>CAUJNA010003472.1:587500-592500 GCA_963377175.1 Effrenium voratum | reverse complement strand
TGCGGTCCACCGCAAATTGAGACAGGTGACATCTCCCTGGTCCTTCAGGATCCACAAGTTCAAGTTTTCTTCATCGAAAGCGATTGAACCTAGCAATGCAAGTTCAATAGAGCCAGGATTTTGTTTGAGATGTTCGTAAAAGGCCTGAATAAGGCCCTGGCGCTCCCCAAGAAGTTCAAAGTGCTCGGCCATGGCTTGAGCCGGGGCCGGGAAAAACTGAGCATGATTTACGGATAAGCATAGGGGCCTTAAACCAAGGTTATCCAACCCTTATGGATAAAGGAAGTAGGCCCCCCCCCCATAGGCCCCCCGGGCATTCCATGAATTTAGAGCTCTGCCGATAGAGTCTTTTTTCCAGGCCTGCACGTCAGGGGCAATTGGTGTAGTCGCATCAAACCCGCTCATGCGGGAGGCCCTTTTCATGTGCTTCTTTAACTCGCTTTCTTTCCGATTTCCTCTTTCTCCGAGCCGCCTGCTTTCGGGAAAGGTTCAACGAGGCGAACGGTGCTTTTGGGGCCCAAAATGTTTTTTGCCCCGTGATTGAAACTTTCCTGTCGCAAGCATCCTGCACTGGAGCTCTTCCAAAAGTCCTTTCCCAGGCTTGAGTCATTTGCTTTGTTTCTGTTCCGGGCTTGTCCTTCCCTACTTTCTCCGAGCCCGCGCCTACTTTCGGGAAAGTTTCAATCACGGGGCGAACGGGTTTTTTGCCCCGTGTTTGAATCTTTCTTAACAACTCTCTACATCACCCTCCCGAACCTCTATGACGCGAATGTCGCCTTTGCCCCGCCCTACACCATCGCCACTGCCTCCTTCGACTTCGGCTACTACCACGCTACAACAACTCTGGCTGACTTCCATGGAGACCTCGCACACATGAACCCGATTCTCGTGCTCTCCAACTGCAACTGTCGTACCAACAACTGGGAGTCCTCTGCGAATACTCTTCTCCTTCATCCTCGCCCAGTCGCAAGGCGCACGCGAGCAATGTGAACCATCGCATCGGCGAAGCCTGGATCTGTGGCACCACTTCCGGCATCCTTCTCCCCTCCTTGACACTCCTGAACGGACAGCCGAGATGGATGCCATTCTCCGCACCGAAGAAACTCATCCCAAGGCTCGTCCTGCTTACAAGGCCTTCGCCCGCAAGCTACGTGTCCATGAAGTTCGACAGCGCTGGCAAACCATGGCCACTGTGCGTTCACTGTTCGGGGCCCGTCAGGCCCGTAGGCCCTGGCCCGTCAAGGCCAGCAAGCGAGGTGCTGTTGGGTGACGACGGCAGGCAGGCACGGAGCTTTTGGTGCCTTAAAATGCACACGGGGAATCTCACCGGCACAGCCCTGTCCGCGCCCACGAGCCCAGAAGCCAAATCCAACCAGCTCCCGCATGTAGATTACTTGCCCAAAGCTACCGTTCTGTGCGTGTGCCCCTGCCTATCAATTTACTTGCCCTAGTGGCCTGTTCATGTTTCTATCAACGCGCTTCTTTGTGCATCTATTCATCTACCTGTCTATTTGTTTGTCTGTCTATTTGTCTGTCCATCTACGCATCTGTACATGTACCAACCAGTTTGCTTAATCTATTCTGTTCTGACCTCATCTAGTCTAGTCAATTTGTCTATCTGTCTATATTTATCTGTTCTAATGTAATGAATCTACTCGGTCAATCTCTCTCTATCTCTCGGTCTCTCTATCCGTCCTTCTGCATTTATCTACGTCTTACATCTGTCTATCCACCTATATGTACATCTTTCTTTCTGCCCGCCTCTGTCTTCTACCGATCTATATCAATTTCATCTATCTGTGTCTGTCTTCTCTATCCATCTAACCACCTATCTGTCTATCTATGTATCTATGTATCTATCTGCTTGTCTACCAATTGATCTATCTTTCTGTGATCGCCGCCCAGCATGTGGAGCCCGTCAGGCCCGTCGAGCCTGTTAAGTAGGTTGAGCCCGTCGCGCTCGCCAGGCCCATCGAGCCCGTCAAACCTGTGAGGCCCGAAGGCAACTCCAAACCTTTCGCAAAGTCCTACAATGCCCGTTGCCTTTTCGTTCTTTCTCTTCAAGGACCGGCTGTGTGTGTGAACCCTCCTAGTTCATGGATGAGGTCACACCTCGGCAGGGGGCAAGGAACCGTTCGGCTGCTCCGCGTGCGTCTGAAAAGTGTGCGCGTCTGCGTTTCCATCATGGTCAATGGCTTCCGTGCTCCCCAAATAAGTTGACCTCAGTCTGGGCAAGTTGGAAGGATCAGACCTGGCTGCTTCATGGCTCGGTCTTCGGCCAAGCAAGTAAGTTGTTAGCATCCTAGGCTTTAACTCACTTACAAGTTTCCCAAAGGAGGGTTAACCTTTTTATCTTTAGGGGCAATGACTTGTGCTACTGTAGTTTGACTTTCAAGAAAGGCCCACGGACCTCTTCGGCGAGCAAAGGCTTGCCGCTTGAGTTCTAGAAGCGCAAGCTGATACGCACTTCCCCAATTCCTGGTCTTTCTACTGTTTGGGACGGGCGTGGAGGACACGCAGGAAACCCAAACCCCCTACTCCAACTCCCCTCTTTTTGAAGGTGCGTTTCGACCAGCCCTGGCTCTTCAGGGTAATGGCAAATACCTCCGGTGGGAAAAAAGCGTGTGAGAACTCTTTGAAAAGGAATGTGAATCGTTTTTTCTCTCATGATACTGTATTGAGAGCTTCGCAGAGGGAACGCTCACTTGTTCATGGTAGTCTGCTTTGGTCCAAAAACCACCCAAGTGGTACCACCACCACTACCACCACCATGCTAGGGTTACGACTGGACTTAGGCACTGCTGCTGCGGACAAGGACAGCTTGGGGCTATGGGCAGTTTGAGGGTCCAGGTAGGCGCCGGAAGGCCATACGTGTAAGGGCTGTAAAGAAACGGCTTCGGTTGGGTCATCGTATCCCCTTTTAGGGGCTCATCATAGGCTTCAGCAAGTTACCTTGGATTTGGTTTCACACCCGGTGAGGTTCGGCTAATATCCAAAGCTCTGTGGTTCAGAAGAGAAAAGGACAGTGCCAAGAAATTGCGCAGTTGCTGTTCAAGTGTCCCCCATCCAGTAGGGAAACAAGGAATATTCACCATGGCTGGCTCATGTGCGCCACAATCAAAGCCCGGCAATGTGGGGGACAAACCCGGCCAGAAATGGGTGCAGCCGCCTTGACATGGTTCTGGGTATGACTCATGTGGGCTTACTCCTGACCGTGGGTGTTTCGGGGCTCTGGAGAGGTTAGAGGTGCTCGTTTGGTCCTATTGCATTGATTGGTTTTGAGAAGTATCAGCCATGGGAAGGTTGGCCTTAGTCACCCTTTTCAGTTTGGGCGAACATTCCATCTTTTAGATTTTCCTGTTTTGGCCCATATTTTATCAAGGTCACAACAGGTTAAACGTTGTATTTATGGGTCCAAAACTGGGCTGCCGACCTTTTTGACCTTTTTTGTTCTTCCTCCACATTTTGTCGTTCATTTGGTCATTTGGTCACAAAAAGGTGATCACCTTTTCCCACGCTAAAGCGCCAGTGATCATTGGTGAGTACTTGGAATTTCAAAATTTCAAGTAAATAAGAATTGGAATTCACCAAACACCAGCCTCGAAGGTTTCTTCTTGACAGGAACAACTTTGTACCCTTACATTCCATCACTGTGATCCTCAGCTTGCAGGCAAAGACCGAGAGGGAGGAGGGCTTTGCGCAGCTTCTCCAGGCAGGGACCCAGACATGAGCCACAATCAAAACCCGGGTAGATGAAGATTAGCAAGGGACAATCCCAACCAGAAATAGCTGCGGACATCCGGCTTCTTACTTCTTTACGTGGTTCTGGGTAGATCATTTTAGTACCGGGTTTTGATTATGACTCACATGCCCCCCTTGCCATGGCCGTGGCTCGGATCACAGGAAGCCCGGGCGGCTCGGGCGGAGCGCATCACGGCGACGGCTGCTAACAGCCAAGGCGCACGTCGATTTCTCCGCGAGCGTGTTGTTTGGCCCATGATTGTGAGAAATATGTGTGGAGGCCCCAACATAGTGGTATTTTCGTGCTCCGCGCGCTGGCCTCGCATGTCCGCCGTGGGATGGGTGGATGAGTGTGTGGATGGATGGATGGATGGAGCGATGGAAGGATATGGATGGATATGGAAGGATATGGCTGGATGTGGATAGATATGGACGTGGATGGATGCATGGATGGATGCAAGGATGGATGGGATGCAATGACACATAGGATGGCATGGGAGAGTGCACACACACACACACACAAACATATACACACACACACACACCCACCCACGCACGCGCGCACGCACGCCCGACCGCCCGCCCGCCCGACCGCCCGCGCGCACACGCACACGCACACGCACACACACACACACATGCGCACACGCACGCACCCGCACACGCACCCGCACCCGCACGCGCACGCGCACGCGCACGCACCTGCGCACCCGCGCACGCACGCACACGCGCACACACACACACGCGCACGCAAACACACCACACACACACACACACACACGCACGCACGCACGTACGCACGCACGCACGCACGCACGCACGCACGCACGCACACACACCCACACACACACACACAAACGCACGCACGCACGCACGCACGCACGCGCGCGCACACGCACGCACGCACGCACGCACGCGCACGCGCACGCGCACGCGCACGCGCACGCACACGCACACGCACACACACACACACACACACACACACACACACACACACACACACACACACACACACACACACACACACACACACACACACACACACACACACACACACACACACACACACACACACACACACACACACACACACACACACACACACACACACACACACACACACACACACACACACACACACACACACACACACACACACACACACACACAGACACACACACACACAGTGACTGCACGAGGAGCGTCAACGAGCAAAGCTTGGACATTGCGAGAGAACTCCTGCAGGGGCAGGTTTGGCTCCG
>CAUJNA010003472.1:37500-582500 GCA_963377175.1 Effrenium voratum | reverse complement strand
CAGTTTTGGTTCTATGACTCATCTATCAGAGAGCCCGCAACAGGGGTCGCCGGAACGGGCTGTAACGGGTTTGGATTTCAGGCAGGTTCAGGCAGAAACAAAACAACCCAACACAACCCGAGAAACTGGATGTATTGAGAGGAGTGCGCAACTCGCAAAAAAAAAGAAAAGCCCCCGACACTGCAAACGGGAACGCCAACCCGTTTGCGGATCCGATCCCCGGTTAAGGGCCGAGATCAATGGGTACCAGGGCCTCTAAATACGACACTTTGGCCGCAGAATCCTTAGTGAAGCGGACGTTAGATTGGAGCCCCTGTGTCAATGTTGAAAGCCGTAGTTGAAATTGGGTTAACTTTCATTTGGTTAAGAATATTTTCCAGGGGAATACATGGAATACATTTGCTCCATGTTCAACTAGGCAACTTACATGTTGTTTTCCTGCTGGTTTTACAGGGAATATCTCACTACTGGAAATATTATATATATATTTTTCCCCAGGGGACTTCAGCAAATGCAGGGTAATCACTTAGTCACTGTGTGCAAAAACAAGTCAAGGGTTGATATTATGCCCTGTCCCCTGAAACTTGTGGGTATTGCGTGTCGGGTGTGTCGCATTTGGACAAACAAAACAACAAGCTCGCCTGGGTAAACCTAGCTCACGGATGCCTGTCCAGGAGTAATTTGCCAAATTACAATTTGTACCTTTTTTAGGAGACCCACTGCAACCCCCCCCCTAAAGAAGAGCAATAAACATAAATATGTATCCTCGAAAAAGGCACGCCCATTTGATACATCTTGATACTGCGTTTGAAGGAAGCATGTTGGGAAAGCTTGCGAGAGGGCAAGGGCATCCACGTGGGACCGGCAGGTAGCGAGTTGATACATTGGCTTACATGTGACTAGAAGGCGGGAAATATGTTTTGAGGGAAGCATTGGAGGGAAGCATTTGAGGGAAGCATCCAGCGTTTCTGTTGCGAAAGCTAGCGACACGAGGCAAGGGGATCCACCTAATTGGACGGTCGATCGGATCTTACTACTGCTGGTTGAAAGGGAATCTATCACTGATGGAAGTATGTTTAGTTTTCCTGGGGACTGAGCAAATGGAGAAAGGTGGACGCATAGTAAAATGTATGCAGGACATCTCCAAATCCGGGTACCCCCCCTTTTCAGTGGGTGGTGCTCGTGTGGTTTCCCTTCAATTCAACCAACAAACATGAAGACTTCCCGAAAAGAACACCCACTTGTCGGTTCCCGGCCATATCCTTAACTAAGCTTTTATATTTTTAGTGTTTAGATAAATCTATGACAAATCCCACGAAAAGTCTAACTTTTAGATCGGGATCAACGCACCTCCAAAGAGGGCAGAGGAAGCAACACAAAGCTTAGCAACTCAACAGGGGATCCTTTCCATTTTGAGAGACTCCGCTGTTTTTTTCTTTAGAAACCAAGCTTAAGTCAAGGCCCGCACAGCTCCAGCTTCCCAGTTCGACTTGGGAATCACCATGAGTCTAAGGGTTTTTGTATTACACCCTGGAAATACACCCACTGGGTATTGACCCCATTTACGCACATCTCCGGATAAAACCGTGTTGTTTTGAACCATTCCGGGTCATTTCCCAAGGGTGTATATAATCCCAGGGTGTAATACAAAAACCCTCAGAATGATCGTTTGTTTGCAGACTCGGTACCAATTTCAGTTTGGTCTGAAACCAAAAGGGACAAAACAGAGGCCAGGGACCCGAATCCCTTTGCCACCTACCAAAAGCTGTGGAAACACCGGGGATCCCAAGACTTATTGGGCGTTATCTCATCCCCAAAAAAAATCCAACTGCTGTTTTTTCAAGATCGGGGATCCCCAAAATCGGCCTCAGTGTGTCATGTTCTAAACCCACAGAAAGGCACTCGTCGCATTCAATTCTGCGCCGATGTCCGGTCGGGTTTCAGGGCTCAGCTCGGGGATTCGGGGCCCGGGCGCGGAAGTTCCCTTTGGCCGCGTGGCAAACCCCGCGGGCCCAGGCGGAGCTTTTGGCGAATTCTGGGGTTTGATCCCCAGAAACAAAAACGGCCCAAGGGGGCCCAATTCGATGGAACCCCTTAAGGCCTCAGGCAAACAAGGGTGGTTATATTAAGCCAACCATGCTTCTTGTTTTTTTGGTAATGGTGGTTTGACCCCCAGGGTGGTTTGACCCCCACAATGGCCCAACGGGGCCATAGGTGTCCTTGTTGGTTGGTTTGGTTGAAAATTCGAGGGCCCCGGTTGATCTTGTGGTTCAATCATCTACGAGGACTTTTCAAAAAGGACACTTGGGACCCACCTTAAGCCTTAGGGCCTTAGGTAAACATTGGTGGTTATTAACCCAAGCATTAATATCTAATGGTGGTTTGACCCCCAGGGTTGGTTTTCCTGTGTTTCAAACCTCCAAAAATGGCGATCGTTTTCACTGGAAACAGTGAGTTGATCAACTGTTCAAGGGGGTTCCAGTGACCCCTGTCCATGTCTACTCAACTCACTGCCTAAGTTCATGGACTTCGGTCCTGTTTTGGGCTTGGACCATTTTAGCGACAGACAAACAAAGATTGGACTTTTTTGGTCAGTCCACTCAGGACGGCCTTTTCGATCCTTGGTCCATTTTTTTGGGTGTGGTGTCTTGCCTGAGTTGGCCAACATGATGTTTCTCACTCCCTCAGTTGGACTTCAAGCTTGTTGGAAATACAATTTTAGTGGACGAACAAGTCTGTTTCTGGCCAATCTACTCAGGAAGTGAGGGTTTGTTTAAACTTGCCAGACCCCGGTTAGTTCCGGTCTGCTTTGAACGTATGAGGAAGCCAAACGCGGTCCGTGTGCGACTCTCGTCCTTAGTTTTCCCGGTTACACATGGCCGGTTTTTGATGTGACCCGCTTTGGAAAAGCCGCTTGGGACCTTGTGGAATAAACTTGAGCGTCCGAAACCTCCGTGTACATGTTGAGAGTCATGTCATATCGACCGGTGCGCGAGCAAAAACTCTACGCGCGTAAGGTGGCGTAAGCTGGTGGTGCACACAAAGCCTCCAAATGTGTCGCGTAAGCAACAACTCCACGCGCGTAAGGTGACGTAAGCTGGTGGCGTAAGCTGGTGGAATGATACGACATAGCAAAACATGACACGCTTAGGACATGGCTCATTTCTTCCCCAGAATTAGCTCCCCTTTTTCCTTTTTTGCTTTTTTGGGGTCCCTTTGTTTTCCACTAACCAGACAAACAATATATATTTTTGCTGGGGTCCTAATTCCAGCCTAGATTTGGCTTTTCCAGAGAAGCAACGATACAAAACGGTTGGGCCTCTTGCTCGTTCGGGCTTGGAGCGACCCAGTGATTGTTTTGCCTTCTTGTTTGGAAAAAAAAAATGTTTTGGGCCATCAGGTGTCCTTAGGGCCTTAGGTGTTAAGGGGGAAATATCGGCACGGGGCACATGGTAAGCCGAGCTTGACATCTAGGTTAGTTACTTGCTGGTCCAGTTCTTGCTTCAGGTTGTGGAATTGAGTTTGTAGGAGTCTTTCAGAATCAGAGCCTCGTACTGCATGGGCAAAACCCACTCGCACCAGTTGGGTTGGATAAAGCACTACTGGCACAACCAGGTTCCAAGTGGTGCAACATGAAGTGTGTCCATCCGCCTTATTATTCAGCCAGAAGGCTCCGTAGCAGGGCTGGGCCATTGCCCCTTTCGGCATAGCCATTGCAGGATCGGTTCAGGGACTGTTGCTCATTTCAGTATCTGCCATGTTGTCTTTTCATTTTGCAGCAACTGGGGCATAAAAGGGGTATCAACTCCAAGAAACGACACCCACATGAAGCGACTGGGTGGTCTAAGTCTGTCCAGCTGCTTGTTTGTTGTTCAATCTCCGTTTTCCCTTAATAAACACGTGGTAGAGGCATGGTCAAAGGCTGGAAGGGCTCGACCCAAAACCAATTCTCGACTGTGCTTAAGAATAGTTTTCCCTGTTGGGTTCGGATGGGAATCTATCCCTACTTGGGTGCTCGGCGATTTTAGTCCGTGATTAGTAACCTGGGTTAGAACCTACTTGCAACCGGCCCAACTCACTCATAAGTGGGTTATGTGTGAAGAGACTTGCAAGGGAGAACTCTGCGCCCATGTCTCGCAGTGAACTGTCAGATACTTGCCTTCATTTGACCTGAACGTATACAAGGGGGAGCAACCCCCCCCCCCTTTTTCAAGCAGCTGATCTCTTCATAAAGCAGCTCGAATGCATCTTGCGGGGCGCCCAATGGTTTTTTTTGCCCCTCCCCCTTTTCGGTTGGAGAAAGTCCGCCATTTCGGGCGAACGGCCAGGCATGGTGACCGAGGCAAGCGCATGGGCAACTGATCAGTCGGGGAGAGTGTCTCAAAGAGGAATCCTGGTGGATGTCAGAGGCCTTTCTGATTCATGGCAACGTCGCAACAGAATCCGAGCCGGAATTTGAGTACTTTTGACAGGCGCCCTGTTGTAAAGATGTGGTTTCGCATCTTTTGCTTTACGCCCCGAGGAGAATCGTGACCGTCCCGTGATTATTTTATCCGAGTGCAGATATGAGGCCCCGAATCTTGGCACGTGAGGGATGTGGATGTGGCCGAAAGCCTGCGTTAGGTTCTACTCGGGTTGGTAAGGCCCCTGCGTCTGTCTTCTTCTGCCATTTGCTGAAATGAGTTTGTTTTTCTTTTCTTTTTTTCTTTTTCTGGCTTTAACAGGAATTTATCACTACTGGAGCTTCCTTTTTTTTCCCTGGGGTCTTAACCAAATGGACATGTGGGGTTCTCTTTGGGCTGCATGAGTAGAATGTCCCGCTGGTGAGTTGCACATTGACTTGAAGGTGGATGGATATCGCTTGACACAAGCCGTCATTCCAAGCGCGGCAAACCCCCCTGCCCCCGTTGACCCAACATGTTGTTCACTGTTGTCAGAGTGGTCGTTGACCCAGCCTTGTTATTTGGTCATGGATTGTAGTGGCATCAGTCCAGCCATGCAAGTGATCAGGATTATCTTGGTTGGTGCTTCGGATTGGTGGTTCAGTCTGATTTGAACCCTTGGTTGAACCCTTGGTGCCTTTATGTTGACTGTACCTTTTCTTTTCCGGGTTGGTTTAAAGCAAACAGGACAACCATCATTTTGGGGGATGTCCCCTAAGAGGACACACCCATGTCTAGCAAAGAATCCGTTTCAACGAGTTTGCCAGGAGAACGGGAATTCTTTGTCCACCAAGGCCGGGCGTGGGGTGCGACCTGAGAATCCTTGAGTTAATGGACACCATGGGTGGGCGTAGTACCCCTTATTTGGTGGTTTTAAAGGAAAACCAACAGGCAAACCACCATTTAGGTGTGGGGGAATGAAAAAGCGGATGTGGGTATCCTTACTCTTCTTTTTTCAAAGCGCCCCAAAACGGGCTCCCTCGATACTTGTTCTAGTTCAAACGCCTTTTTGGGATTTTCAATCGGGGGCCTGTGGACAGGTTGCTTCCTCTCAGGCGGCCTTGCTCAAGTGGACAACATGCTTCAAGAGGCTTGGGAAAGATTCAAGGTTGGAACAGGTAGTGAATAAACAGGTAACAGTGAACCAAACCTTCCTGATTCTAGAAGCGTGGGACATTCTTCAACCTCGCCCTTGAGTCATTGAGCAAAGCTCAGCTGCGATCTTGCGTACCCGTGTCGCTGGACATGTTTCCGGAGTCAGCTAAGAACATCGAGATTCTGCTCGGCAGACGCTCCAGACGCTCGCGGCACTCGAAAAGTGGCATCCGTGAATGGCACCTGCAAGATATCCTCAGTTGTTCAGTGGCTCCCTTTTCTTTTTCCAACTTTTTTTTGGTGGCTGCCCCTCTAAAATGGTCCAAGCCCAAAAAAGGGTTCCAATCCTTTTTTTCCAGGGTCACTGAACAACTGAGTATCTCATTGGAACCTGTTGTGAGTTTACTGGACACAAGACAAATCATGACTTGTCATAGTGGCACACTTGGTTCCATGAAAGAGCTTGCGCAAGGCATCTCAGGCGCACCTTGCTTCAGGGTTTGTTTGGGTACAATGTCGAATATGTTCCATACAAAACCATGCTTTCAACATCTATCTACCCCAAAACACGGTGTTAACTAATTTAGAGTAGGGGGATGATTCCCGGACTGCATGTCAAAAATCGGCATCTTCCCATAATTTGTTCAATGTGTTGGCCGGAAAAAGGTATCCGAAATCCATTTCGATCCCAGCGACTGCGCCAAGGGTTGGTTTCTGGCAGCTTTTGAATCTTTCACCCGACTCAGCGGATCTCACCTTGTGGTTTTCTAGATATTTGCTTCGTATTCACAAGTTTCCACAGCCAAAAAATGCGTTGTTTCCAGGTAGTTTAAAAGCTTCAATAGCTAAACAGCTGTTGCTTAACGCAAGTGAGCTGACCTTTGCAGAAGATTCCCAACCTAAGTCCCGACTTGACAGGAGTTTGGAAACCCACTTCGTAGAGCAGATTAGGACATCGTGTCCTTAGGCTCGTATTCTCAGAAGATCATTTTAGTGGCGAACAACAAAATTGCATTGTTTTCGCGATCCTCGCATGCAATGAGTAACATGAGACATATTGTATTCTCACAGGTTGTATTCTCTCATATGAACATACTGGCATATTGTATATTGCAGCCAATGCGAACATTGCAACTTCTTTCTTGTCCAAAGCCGGGGTTTCTGGACTTGCCAACTTTCCGAGGCAGTCAACCAACTTTTGGGTTTTGGGGCAAGCCCCCCAGACCCCCAGTTTGGTTAGAAACAGATGGGTTGCCCTGGTGTCAGTTCAACCTGTCTGATTTTCCAAAAGGACACCTATGCCCCCGATGTTTCCAAGAGGGCCTTTACATGGAACCTAGGAAACGACGGGGTGTAGGGCTCCCTTGGTATACTTTCAGTCGGGGGCCCAAATAATTAATCCCTGATTTGTCTCTGAAAGATGGCAGGAGCAGACATCCATTTTCTGATATTTGCAGAATTTGTTTCTTCTTGTTTCCTTGCTTGGGCTCTTCAAAGTCCCAAACTCGGATTGGGCGCTCCATTTTGAGCAGCTGTTGGGTAGGTAAGGGGTTTGCTGTACTTCTTTCGTGGAGGACGTACTGGCCCCAAATCTCCTGCAACACAAACTGAGGGCCTCAGAAGCCCCGCCCAACTGTTCCTCTTGGGGAAACGTTCTTAATGTGTCTAGGGTTTGGTGCAGCGCATCCCTTTGACAAGCGTGTTTGTTTGTGGTAATTGTATTTAGACAAAGCACCGGCTTTCATAATAAATATGCTTGTTCAATTAGTCAGGGATTGACAACTCATACTCAATAATATCCGATGCAGTACCCATGGTTAGGGGTATTCATGTGAAGAGTGCCCATCTATTCTTGGAGAAGACATAGCCCTTGACTTACTTGGAGGCCGACCTTTTGACCTTTTGGTTCCGAAAACTTATAGCCTTTTTCAGGACGGCTAGTTGGCTAGTAACCCGGGCTTGTAAGGGGAGTAGCCATTTAAGTCCCCGACTATCTAATTCCACCCCCCTCCCTCTTAACCCAGTGGATCCCCGGTTACACGTGTAGGTAAAACCAGTTCTTTTCCATTGTTGTTTTTGTTGTATCGGGTGGCAAGCCCGCCCTTGGTTACCTACCTTTACCAGGCAAATGGATCCACTGGGTTAGTAAGCCTGGTTATACCCCGCTGAACGGAGACTCATACCCATGGCTTTCGTGGGTTATAAGCGGGCTTACCAACCACTTGCCTGACCTACAATGCCCCTTTAAGTATGAATCAACCTCCGTTGGATCATGGGTGTGTCAACTTTTTTGGTGTTGGTGCCCTTTTTTGTTGGGCCTTTAAGGTAGGCCCCCCCCCGTGTTGTTTTGTTGGCTTTTGTTGTTTTTTCCCCCGCACGGGTTCGCACGCGCAAAAAACGGGCGACCAGGAGAAGCTGGATGCGCGTGCCAAGCGCTTCGGCGGGTCGGCTTCCACAGCTGTCGCAGAGGCCGGGTCCGGCGCTACGAACTGAATCCATGGGAAGCCGTTGTTGGTTTCTATTTTCAGGCTGTCCTTTCCAGAGTCCTAAATGAGATGGCTTTTTCAACAGGTGATCTTCGAACCCTTTGGTAAATCTTGTGACTGACCAGTACCAGAACCCTCTGAGGGAAATCGTCCAGAAGTCTTCATGACCGTCATGACCCTTCTGTACTAGGTCCCCCAGTAGTGCCCTTTTACCGTTTCTTTTTTGGTTGGGAGGGTTCCCCTAGCAAGGGTACCCTTATTCTAACCTCTCTACTGGAGGACCTAGTGTAACTTATGACCTTAGTTTCAGATTTGCCCAATTTGAGCGTCGCGTCATGGAGACGCCAGGCTTTTGCTGGTGTTGTCTCAGTATTGCTGAGTTCTTCGACTTGTGCGGCGTGACGCGCTGAGCTACGAGCCAAGTGCAGAGGCATGACCATGCACTGTCAAGTCTCGAGGAATGGCGCCATTCACAATTAAAAGTCACACCCTACTCCAAATACCACTTATTCTAGGGTAGTTTCTGAAAACCCTGGGTTTCCATGCTAAATACATCCTTTTTGAAAAAAGGGTCGACATCATACCCTAAAGAAAGAGGGTATTGGAGTAGGGGGCAGTGCTTGGAATTCATGGCGAGCCTTTCTCTGATCAACGGAAGCTATACTTTCAACTGGTCTTTGTGCCGTTTTGCGAAGACAGTTCTAGTGGCAAACACACAGCGGTTTTGTTTTTTGTCAAGTCACTCAGTGAAATGGACGTGGAGCTGGGTAAGACCAGCGCCATTATTTTCCCCAAAGGGCACCTATCTTCCACCAGATGGCCGATTTGTTTTTCCCCGGCATGTTCTTGGCAGGGGACCGACATCAAGGCGGCAAGGGCTCAACGCTTTGGCGCCTTGGATATCGGAGAGGCGTGTGCAAGACGTGCAAAAAAGACACCCCTTATATAACAGGAATCGAGTTTGAAGGGATTCCAAATTTCATGAGTTGCTGGACTTTAGTCACTTTTTGGGTTTGGACCAGTTTTGCTGTAAACAATGAACAGTTCAGACTTTGCTTGGCCCGTTTCATGAAACAAAACACCCCAAGCCTTGGAGGGAGGGGATTGTCAGGTCCAGTGATCCTTACGGATCACTCACTTGATGCCTGACTTTGTGGGTCTGAACTTTAACTGGGGACCCGAAATGGTGAAAAGGTAGTGAACAGTCATAGCCGTATTGAATTCAGAGCTTTCAATTTGATTAAGAATATGTGTTATGTTCCCTGTCAGTTTCAACTGGAATCTATCACTACAAATCTAATGTATTCTTTCCGCAGGACCTGGCAAATAGAAGAAGAAGGTCGTCCTGTGCTTTCTCCCCCTTGCTTGACGGACCCAGATACACCTTTTTTGGGGTTTGTGGGAAGTTGGACGCCAGTTCCGGATCCTTCCCCCCTTCAATTGTTGTCCCCTTTTGGCCTGTTGACTGGCGAATGTGTGTTGCTCGGGTCAGTTTGACCTTCGAAACAGGCATGATGGGCTGTTGTTTTCATTTATTTGCTTGCATTGGTTGAAATGAGCTGGCAACTTTCTACGAGGGTGCTGTGGATGGTTGCTAAATCCATTTCGCGCCACCTAAGAAACCCTGGAATGATTTGATTGCCCTGTAAATACCAACAACTGTACTGGTTTCCCATGGATTCAGTTCGTGGTGCGAACGGATTTTGTCCATCCACTGTGTCATTGGTGAGTTGATCTCGGTTTTGGGTCCCTCGACTTTTGGCGTTGATCGGGTCCTCGGTACTGCTAGGCCGGTGCCTTCCGCATCAAGTGTTGATGTTTGAATAAATGTGTGTGTGTGTGTGTGTGCTAGGTGCCCCAGTAGTGCCCTTCTTAGCCCTTTTTTGGGGGGAGGGTTCCCCTACTAAAACAGACTACAGAAAAAGGGTTACCCTTATTCTAAGCTCTCTATTGAGTTATGGGCCCCCAGGAGTGGCTTCGGTGTTCCTTTTGCTTTGCCAGTGGCGTCATTCTGGGCAAGTTGGCAGGATCAGACCTGGCTGTTTCATGGCTTCCTATGGTGCGATGTTCAGGTGCGACGTATATAATAACTTGGTGTTTGCCAAGTTAGTAAGTTGTTGGTGTCCTAGGTTTCAACCCACTTATAAGTTCCTCTGGGTAGGGTTAACCTTGTACGTTATTAGGGGTTTATATTCCAAGTGGTTGACCACTTACTAATTTGGCCGGACATCCAAGTATTGCCTTCTGTTGCTGTAGGTTCCCTCTCAAGAAAAGCCCGGGCAAACATCCGCGCCTCTTGGCGCTTAAAGGCACGCTGCTTGAGTTCTTGAAACGCAAGCTGATGCGCACGTCCTCAGTTCCTCATCTTTCTATTTTTTGGGACGAGCATGGCGGCAAACTGAATGTCAAGCTGTTTTGTTTTTGTTTTTTTTTCCGACTCAACTCTGCAAGGCCCGGTTTTGTGTCATCCCACCTTCAGTGTATTGGAATCTGTTGACGTGCAGGGGTACCAAGAGAGTACCGACATGAAGCCACTAACCACAGGGCACGCAGGAAGGCAGAGTTTCTGACCAACCCCCTACTTCAACCCCCCGCTTACTGAAGGTATGTTGCGAGCAAACCTGCTCTCCGGGGTACTAGCAAATACCTCCTCTTTCAGTCGCGGGAAGAAGCGTGTGAGAACTGCTCGAGGGTTCTTGGTAGAAAGCTCTTTGAATTGGAATTTGTGAATCTGTATATATCGCATGATGCCGTATTGAGAGCTTCGCAGGGAAAACTCCCTCTCTCATTTGTTCACTCGCGTGTCCACGGTAGCTACCTTCTGCTTTAGTCAAAACAACCACCCGAGTTAACCCCAAGAGTCTCCGCAAAAGAAGTGGTTACCACCACCACCGCCACCACCACCACCACCAGCACCACCACCACCATCACCACCACCACCATCACAACCACCGCACTGCTGAGAGTAGGGGCTACGACTGGGCTTAGGCACTGCTGTCGCGGACGACGCGAAGAAGAAGGACTTTTCCAAGACCATGGCTTTCTCAAAACACCTGAGTGTGGAAAAGTAGATCCCAGCACCAATACCGGGACAAAAACAAAGCACATATATATATATATATATCATATATATATATACGTACATGTATACATACATATATACCTCTGCACATATACTTACCCCCCGAGTTTATGAACTTTAGTCACTTTGTGGGTTCGGGGCACTTGGCTGGCACACAAAGCGTTTGGACTTGCCCACTGCATCGGTTCTTTATCGAGCCAGAGCATCGATCCGCTTCAAGAAGCTCCGAAGCGAGTTTTTTTTTGAGCCTCGAGTCTCGACCTGCGACCACAACCAGGGTTCCTTTTTTTTGACCTCCTTGGGGTAGGCTTAAACCCAGGAGTTTCCCTTTTGGGGGAATCAACCTCCCCTGGGTTTAAGTCTGCCTTGGGGTAGTCAAACAACGAGACCCCGAGCACAGTCCTGTGCCATGTGGTGGTCCATCGCCGGTGCACTCTTCCAACGCCAGGGCAGGTGTTCCAGAGGGCAAACTGCTATGGCTACCCCCTGAGCAGGGTTTGGGAATCAAGCCCTGCAGTATGGCCAGGAACAAACAAGCAACCCTCAATTCGGCCATTCCCAGCCTTCCCGAACCTCCTTCTCAGGTAAAGAAAATTCGCAACTAGGCCCCCCAGTAGTGCCCTTCTCTCCCCTTTTTCGGGGGGAGGGTTCCTATATTTAAAATAGACTGCAGAAAAAGGGTACCCGTATTCTAACCTCTTTACAGGAGGACCTAGGCAAAGAAACGGGTCTCCTCGATTTGGTCCATAACGTCGTATCCCCTTTGGATCTCGCAAGAGGCTTCAGCAAGTTCTCCCCTTTGGATGTTGGATCATTGCGCCCGTTGAAAGTTGCCCGTAAGGGGTCACAAGCAACCCTCACGCGAAGTTCAGCGAAAAGATTTCAAAAACTGCATGGTTCATTTGGGAGAGGAAAAGGACATTGCCAAGAATGTTCAAGCCATTTCCATGTCCAGTAGGGAAACAATTGGAATTTTGACCATGGCTCATGTGGACTTGGGATTAAAGCCCCTCGTGGAAAGAGGTGCCTCGGGTGCAACTGTTGTTGTATGGATTGGTCCCGAGAAATATCAGGACGAGCCAAGGGAAGGTTGGCCCCTGTCACCATTGTCAGATTCAAAGCCGACTCTTTTGACATTTTCGGTTTTTCTCCAGCTGGTGGCAGCCGATCTTTTTGACCTTTTTAGTTCTTCCTCCAAATTTGGTCTTTTGGTCACAAAAGGTGACTACCCTGTTGTCCCCACCCTAAAGCGCCACTGAGCATTGGTCACTACCTGGTCAAACTACCCAAAACAAAGAATCGGCATTCACCAGCCCTAAGTTTGGGTTGCAATCACCCATTTTTATGGGACACTACCCAACTACCCCTTGGCGGCTTCCAGCCATCCCCTTAGCTTTTCAGCCTTTCAGTGTTGAGTGGTAGTTTTCATTTATTTCACGAAGAGTTGGCCACTTTTAGCGGGGAATCTGAGGCCAGAAAAGTTTTGTGCCCCTCTGAAACACAGATCTGCCAAAGTCGACCTGGTAATGACCCCATTTTGGGTTATGACCCCTTTGTCTAGAGGTCATGGAGACTCTAGGTACCAAACAAAAAAACGAGATGAATTTCACCAGCTCCAAGTTTGGGTTGCAATCACCTAGTCTTATGGGAAGCTATCCAACTACCCATAAAGAATAATCGGACTTCACCATCCCAGAAGTTGGGCTCCCCTCGCCATGGCTCAGAAATCGCAGGAAGCCCGGGTGGAGCGCTTTGGCACGGCGGCCACTTCCGTTAGCGGGCCAGGCGCGCGGCGAACTCGGCGTTTGTGGCCCGCGGTTTTGTGGATTCTTTTTTGTGGAGGCACCAAAAAATGCGGTTCATGGGCTGCAATACCCCATGTTCATGGGTTTGAGGGTGGAACAAACTCCTCGGGCCACTGTGCTCCACGTCCTGCCGCTGCTGGCAGCTCCCACCCAGCCCGCAGAGTGCACTGCACCAGCGGGGCGCCTGGTTGGTTTATGTGTCAAATTGTCCCCCGTGGTTTTCAGTTAGTCCCACGGCCCAAAACTCACTGGCTGAGTTCCGTTTCGGACTTTAGCCACTTTTTGGGCTTGGACCCTTTTTGGTTGGTAAACATTAAAAGTTTAAAGACTTTTTCTTAGCAATCCACTCAGAAAGTGAGCAAAAGGGCGCAACATACCCACCCGTTTTCCGGGACAAAAAATTGACGCGTGGAAGCTTTGGATCGGGTTCTCCGAGTACTTCAAGTGGTTGGATTCCTGGCTTACAGCAATATACCTAGAGTCTCCTTCTGACCCTTTAAAAATGGTTGGTCATTGCCCAAAATCAAGGGGGCTATGACCCCTTTTTCTGGGGGTCAGAAGGAGACTCTAGGTAGAAGCGACTTGTTTGGACCGAAATCAAAAGCTTTGAGTGGCCTTCTTGAGGCCCCAAGTGGTTCGCCAGGGGAGGACGACAAGAAGGCGAAGCGCGGCCAGCGGTTCGGCACAGGTGAGACACCCGAAGGGAGGGTGGTCATTTGTCAGAAAACTTCCTAGAGGCTGCTTCTGACCCTTAAAAAAAGGTTGGTCATGACCCCAAAGTTCAGGGGTTAGGACCAACCCATTTGTTTTACCGGTCAGAAGGAGACTCTAGGACACTTTGCCGACGATTCCATGGAAGCTCCCAAAGCCCGCAATGGAAGGCTGGGTTTCATGGGCCTGGGAGCTTTCGAAGGTGAGGGTCCCTTGGTACCTAAGGAGGTACAGACACACCTGCGTCTCCTTTTCGAACCTCTTTCAACCAAAATGCCCCAAACAATTTGCGGGCGTTTCTCCCTCAATGCCCATGCTTCTGAGTTTTGCGCATGAGACACACCGAGTATCCTGCAGTTGCGGGAGTCTCAGAAACCCAAAGTCCAGCTTGCCATCAGGAGGTACCAAGGGACCCTCTGGGTTTGAGGGAGTGAAATCCGAATGGCTGGGTTAGTCTGAGAGAGTGAAATCCGAATGTCTGCGCCATGGATAGCCACTGGGTGCCCCCTTTTTTTTGCTGCTTCGATAGGCAGGGGCCTGAGAAAAAAGAACCATCCGTGAGTTGGTTTCCTTCGGGAATCCAACGGTTCATTCCCAACATCCGGAAGGCGAGCACCAGCAAGTCACTTCGTTTGGGTGATTTCAACCAGCCTTTTGCGGGGTTGCGGCTCGTCCGTGTTTTCCACCTGGACAAGAATCGGCAAGGGAGCAGAAAACCCTGCACTCACCCGCTGCGTTCCTGGGCTTGAAGCGTGGGAAGACCTTTTAGTGGTGAAATTTTGGTGCACCTTTTAGAGGGAAGTACGTGACGTCTTTAGTGGTACATGGCAAGTCTGCGATCGATCGATGCGCATGCGCGTTTTTTGCCCCGTTTCGTTTTGTTGGGGGGGGGGGGCTTTGGCAATCCCCTGGATGGGAGCCTGTGTCTCACTTGTTCAGTGGCTCCATTTTTTTCTCCAACATCTCCAACCTGTTTTTTGGGGTGGCTGTTTCACTAAAATGGTCCAAGCCCAGAAAAGAAGTGGTTCCAATTCTTTCTTTTTTTTTCCAGGGTCACTGAACGGCCTACCTACGACCCCCGAAAAAAGGGGTCACACCTTCATTTTGGGTCATGACCAACCATTGTTGAAGGGTCAGAAGGAGACTCCAGGTTTTTCTACAAATGGTGAGATTTGGGAAAGGGATCGATTTCCCTGGGTAAGTTGCACCTAGCGGTTTCAGTGTCGACAGGCTCGATGAATCCCAGGGAATTCCTTCGTACGTTCGTTTTTCCCAAGGAAAGGCAGGTTGAAGTCGACTCAAAGACCCAAGCAACTCATTCGTTTTGTCTGGCTTTCTCCCGAAAAGGGACCAACCAAAACGCAAGAGGGAGCCGGGCTGGAGCTCAAACACACGAGGATGCAGCGCGAGCCATAGTATCAAACCAGGGATTTCATAGTGTTTTTTTTTTTTTTTTCTTTTTGTAAGGCCTCTGTAAACCTTATCATGTTGGTGCAAGCAAAGGAGCGCAGCAAACACAGATTCGGCGCCATCTCGCCAGTGCTCCGCTGTTTCGGCGCGACCATCAATGACACGTGGTGGCTCTAAGAGACCATAGCTTCTTGCGATCTGGATCTGGACCAGTATTGGACAAACCGCTGCTTTTGTCACTTTCAGGCACGGCCCCAAAAGATACAGGTGCTGTTTTCAGGTGCGCAAGTGCGGTTTGCCTGCCGAGCTGCATGCAGGTCCCCGTGGAAATGTTCACACCAAAAAAGACCCCCCCGGTTCGCCCAAGAGGCGGCGACGGTCTTCTGGTTTTGCCTGGCCCAGCTGTCTCTCCAACTTGGGGATCGGGAATAAATCAGAGGAGCCCTCCAAAAAGGGAGCCATCCAATTTGGTCCACAGCCCAAGCTGTACGGACCCCCACCCCTTTCAAGTCAAGTGGGCTGAAAAAACAACCCCGCGCCTTTTCGTTATGTAAGGGGCCGTCCAAAGGTTGTCCACGGTTTTTTTTTTCAGCCCAAGTAAAACCTTCCGGTGACCAACTCCGCACAGCCCGCACAGCTCGTAGCAACGGCCGGAGAGGCGTCGGGAGCCGCTCGCTCGAGCGGCTTCCCGCGGGTTTTTATGAAAAAGCGCGGGAAGAGCCTCGCGCGGTGTGTAGCAAAAACAGCCAAACTGCGGTGGATGGTTGCGAAATCCATTTCTCACCACGAAATGAAACCATGGTTGAAAAACCATAACGTTTGTTGGTGTTTGCAGAGGAATCATCAGAAACCAGGGTTTCTGGGGTGGTGCGAAATGGATTTCGTCCATCCACAGTATGAGTTTCAAGGTGTTCCAAGCCAGCTGGGCACAGCATCTTGCCAGGTGCTTCAATTGTGGCGTCCAACCGGTGCCAAGCATGTGTCCTGGGTTGAAACGATCAAAACAATTCCATTGCTTTCCAAAGGATTGTCATCCAAATTGGGTCCGCTTGGGGCCTTTCTTGTAATGGGGCCAAGGAACCCTAGGTGTTTTTGCTTTCCACAAAAGTTGCGGGGGATCCCGGTCGATGTTTCCCGTGAGGCAGTGCCGGCGCCAGCAACGCCAGCGTCAGCTCCGCCAACGTCGGCGCCAGCGAGGCGATCTGATGGCGAAAAGAAACCCATGCCTGAAGTCTCCGTGACCCCTTAAAACGGGGTCATGACCCCATTATTTTGGGTAATGACCCTATTTTTAAGGGGTCCAATTTTGATTCGGGTTTGTCTCTTTTCTGGAAGGACCCACAACTTCGAAATTACTTTTCCAAGGGGATCGATTTCATTACTGGAAATGATTGCTCATTTTTCCGCAGGGGACTCTGCAAATTGAAAGCCAACCACCCGGGAAGTACCAGCGACGGCGGCTCCGCTTCCGATTCGGCAGGAGGAGGCGCGGAAGCGGCGCGCCGAGCGCTTCGCTACCGCGCTGGGCGCCGCCGAGAGCGCGGAAAGGAGCGTCGGCGGAACGGTGGTGAAAGGGCTGACGGCAGATAGGCGCGGACGGGGCTGTTTGGGGCCAACCCTGGGATTCCAACCATTGAAACAATGCTTGGGCTCATACCACAATTGTTTAGCTCAGGATTGTCATCATCCAAATGGGGTCCCCTTGGTCCTTTCTTTTAATGGGGCCAAGGAACTAGGGCCAAGGGATGTCACGGTTCTGGGGCCCCTGGCGCCCAACATGAGAGATCTTCTCTTCCATATGTGGTTCTCCTGTTATTGTTTTACGAGGAATCGATTTCACTCCTAGGAAATATTATATTTTTCCAGGGGCGGTTAAGAAAATGGAAGGTCTTGGATCCATTCTTGCAGGAGGTTAGACCTTGTCAACAGGGGAGAACAAGGCAGTTCCAGGTTCCATTTTGGGGTAGGTGCACCACCCATTTTAGTCTATTCTAGTTGGGATTGGAATGTTGACTGGGGGTACGGGATTTTGACCCAGGGCCATATATGAGCTTAGAAGGCAGTATATACCCCTTACACAACCGGTATACCCTCCATCTTGGAATTGCCCTTGACCGGTGGCGTCGTCGGGTTTGTTCATGTCCTTTCATTTGCTTAAGAATAATTATTGTTTTTGTTGTGTTTTTTCCCCCTTGTTGGTTTGAAAGGGAATCTATGACTACTGGACTCTTTTTTCCTGGGGTTTAAGCAAATGGAAGTTTCTGTGCCGGATATTCAATGGCCGACCCGGGAAAAGGTTGAAAGGCAGTTCCGGGTCGACCATTTTGAGAAGCTGAATTCAGGGGAGCGGCCGATTGGGGGCCCGAACGGTTTAAGTGTCTCAGGGAAATCTTCCAACCTGTTGAGCTTCGGTCAACGGATTTCAGCTGAGCTACCAAGACGGGCTGAGCTTGTTGCTGGTAGGTTGTTTTTCCTTTTAGTCTCCTGAAACAGCCGTCGATTTCAAGTACGTACAGCTTTTGGCTGAGAGGTAAGTCGGCTTTGGGGTCAGAAAGGCATCGTCCCTTTTGCGTGAGTTTAGTTAAACATAGATGATTTGCCTAAAAGTGGCCAACAAGTGCAAGACTGGGGGGGGAGGACTTTGTTTGGTTCGGCGGCTAACTTCGCGCACTTTGATCAGTTTGCCTTTTTCGAAGAAAACACAAAGAGAGCACCTGGCGCCTCCTTTCCCATTGAAATCCCACCCAGGTCGACAACCAGATCTCACAGCTAGTGGAAGAGGCTGTTCGCCAGGTTAGAGCAGCGCAAGCAGCGCTTCGCTGGCATGGGGTCCCTTCGCTCAGAGCCTTACGAGACCGGGGCAAATGGCCGGAGTCTCAGGTTTCAGTGCGGCTCGTGCTTCTTTCTTTTTCTTATTTCAACTCGGGCCGAGCCCCGATTCCAAATGGGCGCGAAACTGTGTTTTGTTTTTTGGTTTCCAACTTGAACAGCACCCCAACAAAGGTGTCTGTAGCCACTGTTTAGTTCCTCGGATCATTTGAGTCGCAAACGACCAGCGGGACTTGGTTCGACCCATCCAGCCGCTTGCCGACGGGTTGGACGGAAGCCTGGCGTCTGATGGGCCAACACTTGGTTGGTGATTCGGAAGCCACCAGGCTGCGCACTACCAATTGGGGGGAAGCTGATTCTGAAAATAGTGGAGCCCCCCAACAAAAAAATAGTTACGTGAATAAAGCATATATAAAGTCATATGTTTTTTTTGTAAACAAAACAACAACAAAAGATGAACAACTTGCAGTTTCCCCGGCGGGTTTCCTTTCAAGCCAACTGCAAAAAGGGGGGCCCCAAGGTCCCAAAGACCCCGGGGGTTCGGCTTCACTGGGCGAGCTCGAGCTCAAGGGTTCCCTTTGGGTCGCCAGCAGTAGCTAAGTTACTTGCCGGCTGGAAGAGCCATCCGGTTCCTGAACTTGATAGTTTTTGAGGGTGGTACCTAGAGTCTCCTTCTGACCCCTAGAAAAAGGGGTCATAACTCATAACCCCGGAACATTTTGGGCAAGGACCATTTTTTAAGGGTCAGAAGGAGACTGTTCGTAGCGATGCGCGCCAAGCTTCGGGGCACTGCTCATAACTTCATCACAACCCGCATCCGGTCCAAGCTGTTGCCTGGGAGCCGGTCCTTTTCATGATCTTCAAGCAGAAGAAGCATTAATATGTCATTGCGGTTCCTTTTAGTTTTCCTTTGACCATGGCAGGCTCCATTGAGTTTTTCCCCCCTCCCCCCCGGTGAAATACGTGTTTTCATGGTAGGTGTTTGGTTGGTATCATTTGAAACAACGCTTCCGCCACAGACTTGTTTGAGCTTCCGTTCGAGAGCATGTGCTTTGCTGTGGTAGGTTCCTGTTGGTTTTGCTTTAAGCGGGTTCATTTCAGTCCCATTTCATGGGTCACGGTTGGTATCAAGGGAACCAAAAAGCTCAGTTGTTCAGTGGCTCCAATTCTTTTTCCAACTTTTTTTTGGTGGCTGCCCCACTAAAAATGGTCTTCCCCAAAAAGGGTTCCAATTCTCTTTTGTTCTTCCAGGGTCACTAAACAACTGAGGTGAGGGAGGGTAAATTCAAGGGCTTCCCCACCCAGAGGGTTGTGGGGCTTTCAATGGAAGACCCGACCCCTCCATTAGACAACTGAGAAAAGCATGTCTTCATGGCGTTGGCTTCTGCCAGTTTCCCTGAACTGCCTGAGTCTCCCTGCCCGCCACGTGCCACAAGGGTGGCACCCTTGCACCCCGCTCCGGGCAAGTGGTCCCAATCCGGGGGGGTTGCGAAAATTTGGGGAAATCGACCACCCCTTCGTTTAAGTCTTTGGGGTCGAAAATGGAACCATCTTGGTTTCCCTTGAACAGAACCCAAAGGCTACCGAGCCTCAAAAGACAAACTCACACTGCGAAAGGCCTCCAAACAGGCATGTGATGCACAAGTTTGGCCAAGCTTTCCAACCCCAAAAGAACACGTCATCTAAGGCTAATCCTACAGTCCTGGATTTAACCAAACCAAACAACCCAATATGGCGAATGTGGCTCAAAACTGAAGAGCTAGGGCAAACCGCGGGTTCTAGTTTATGCTTCCATTTACCAAGGTGCATGACCCTTTAAACATGGGGCAATGACCCCAACATTTTGGGTAATGACCCCTTTTTCCAGGGGTTCAGAAGGAGACTCTAGGTACATTTATTTGAACCACAGCTTTGCGAAGGCCGATGTTCTCGCTTTGCAGGGTCCCCCAGCGAGGTGCCAGCTTTTATCAACTTGTTTGGTTGGGAGATTCGGTTCTAAAATAGACCAAGAAACCTAAAAACAACTCGGGTACCCAAAACTTCGAAGCTCTCAACTCTGGAGGACCTCGTGCTTTGCAGCTTCCATTTCGGGCGCCGCAGGCTCTGAGGATCAGAAGAAGCGGGGAGCACAGGTGTTGGCTGTCTGCTGGAAAATCGGGCGGCTCTTGTTTTTTTTTTGCCGGGGGGGGGGGAGCTTCCATGGGCTGAAATGAGTATGGCTTATTTTCCCTTGGTTTTGAAGGGTTCTGAAGGGAATGTATCACTACTCTGTTTTTCCGTGAGTCTTACGCACATGGAAGAGAGGATACCCCTGCTGGGCTGGGTTTAGCGGGAAACCAGACGGAAATCCGTTGCGCCATGTGGGGGATGGGAGGTCTCTTGAGAAATATACACCCTTCGCCATTTTCCCTTGGTTCTGGAAGGGTGGTTTTGTTTGTCAGGGAAATCGAAGCACTGGTCGTACTGCCCCTGGTCCAAATCACACAGGACACAAATACATGGAACCCCATTGGAAGAGGGAAGTCCACCCGTCAAGGCTCCTAATTACTCACGCCCACGAAATGCACAAAGATGCACAAACCAACCAACCTTTGCGGTAGGTGGGTGCAAAACAGATGTACTTGAGGCCGGAATCGAGTTCTCCAACCAACCCTGAAATGGCATTGAAGTGGCTTATACCTGGAGTCTCCGTGACCCCTTAAAAATGGGGTCACTACCCAAAATAATGTCATAATGTCATGACCCAATTTTTAATGGGTCACGGAGACTCCAGGTAGGGTGGGGGCATCTTCATTTAGATTTGGGTCCCGAATCTGTTTCTTAGGGTCCCGTGGCACGTCATGTATGGTTCAGAAATCGAGGGGTTGAGAAATCGAGCCCCACTGCGAAATTCCACCCCTTGTGAAATTCACCGAAAGCTGTGGGGAAGATAAAAACCGCCAACTTAGGGGTGTGCTGGGCTGTTCAAAGGTAATCCTTAATCGTTACCTTGGCTAGGTCCCCCAGTAGTGCTCTTTTACCCTTTTTTGGGGGAGGGTTCCCCTACTAAAATGGACTATAGAAAAAAGTTGGTACCCTTATTCCAATCTAAAGCCGTCACACGCTGGACCTCAAGAATTGGTCTTTGGGGCCTTTGGGTTCCTGTTCCTTTTGCTCGAAAAGTTCAGTTGGGGGTTTCCCACAGACTCGTTGGACCGGGAAGGTCCGTTCAGTTGGACTGATTTTCCGTTTGGTTTCCCGATTCCTCGTTGGAAACCGAGTCACCTTGAGGCCAATCCTCTCATTGAGAGGTTGAGCCCAGTTTGGTGGCCAAGGAAGCAGCGCGCAGAGCGCTTCAAGATCAAGTGAGCCACGTTCCACGCCACTCCCAAAGCACGAATTGGCGAAGAAATGTTTACAGTTTACCTGGCTGGTTGTTTAGGACGGACACGAGCAGAGGTTATCTATTTCACCACAACTCAAAACGAGCAAATGGGGCGCCTGCCAGCTATAGTTTCCAGAGATCTCCAGACTCACTTGGTTCCAGTACCGTTCTTCGTTAAAACCTCCTTGGCTCAGCTTGGCAACGCCTAAGAGACTTTGGCCCTTGAGAAAACGATTCCTCCTGTTCGGCAGTCGTGAGTTGGGTACAAAAAGGGGGCGGTGAAAAGGCACACCCCGGAGGACATGCGAGGATCCGCGCGTTAAAAAAAGAAAAGAAAGAAGAAACGAAGGCGACGGGCTTCTTGTCGTTAGCTTCAAGGTGCGGCAGATTGTCCCTACGAAATGGTTATCACTTTGTTCAAAAGGCAAAGTCAACCTCATCCAGTTGCTGAAATGAATAGGTTGGATAATAATTTCCCCTGCTTCTTCTAAAGGGATCATTTTTAAACCACTACTGTTTTTGTGGTGAGTGACATGTCAACCCCCCGAATTGGGTGAGTTGTGCTTTCTATCCCTCAAACGCTGGTGCTATTGGAGACTTATCTTATATCAGTCTGAATTGCGTAAGCGACCCTACAGTACGTACACAACATCATTCTCTGGGCAGTAGATGACGGTGATTATTGACCACTGCACATGTGCTCCTTCTTTCGGTGTACCTTACTCCCTCACAAATACATAGTGTATACGTGGCTATCTGGCTGTGTAACAAAATCGGGGCACCCCAGAACAGTTGCTTTCTGTTATTCAGGTAGTGATGAGCTACCCCCCCCAAAGCTACCCCCCCAAAAAAAATAGGGCTAGACGCTTTGGGGAGGTTAGCTGAGTTATGTGTTTCCCTTACCAATCGTGGCCTCAAAAACACCCACAGCATGACAAAGCCCAAGCCGCTCGAACCTTAGGTTGGTCGAGGCTTGGTAGGCTGAGGTGTCTTAGGACAAATCGGAAGTCATAGAGACCAACCAGTGCCCATCCCCAACAAAGGCTACGAGTTTTCAGTTAAAAAAAAATCGCCTCAATGGGGGTGGTGGACACACATTTCCTGCCTCAATGCCCAGAGAGGGCCCCTCATGAAAATTCCAATTTTGAAAGTAGTACCTTAAGTTTGGGCACCAGCATACAGCCCATGGTGTTCGGGAGGAATTGTCACCGGGGCTGCCAGCGTACTATTGCGGATGATCATCTAGGGGGCGGTGCTCCAGGTTTGGACCACGGCACATCAGCCAGCAAATCCTGGGTAAGTGAGGGATATTAAGGGATAGCCCCACAAAAAGGAAGAGGAAGCCAAGCATTTTCCAGCACATCCCAACAAGAGTTTTTTTTGTTTCCCTTGTCCCAAATCCCAAGTGTCCAAAAAGCCAATGGTTGCGGTTGGGTGGGTGGGTGGGGGCTATGTTGCCCAGTCGTCAAAGCTTCCCATTAGACCGTCTAGTTGGAATCAACGGGTACTCGAACCCCATCGGTCCACGCAGCAAACCTTTTTTTTGGCTTGTTGTTTTCTTCAGGCAAGCCTTTCTGGGGTGGTTTAAAGGGAACAAAGGGAATCACAAGGAAAAGACAGCTGTTGGGGGGTCTCCTAAAACCGACACCCAATTCGTCGCACGATTTGCAATCACAGAACAGGGAAATAAAGCAAGAAGCGCAATCAGATGGATTCATGTAGGCGTCCTTTTTAGGTTAGCTTGATTAGAAATAGATGACACTGGTGCAGATGGGTTTTCTTCCATTTACCAGGGCCATCCATTTTCCAAAAAGGATACCTATGGATGGATTGCTGTGTTCGGTCAAGGGTACCCATCCGATGGCAAGCTAAGAGGGTAAAGCGAGCTCACCATGACGGCTCTTTACCTCAATTAGGTCCCCCCCCCCCGTTTTAGCCTCTTTTTTGGTTGGGAGGGTTCCCCTATTAAAATAGACTTACAGAAAAAAGTTGGTACCCTTATTCTAATCTCTCTACTGGAGGACCTAGTTAAAGTCTCTCATTTCAGGTTTGGAATTGTGTGTAACATTTGCAGACCCATGGGTGTGCAAGAAGACCAACGAGAAGTTAATTTGATCTGATGGAAAAGTTGTGTTTGCCCAACGCCGGCGTTCGAGGAAGACGATGATGACTGGAGTTGTTTGGGTAGAACTTGAAGCAACTGGAAGTTTGTCAAAGAAACCAGGAGATTCTTAGGCTGGAATGGATCTCGCATGTATACCGCAGCATTTGCGCAGATCCTGGGTAAAAACTCTTTGGCGAGCCTTTCTCCCATGACGCACGTGACATTCTGCTACAAGTCGACCTTCATTGCAGAGCAGGACCTCTTCGGACTTTGTCGAGAAACCGTCGGGATGCGTCGCGGAAACAAAACAAAACAAAACAAAAAAAACAGGAGAGGCGGGCGCGAGCTAAATATACGTCATGTTGCGCGCTCTAGCCAGTTCTTGGGATTTTGGAGCTTACAATGATGAACTAGGTAAGCCAGTAGTGCCCTTTTACCCTTGTTCTAACCTCTGCACTGGAGGACCTAGTAAAGGTCCTTGTACTTGGGGTTGCTGCGTTCAGCTTTTGGAATTCTAGGATGCAAAGATCGGTTCAAGTGCCAAGGTACTGGAACGCCCTTTTGGTTTTGCCTTTCTGAGACCCAGTTGCCCAGTGCCCTTTTTTCCTTCTTTGGGAAGGGTTCCCCTTCAAACTTGGCCATGCCAAACAAAAAATGGATGCATTTGTTTTTCTTTTTTCGCATGGAAATCCGCCGGGCATCTGAGAAGATCCCAGCAAGGTTTTTTTTTTTTTTTTTTTTCGGAGACACCACGCTTCACTTCGCGGGTAGCCTTTGGACCCAGACAGACTTTGAGGTTGCAACCTCTAGAGAACTCAAGAACTTAGGAGCCCCAGAACCTCCGGACCTGCCCCGCGCTTCAGATCCGGGGTAGAACTGTGGCTTTTCTCGATCCTATTGCCACCGATGCTTCTTTTCGTGGGGTTCTGACCTAAGGACACGAGCGGATTTTTTTACCCTGAACAAGGCTCACTTGGTGGTAACTTATAGTCACGGAAAGTAGCTCAGCTTGCATCGAACAAGTCATGGTAAGCCCTGGTGCTTTGGGCTCCGAATCTCCGATCGGCTCCGATCGGCTCGGCTCGACCAGCTCGACCCCGAAGCAGAAAAAGGGCACGGGTGGCTGGGGCCCGGGAAGGCCCAGCGAATCGGAGCCTCTGGGTTGAACCTCCCTAAAGCCTGGCCCTAGGAATCTATGGAAAGCCTGAAACCCAGACTCCCTCAGAAGATCTGAATGTGGAGGGGGTAGAAGACTGAGATTTTTCTCATGCAAGGTTCAAGCAAATTTGTCCTTTTGCGATGTCCGTGGGTTGGGGTTGGGGCTGGTGGATTCCATACCCTTTGAGGCCGCAAGAACTCAAGATGCGCCCAATGATCAACGCATTTGGCCATTTGAGGACAGTCGTTTCTACTGTCCCTAGAGGGCTGTGGCTCAACAAACCGGAATTCCAAAATGGGTTGCCCTAGTAAGTGGAAACATGGACCAAAACCTGCAGTTTGCCCCTCCTGGTTAATTTTGAGCCACACCCATATAAGCCTACCATGACTGGACGAAATCCATTTTGCACCACCCCTGGTTTTCGGATGATTCCCCAACGTAAATAACCGACACACGTCATGGTTTCGTTCGCATGGATTAATTTCGGGGTGCGATCTCGGATTTCGCGTCGCCGTAAAGAGGAGTATACTGGATCCGACCCTGAAACTACCATAAAGAAAAAGTGATTCTGCCCTTTTATCAGATTTTTTTGGGGAGGGTTCCCCAGAAAGAAGGGTACCCAGCTTATTCTAACCTCTCTACTGGAGGACCTAGGATTGCAAACCAACATTATGGTTGGTGAGCTATGTTTCTTTTTTCTAGAGTAGTGTGAGGGTCCAGGTACGCAAACCAACCCAACCGTTCGATGGGTTTTGGGCGCTTGTTTGAGAGCGCATTCGGCCGCTTGACCCGGCCGCAAGGTTTCAGCATGGTGACTTGTTGAAAATCGGTAGAATTTCACACATTTGTGTTCGTTTCCATTTGTGTCAATACATTCACCAAGTTTGACTTGATTTGTTTCGTGATTCATACATACATGTTTGTTTCTTATTTGTCTCAATGACCCATTCACCCACAGGTTAAACTTTTTGCAAACTGGGAATTAGAACAAAGTTGCCCGCATCCTACTGTGGATGGTTCTGAACTCCATTATGCACCACCGTTCAGAAGCCCTGGTTTCGGATTCGATTCTTCTGTGAACACCAAGCTGCAGTCTCCATGACCCTTTAAAACTGAGGTCGTTACCCAAAATTGTCCGGGGTTCTGCCCCCCTTTTCTCTAGGGGTCAGAAGGAGACTCTAGGAACAAACCTTCTGGTTTCGTTCCCATAAATTCGAAGTAGGAACACATTTTTGGTCCGTACCCCAGAAGTTGCAAGCGCGCGGCGCCGGGGGCGGGGGCTATGGGGGGTCTGACGGTCGAGTCGCAGGAGACAACGCAGGAGCCTTTGCGCGCCAAGAGTGTGCCGCCACGGCGTAGCCCGGCCGAGGAGACCGACACCAGGCGCGTGCGCGCGCAGAAGAAGCGGAACTGCTGGGCGAAGCTTTGCCTCGGTGGATATTCGACTGGATTTTGAGGGTATCCACTTCTGGGGTGGATGAAAGGGAAGAATTCTCTAGAAGTATGTAATATGTTTCAATCAAAAGGTTGGGATGGTCTAGAAACCAAAAGGAAACATCCATGTTCTATGGGTTGATTCCAATTACATTACTTGTGCTCCTTGGAAAGCAACCATGTTTTGAAGCGGGGTTGCCCCATTTTTGGAGAGAATGGGTTGAGTTGGTACAGCTAGAGTGCTTTTGAGGGCAACCATTTGCAGGTGGATTCAAAGGCACACAAAGGAGACCCACCATTCTTGAGGTACCCCTATTTGGACACATACTCTGAACAAATGGAGGGGGTACTCAATTGCCCCAACCTGGAATCAGAAGTATGGGTATCTATCAAAGTAGGGGCCCTCTCTAAAAACGATGGCCTTCCTTTTGGTTTCCTCTTGAAGAAGGCTGAAAAAGGTACCCTCGAAAAAGGTACACTGGGGTTAGGGGTGGTCACGAACCCTTGAGCGATTGTGGACAACACATGTTGATAAAGTACGAACAATCTCCTAGGGTTGAAGATTCGCTTCGGGCTAAGAATCGTCCCTCTTTGGGCGAACATCTTGCCCACCGCAAACAAAGGGTCTAGATTACCCAAATTCAAGGGGTTATGACCCCTTTTTCTAGGGGTGATGGAGACTCTACGTAAGGGTAGCTTCCCCATTCTTTCCAGGGATCCTTCTTTCTAGAAAACCACAAAAACCATGGGAAATCAGCTGGTTTTCGAAAAGAACGATGGTTGAAAAGAATGGGGAATCAACCCCTAGAAAAGGGGGCACCCTAAAAAAGACACACCCAGTTGCCCAAATCCCCGTGGCAACCGAGGGATGTGGATGAGCCGGGATGCTGCCGGCTTGCACATGCGTCAGATCAATTCATGGAACGGGGGGAGCCCCAAAATGGTAAAAGAGTTCCCTCTGATGGATTTGTCCCTTGGCTGAGATAGCTCTTTTTAGGAAACACAAAAAGGAAAGTCACAATTCTTTTGGGTCCCCCGAAAAAAGAAAAAAACGCGTGCTTCTTTCTGGCGCAAAAGGAAATCAAGCACCTGACGCCGGCAAATGACACTCCTTTAAACCGCCCAAGTTAGATTTTTCCCATTCTCACGTGCAAAAGTTAAAGACGCCCAAGGTGTTCGGTTTTTGTTTTTGTTTTCCCGTTCTTCTCCGCGCCTGTGGCGCAAAAAAAGGCTTCGGTGGATCTCCGGCGCCCCGCGGGGGCCGGCGGTTCGCCTCGGGAAACCCGGCCCGCGGGGGAGGCCTTGGGAGTACACCGCCTCGCTGGAGCAGCGCGCGAGTGCACTGGAGTTCCTGCGCGAGCACACGAAAGAGAAGAAGGCGATGCAGCGTGCCCAGGACCCGGAGGAGAAAAAAAACGAAGAAGGAGCCAAAAAACGTATGTGTCTCCGGCTCGCACTCGGGGTGAGCTTAAGGTTGACCCTTCTTTTTTTTTTTTCGGCTCTTTTGGTGGTTGTCTGTTCTTTTTTTTTCCTGGCGGGTCTCACTGTTGCTTGTTTGTGTGGATTGTTTTTGTCCGGTTCCGCAGTGTTTAGACTTTTTGGGGGCTTAAAGGAACTCAGGTCGACTTCCCGCTCAAGAGTCCAGCCGGTTTCCCCCGATTCCATTCTTTTCAACCATCGTTCTTTTCAAAAACCGGATCTGTTTCCCCAGGGGTTTGGGTGGTTTTTGTTGAAAGAGGGTGAGAATGTTGGTCCATTGTTCGTCATGGTCCCAAAAGCCCAACCTTTGGTTTCTGGGTGCAGGGTTCCGTTTTTTTACTACCCCAAGGCAGACTTAAACCCACAGGTTGATTCCCCCAAAAGGGAAACCCCTGGGTTCAAGTCTAAGGAGGTCACAAAAAACGGAACGGGTCCTGTCTGGGTGCCTGAGGCCGAAGCTCGTTTGAAACTTTGGCGTGTCGACTCAGAGATGGCTCATTCGCTTGAGGAACTACGCCAAGTTGATTGCCCCAGGTCAGGTTGAAATACTTTCATGTGCTGACACGAAAAAGTTTGATTTCCCCTGTTGGATTTGTTTCTATGGAATCGATTGCACGTCTTGGACATGCATTTGCTGGCTTATGCAAATGGAGGTTTATAGCACGTGCGTTTTGCGGGTGCAACCGGTTTTGTGGTTGCCTCAGCCTTCGAAACCCACCAGAAGGCACCGGAAGGAGGCCAAGCCGCTTGAGACCAAGCCGAGTATCACCCGGGAAGCTGCCAACGTTGGTTTGCTTTGGGTTGGTGATAATACTGTGGATGGACACAATCCTGCACCACTTCGATTCCATGGGAAGCATCACTCTAGGGTCTCTGAGGTGGTGCGAAATGGACTTCGTTCATCCACAGTAGGGGTCAGTAGAGCAACCCTGTGGATGTTGTTGCACTCTCTCTCTCTCTCTCTCTCTCTCCCTCTCTCTCTTTTTCCGGCGGAAAGAGCAAGCCTGTTGATTGGGTTCACCATTTTTGTGAAACTCCTGCACTACCCGTCTTGGCCATCTTGTTTTTGGCTTCACGGACCTTCCAATCCACCCAATCACCGAAGTTAAGGGTCACCCAAATCAAAAGTTCCACGTGGAATGTCAATGGTTTTGTGTCCTTTGACGGGCATATGAAGTGGCTGACGCAAAAGCGGGAAATTGCCGTGTTGATGTTCCCTCGTCAAAGACACCTTCCCCCCCCCAACTTCCAAACGAAGCCAAATTACCCATCAAAAGGGTCTGTCTGTTTTTGGCGGGGGGGGGGGGGTACACCTTTTTCGGTGGTTGTAAGGGACACCCCCACGTCCATTTTGGGGTGTCCAATTCCTAAAATGCCGCCAGCTGAGTTGGGAGGCTCACAGGCTCCAGTGGAGAAGCTCATGCTTTTCCAGTGGCACGTTTGGAAGGGGGGTGTTTTCTCACTGGTCCCCTTAGTGGTTAGAAGCTTCACGCGTGGAAAAAGCGGGGGATTTGGTTCAAAATTTGTTCCCGGGCAAAGGTTTGGTCCTCCAAAAACCGAGGCCACCAAAGCGCTTCTACGTTACGAACTGACCAACTTGGATTATCCAACTGCTACTAAGCCCGCCTTCTAGAGTTGTCTCATTGGGAAACCAAACGGACATCCCGCTATCCGCCAGGACATGTTGTCTCGGGGGAGTTTGGGCCACCCCGAATTCTGCCGGAAGCCCTGCCTCTATTTGACCTACGGCGCCTGTCCTCACGCGGAGAATTGCGACACTCGGCAGTTCGAGAGATTAAATAGATCCATACCCTAGTTGCTTCGGGCAGGAAACCATTGAAACAATTGTTGGGTTAATACCAGTAGAGCCGGCGAAGCCGGTGGGCGGAAGTTTCAAAAATATAAAAACTATAGTTATCTTTCTCTTTCTTTTCTTGATTATTCTCTCTTCTTCTGCCTTTTCATTGTTTCTTTTTTCTCCGTCATTCTTCCTTTCTTCCTTTCTTTCCTTCCTTCCTCCCTTCTTTCCTTCTTTCTATCTGTCTGTTCTTTCTTTCTTTCGTTTGCTTGCTTTTGTGCTGTTCTTTCTTTTGTCTCTTCTCTGTCTATCTATGTGTCTATCTATCTATCTATCTTTATCTACCTATCTATCTACCTAACTACCTATCTATCTATCTCTCGTGTTAGCTATCTGTCTGCTTAGCTATCTCTCTATCTCTCTATCTATCTTCTCTATCTATCTCTCTATCTCTCTATCTATATATCTACCTATCTCTCTGTCTCTCTATCTATCCATCTCTCTATATCCCTCTATCTCTCTCTATCTATTTATGTATCTATCTATCTATTTACCTCATCTATCTATCTATCTATCTATCTATTTATGTCTCTATCCAGCTACCTATCTATCTATCTATCTATCTATCGATCTATCTATCTATATCTCTATCTCTCTTTCTATTTATTTATCTATCTATCTCTCTATCCATCAATCCGTCTATCTGTCTTCTGTTGGTTTATCTATCTAACTATTTATCTCTCCATCTATCTCTCTATCTCTCTTTCTTTCTATCTTTCTATCTCTCTATCTCTCTTTCTTTGTATCTGTTTATCTCTCTATCTCTTTCTCTATCTCTTTCTATCTATCTACCTATCTATCGATCCATCTATCTCTCCATCTATCTCCCGCGTATCTATCTATCTATCTATCTATCTATCTATCTATCTGTCTGTCTATGTATCTATCTATCTATCTATCTATCTATCTATCTATCTATCTATCTATCTATCTATCTATCTATCTGTCTATCTCTCTATCTATCTATCTCTATATCTTTCTATGCATCCCTCTGTCCACCTATCTATCTATCTCTCTCTCCATCTCTCTCTCTCTCTCTCTATCTGTCTATCTGTCTATCTACCTATCTTTCTGTTTATCGTTTATCTATCTATTTATTTATCTCTCTATCTCTCTATCTATCTATCTATCTCTTTTTCTGTCTATCTATCTATTTGTCTATCTCTTTTCTTTCTATTTATCTCTCTCTATCTATCTCTCTTTCTCTCTATCTCTCTATCTTCTATCCCCCTCTCTATCTATCTATCTATCTCTCTATCTCTGTATCTCTCTGTCTCTGTCTATTTAGCTATCTATCTTGCTCTCTGTCTCTCTCTCTTTTTATCTATCTATCTATCTATCTATCTCTGTCTCTCTCTCTCTATCCATCTATCTTTCTATCTCTTTCTCTATCTCTTTCTATCTATCTCTCTAGCTATCTCTCTATCTGTCTATCGATCTATCTATCTATCCATCTATATCTGGACTTAAAAGTTGCGATATTCAAGCCCCAGCTGCGAAAGTGGACTTCACGTACTACTTTCGTACTTAAAAGTTGCGATTTTCGAGCCCCAGCTGCAAAAGTGGACTTCGCGTACTACTTTCGTACTTAAAAGTTGCGATTTTCTACTTTCGTACTTAAAAGTTGCGATTTTGAAGCCCCAGCTGCGAAAGTTGACTTCGCGTACTACTTTCGTACTTAAAAGTTGCGATTTTCGAGCCCGGCTGCGAAAGTTGACCTTGCAAAAGTGCTGTGCCTGCCACGAAATCTGTACTTGACCTTGCGAAAGTGCTGCGCCTGCCACGAAATCTGTACTTGACCCTCGAAAGTGATGCGCCTGCCACGAATTTTGCACTTGACCTTGCGAAAGTGATGCACCTGCCACGAATTCTGCACTTGACCTTGCGAAAGTGATGCGCATGCCACGAATTTTGCACTTGACCTTGCGAAAGTGATGCACCTGCCACGAAATCTGCACATGACCTTGTGAAAGTGCTGCGCCTGCCACGAAATCTGTGATTGACCTTGCGAAAGTGCTGCGCCTGCCACGAAATCTTTACTTGACCTTGCGAAGGTGCTGCGCCTGCCACGAAATCTGTACTTGACCTTGCGAAAGTGCTGCGCCTGCCACAAAATCTGCACCAGACCTTTCGAAAGTGCTGCGCCTGCCACGCAACTCAAACCTTGAGAAAACTTGACCTTGCGAAAGTGCTGCGCCTGCCACGCAATCTGCACCCGACCTTGCCAAAATGCTGCCCCTGCCACGCAATTCAATCCCTGCGAAACCTCTGCGTTGCCGTGCCAATGGGCCCGGCGCCGAACGTGATCCGAGCCCGCTCCGAGCATGCTCCGACCAGACGCCGCGGACAGGCTAGCTTTCGCGTCTCCGGAGACGCCAATTCACGCACAGCGCCACGCTTTTTGCGACTTTCTCATCTCCGAAAACGCCGATTCACGCACAGGGCCATGTTTTGTGCGACTTTCTCTTCCCCTGCCACACGCGCGCGCATTTTTCCTCGCGGGCTTATTCCTTCTGTTGTCATTTGTCTGAGAGAGCTAGCTTTCAATTAGTTGCCGTAACACGGAAGTTCCTTCTAAACTTCCTTTGATAAGAACCTTTGTTTGCCTAAGGACTGTCTTCATCTAGTTGGGTCAACTCTTCTTTTAATGGGGGTTGAACCCTCGGGTATATCCGGCTTTGCTTTTGGTTTTTGCTGGTTCGATAGTGGAAATGGCACGAGGGTTTGGCTGCATGTGGTTTGCTTCCCTCAATCCTAGGGTTCAACCCCCATCAACAGAAAGGTTGACCCAATTTGGATGATGACAATCCTTAGGTAAGCAACTGTGGTTGTATGAGCCCGGTTGTTTACTGGTGGTAACTGAATCCTAAGGTTAAGTGCATCCTGAGAACAAGTTGTGGGGTTCGGAAAGAACGGCTCGAAACATGGCTGGGGTGGGATCTGGGTAGGTTGAAACCCCAAGGACGTCACGGCCTTGGTTGGTTTCATTCCGGGCATGCTCCGTTTCCTCTTTTTGTTGCACCGCCAAAATTGGCGATGCCAGTGGAAGCCACCGGTAAGTTAAAACTTTTCAGGGGGAATTCCAGCGATTTCTGTCATTTTCGGCAGCGGAAAGTTGGAAGCTCTCCTTACCCCAGCGCTGGATTTGCCGAAAAGACCTGGGCGAGCAGTTTCGGGGTCGGTTTTTGGGGTCAAACTCCTCCTTTCGAAGCTAAGCAAAAGTGGCTTCGATGGTTCGAGGGTTCGGTGGAAGCCACCTTTTCAAGGGGAACCCCACTGACCCCTTTGTTTGATGGTGAGCCCAAAGCCAAAAGGAGCGCCATTTTGAGGGTCCAACTCTCTAGAGACATACTCCAGTGGGTTCCCCACTAAACAAAAGCCAACGAAGATCAGGGACTGTCCTGCTTGGCATGGAGGGCTGCTTAAAAGCGAAAGCCTGCGGGCTTTGCATGTCAACCTTTTCCGGCCTTGCGAACATGCTGGTCATATTCTATTGTGTCTCCTTCTACGGGACCCCGACCCTCCACCACAAAAAGGAAAAAGAACATGCTCTTTGTGTCCATTTGTTGGTGGCTATCCTCAAAAAGAACACTGGCATATTTCAACATATTTCGGGGATTCCCAGAACAAGACATTTTTTGTCGGGTGCTAGTCACAGACCATCGCATCCGTCTTTGGATTTGCAGCAAGCAAGGAACGCCCCACCCCGCTTTTCGCTGGACCTCCCCCCTACCCAAACAGGACCAAAAACGACGCCCACTTGCGTGTTCGGCCAAGTTAGTAAGTTGTTGGCAACCTAGATCATAACATGTCATAACCTACTTATAAGTCCCCCCAAGTGGGGTATACCTTGTTGTTCGGGGGTTATACCCCAACCCCAAGTTCATCTTGGCCACACCAAAATGGGGTCAGGCCCGCGAATGACCAGGTGAATCCCTTGCACTGGCCCAGGAATATTGCCACCACCACCACGAGCGCGCTGTGGCTTTGCCTCAAGTGGCCGTTCATTCGGGTTGCTCAGAACGGGTTTGTCCAATAGGACATGGGTGCAACTACAAGCATTTTAGCTGGTTGGAGTCATTTGTAGCCATTTGTAGGCTACTTGTTTGGTTGAATTTTTGCTAGGTTGACAACATGTGAACCTCGGAAGTGCGTTCAAGGGAGCAACTTGAGAAGATCGCATAGCCGTATCCTCATGCCTATTTACTTTGATCTTCGGACTTAACTTTCGGGGAAACAGGTCGGACTTTTTCATTGGACCCGTAACAAGTGAAGAGTGAAGAACTTGTTGCGGAGGGCTCAACAGCAACCAAGGTATGGGCCTCTCATTTCCCTATGGGATTTCTCAAAATTGCGTCGCCTCTATTGGATGGTTTCAAGGGGGAACCAAAGGGAAGCAAGCCATTTTGGCGGTCCCCCATTTTGAGAAACCTATTGGTGTATCTGGGGTCTCCTCCAAAATCAGAACATCAGATCCCAGGTTCGGGCTAGAGTTCTGACAGGCAAAACTTCCGGCCGAAATACGTCTGTCACTTTCTGACCATGACAAAGCCAGGCTGCTCCTGCCCATTTTGCTTCGGTGTCTTTGAAGCCACCCAACAAGGGACAAAACGACAGACCTCTTTGTGCCTTTTTCGGGGGACCCTCCAATATATGTGTTTGGCTTCTTTGACCCTTTTGTCCAGATCTTCGGCAGATGTCATCTTCAGTGTTTGGCTGAAACGAGAGTTCTCAAAGCTGGTTCAGCACCCATCTTTCAGATGTGCCATGGGTTGATCCCTGGGTGGCTCCACGAAATGACGTAAACCTTCCTTTCAAGCATTGGGTTGACCGAGTTCTTCCCACATAGTGGTTTTTGGTGTTGTTTTGAATCACCCTAGACCGGAGAGGCCGTTTGTAAACACATGGCTTTTGCCATGAAACTTAACAAAGGTGATCTACCTTTTGGCCTGATTCGAGCAACCTACCCTGCCAACCTTGATGCGGAAGAAGGCACCCAGAAACTCCCTCATTTCGGAAAAACAACAAACAGCATTCCCTCCGCCTATTTTATAGTGAGCTCACCGATCGGGGAAAACAACGAGCGAAAGCCATAGGTCCTTGTCTTGATCCCTGATTTCAGGTTTCAAGGAACTACCGGATAAGGTTTCACGGAAATTCCCTCATCGCCTCAACTTTCTGTTGGACTTTCAAGCTTTTGGGGCGATTTTCCAGTAACCGAAGTAACCGAAGTGGGCAGCAATGGGTCGTAACGAGTTGAGTTCCCGAGTTCCCTGGACAGGGAAAGGTTTGCTTCACATGTGGACCTAACAACGACGCCCGTGGGAACCGAACCTATCCTTTTGGCATCCCAAAGAAAACCGAACCAAACTCGGTCCAACAAAACTTGCTGGATCGATAGGAAGGAATGAGTTGGAATGACCCTGAAAAACAATTTCGCATCCATGATGTGGTTTCCTTGTTTCGAGAATCCCAAGACAGTTCATTCCCAAAACCCGGACTTGGTCATTCCCTATCGCACCAGCTCAAGAAAATCCGGCACTCGCGAGCCTTGCATCCCCTTTTTTTGTTTTTCGGGAATCCCCAAAACGGTTCATTCCCGGGTTCCATGACTCGGTCAACTCCGTGACGGCGTAGGTGAAGCTGGACAAACGCCAGCGGGACACCTTACGCCAGCTTTCGGAGCCCGACTTGTTGGGCCTCATGCTGCCCCACCTTCGCGCACGCGCCGCCGCTCGGCTCGCGAGACCCAGCGCGCTCGCCGCTTCTTTTTCTTAAATCGTTTTTTGGTTCGGTCCTTTGGCGAAAAGGAGAAAACGAGCGAAAACGCCACGGTTGGAGGGCGGTGGGTTTACTTGGGTGACTTCGATTCGACATGTTAGTAAGATGCTGGTATCCTAGGTTATAAAACACTTCTAAGTGTTTCTGAGTCGGGTTAACCTTTTTAGGGGGTTATACCCCAACTGACTTTTTCCACCATCCAAGTACTAAGTGTTGACAGGTTGTGGCCCACCCCGACTTTGAGGAACACAGAATGTTTAACCAGTTGCTTCCTGCGGGTCAGTTACCACCATTAAGACAATGCTTGGCTTAAGTTAACCATTTTGCGGGGAAATCACTGAACTATGCTGGTCCTTCACCTCCTGATCTGATCCATTCAAGACACCTACCCCCCACTCCAAGAAGCAACTGGTTAAACATTCTCTGTAAGTCCTCTACAAAGGTGGGGTGCCTACAACCTGTCAATACCCAGTACTTGAATGGTGGTTCGCCATTTGGGATATGACCCCCTAACAAGGTCAATCCGACTTCGGGGGGGTTCAGAACAGATTCCGACGGACAGGGCTTCGGCCCAGGTCGATGGAGTGTGGCATTGAGCTATGCCCAGGAAAGCGAAGTAGGCGGTTTTGGTTTCTGACGAGTTTCAAAGGCGTTGCATGGGAGTTGATCATTCCATGTAAGGCCCCCAGTCTTGTCCATGGGTATTTGTTCCCCATGTGGCAACAAGTATCACTTTTTGCCGGTGGTCCAACCAATGGTCAGCCCATGAGGACCGTCACATGTTGGGTCGCTTGCCTCAACCGGGTTTCGTTGTCCAGATGCTTGGGATCCGCCTGGGCCTCAGAAATTGAGCGGCAGTCCAGGGGCCTCATGGGTTTAACCGGTAAACCCACGCCGATGGGAATGCCTCATGGGTTGGCACAAATCCCCACGCGGAATGAACCAGATCCTCCAGAAAGGAGAGCAAGTGGTTCAGTTCGGTTTGGCATTCCCCACACAAGGAGAGCAGAGGACGTGGTTTCGCCGCAAACATGAGGCAGTCAACAATTCCCAACCTGCAAAAACACACGTGTGCTTGTGTGTTCGTGTGTTTGTGTGTTTGTGTGTTTGTGTGCTTGTGTGTTTGTGTGCTTGTGTGTTTGTGTGCTTGTGTGTTTGCGTGTTTGTGTGTTTGTGTGTTTGTGTGTTGTGTGTTTCTGTGCTTGTGTGTTTGTGTGTTTGTGTGTTTGTGTGTTTGTGTGTTTGGGTGCTTGTGTGTTTGTGTGTTGTGTGTTTGTGTGTTGTGTGTTTCTGTGCTTGTGTGTTTGTGTGTTTGTGTGTTTGTGTGTTTGTGTGTTTGGGTGCTTGTGTGTTTGTGTGTTTGTGTGTTTGTGTGCTTGTGTGCTTGTGTGTTTGTGTGTTGTGTGTTTGTGTGTTTGTGTGCTTGTGTGCTTGTGTGTTTGTGTGTTTGTGTGTTTGTGTGCTTGTGTGTTTGTGTGTTTGGGTGTTTGTGTGCTTGTGTGCTTGTGTGCTTGTGTGCTTGTGTGTTTGTGTGTTTGTGTGTCTGTGTGTTTGGTTTTTGTGCGTTTTTGAAGGTATCCTTTTCGGGGTGTTTGCTTTTTCGAACTGGATAGGAAACCTTTGGGGGCCCTCCATTTGGAGAGGAAATCATTTGTTTTTGGGCAAAATTCAATGAGTGATTCCGAGGTCCGCAGGGGTTGTAGTTTCTTTAAAGCCCGTGTTCTGAAGGTGTGCCAATTTGTTCGCGTTAAAAGAAAGCACATGTTGGGTTGCTGGTGCTCAGCAGGGAATGACCGAGTCCGGGTTTCGGAAATCCACCTGGGGATTCCCGAACAAAGAAACCAAACGGGGGGAGGTGTTTCCCATGTCTCATTCTCTAAGGTTGTGGAAGGCTCCCAACCACAAAGAGGTGCGGCCGCTTGAGTAACTCTTCATGGTTTTGGGTTCACCAGAACCTGGGGAGTTGCCTGAAAAGAAGCCAACTCGGGGATGGTTTCTCTTGAGGTCATTCCATTTCTCATTCCCTGCCTATCGCACCAGCAAGAACAGGTTGGACCTTGTGCTTTTGCGGGGCCTTGGAGGCACCCAGACAGCTCGATTCCACCAGCACGCACGAAGATCGTCGTGGCGGGTTTTCGAGCCGTGCACGTCTCGCACGCCATGCAGGGCTCCTACCCGATGCGATCGGTGCGGGAGATGCGCTCGGGAGATGCGACCCCAAGAACACCCCTCCCTTGGTTCCCTTTCGGGGGCCCTCGAGCCGGTTGTTTTCCATGTGTCCTTCACCGATCCGCTGGGCATCTGAGTCTTCCTGCCAAGAAAACCGTCCCAGAGGCTGGTGGGTTTCGTTTTTTTGCAAAGACCCCCTCTCGGCTGGGTTCATTCCATCTCTCATTCCCCGATGTCGCACCAATCGCAGGTTTCCTTTCTTCGGGGGCGCCCTCTCGGCTGGGTTCATTCCATGTGTCCTCCGATTTTGCACCAATTTTCAACTAGGTCCCCCAGTAGTGCCCTTCTCTTCTCTTTTTTGGTTGGGAGGGTTCCCCTACTAAAATAGACTACAGAGAAAAAATGGGTACCCTTATTCGAACCTCTCTACTGGAGGACCTAGTGTAACTCATGACCTTATGAACTTATATATAAAAAAAAATCAAAGTCTAGACCCCCCAGTGGCCCAGCCTGGGAGTTCATTCCATGTGGCCTCCGATTTCGCGCCCAAAAACGCCCCCCAAAAAACGTCCTCCGACGGGTCCGAGGAGAAGATGCAGCCCAGTGGCGCCGACAGCGTGCTGCGGCTCATGGAGCAACACCTCGCCTCCCTGCCGAAGCAGAACAGCGCCCTCGCCGAGCGAATAGCGAGTCGAATCGTCGGAGCAGGGAGGGAAAGAACCAAACAAAAAAAAGAAGCTTTGGGGCGTTTTTGGTGTCTAGGTCCTCCAGATTTGAGAGGTTAGAATACCTAGAGTCTCCTTCTGATCCTCCAAAAATGGTTGGTTACGCAAAAGTAAGGGGTGACTCAGTTATGACCCCTTTTTCTAGGGGGTCAGAAGGAGACTCTAGGGAGGCTCAGCGGAGAAAGATCCCGGGCGGTTGCTTCCGGCTGAAATGAAATGAGGAGTTTTTGTGTAGTTTCCCGGGTTGGTCTGAGAGGGAACCGATTTTACTGGAAATGTGACTATATGTCTTCCAGGCGGCTTAAGCAACTGGAAGTTTGCTGAAATGATTCGTGGTTTTTCTTGTTCTTCGGTTTTATCAGGGAATTTGTCACTTCCGGCAATAGTTCTTTGGTGCATTTTGGGAAGGGATGTTGGGACTTCCTTTCTGCCAACGAATGGGTTTTCCGTATTAAACCACTAAAAGTGAAGAACTTTTAGCAGGGGAGCAGAAAAAGATGTAAAAGTTAACTTTTTGCTGGGGGATTTACAGCACCCAAGCCAGGTCTACTGCAACTGAACACTTGTCCCGTGCGATCCGCAGCTGTTCCGTGGCCTTTTGGTTTACTTTTCGGACTTTGGTTTGGGTGTCGAAATTTCAACAAAAACCCACGGGATGCCTCAAAAGATAGCTTTTTCATTGTTTTATGTGTCCCTTTTTTATGTTTCCCCTGTAAATACCAGCAAACGTTATGGTTTCTCATGGTTTTAAAGTGGTGCGAAGTGGATTTCATCCATCCACAGTAGCTCAAACTCCGTCCCTAAGCAGGGCTCCTTAAAAGATCTCCATTTTGCAACCATTTGAAACATGTGGCTTTTTCAACACCAAAATAAAGTTGGAAGCCTCCATTTGCCAGTTGCAATGTTGAGGTGTAGAATGCAAGGATCCCCAACAAAAACCACGGGATGTACCTTGAAAATGGCTCCCTTCCTTGGTCGCTGAACTGGAGTAATGTAGAAGCTGTCTTAAGTTCTGTTTTTGGGGAAGGGATGTCCATGTCTCTAATACGAACAAAAGATACAAGAGGGTGCAGTCCTTTGTTTGCCCATGAGTAACTCAGACCCTCACCTTTTACCTGTGGACTTTTCCACCTGGTCTGATTCAACTTCCGTGCCAGCTGGTTTGGGGGGATACAATCCGATTTTCCCCTGGAAACATCGACAAAACTTGGTGGCTCCCAGCCGTCCCCTTAGCCTTTTAGCTTTTTAGTGTTTAGTGTTTAGTTTCCATCTAACCCACTAAAAGTTGAACCTTTTGCGGGGGATCTGAGGGCAGCCCAGAAAAAGCATCCAACATGGTTTGTTTGAAATTGTGTCTTGATGGCCCCGGATGGCAGGTAGTTGAAGCAAAAAGGGGACAGGTGTGGGTGTGGGGGTGTTTTTTGGGCCTGGTGCTCTTTCACCTAGGACCGAAATCCATTTGTTGTCGCCAAATCCAGGGATGTGTGAAAAGAGATGTGTGAATGAGAGCCACTGGTTGATTGAAAGAGTTGCCGATTTCATGACTTTTCCGGGTGGTGGTGGTGTGCATTGACATGTGTAGAAGGTTCAACCGTTGTTTTCCAAGAGGCAGACGCATGTCGGTGCATTCTCGTTCCACGAGCACGCCCGACATCCTTCTGGGCACCAAGAGTCACATTCAAGCCGAGTTGGTGGTTTAGCGCCCGCTGGTTTGGATTTGAAGCTGAGGAAGCCCGGTGGTTCTTGTGGAAGGTAAATGGCAACGCAATCCTTAACCAAACCACCGGGCTCCAAGACACAAGTTTTGGGGGAAGTCGAAGAAGTCGACTTTGGAATTTAGGGCACTCAGTTTGCGTCTCCGAATGAACGTCTCAGGTGCGTTCGTCCCTGCGTGGAAGCTGCTCGATGTGCGTTGGGAGGTTCTGGCGTTGGGTGCAAGCGGACCCGATTCGGGCCCCCTTGAAGTGGACAACCACTAGATGTTATTTTAAGCAATACGGCACCCCCCCAAAACTGGTTGGTTTCCTTCTGGTGCCTTTTCAACCAATCCAACAGAAGGGGCTGTGGATTGTGACAGGTCACATGTGTTCAAACGGCGGGTTTGCGGGAAAGCCATGGTAGCTTTGGTGCATGTTGCTTGGATGTTAGGACTTTAACTTTTTGCCAACTAATGGGTTTTCCAATCAAACCACTAAATGTTAAACTTTAGAAGGCGAGCAGAAAGCAACCGAGGTAAAATTTAGAGGTAGCATCAATCGGTGTGCTCAGATTCACCGGGATGGTCAAAGCCGACCTTCCTGGCCTTTTGGGGAATTGCCTTGGTTCATCCGTCAAGGTCCCAAAAGGTCGACCTATTTCCAGGTGCTTTGGGCCGCCACTGACCTGCAAAAAAAGAAGAAAAAACGCCGTCGTTTTCGGGGTTGGGTGGGTGTGGTCTCTTCAGAAGCTGCCTTTTGCCCAGGTGGGCCAGTGGGTCTTTTGTTTTTTTTTGGGCATTCCTTTTGGCGATCTGTTGGGGTCGTTTGGTCTTTTTGGAGGGACCGCTGGTTCTTTCCGGGCTTGTGTTTTTTTTGTGTATTCTTTGGGAAACGCAACAATGTAAACAAACAAACAAACAAACAATCAAACAAACAAAAACACGCAAACACACAAACACACAAACTCACAAACACACAAACTCACAAACTCACAAACAAACAAACAAACAAACAAACAAACAAACAGACAGACAGACAGACAGACAAACAAACAAACAAACAAACAAACAAACAAACAAACAAACAAACAAACAAACAAACAAACACACAACACATAGAAACACATAGAAACACATAGAAACACAAACAACCAAACAATCAAACAAACAACAATCAAACATGAGACTAGCGACTCCAAGCCGTTTTCATGTGTTGTTGGGTTCTTTTCGGCTGCAGGTTTACCCAGATCAACCGTTTGCTGAAGCAGATGAGCTTCATGCGCCTGATGCGGCGCCTTGGGCAATTTGATTCTTTTCGATTCCATCTGCTGAAATGAAGGGACCTGGAGGGAAATCCAGGGCAAATTAAATTGACAGGGAAACGAAGGGGAATGAAGGGAAATACGGGAAATTAAGGGAAAGTAAGGACATGAAGAAGAAATGAATAGTTTGTTTTATATGTCCCTGGTTTCTTTAGGGAATAGATTTCACTAGTGGATTTAGTTGCTCATTCTTTCCAGGGGACGAAATCAAACATTGAGGATCCCTAGTGGCGTATTTGAATGGGTGATTATATTTATGGTTTTATACTTGGCTTGAGTGTGTTCATAGGCGGGGGTCTTGGTTTTATGTTTTTTTTTGGGGTTTGAAGTAGGGCTTGAATCAAGTTTCAAGCTTGTTGTTTTCAGGGACATCACATAACCCTAAGCATCTGAAAGGACCCTCCATTGAAGGGGTCCCCTAAGGGACCATGGGAAGGTTTGGAACCTCGTTTCAAGGGCCTTACCGGAGACACACTGTGGATGGTTGCGAACTCCATTTCGCACCACCTAAGAAACCCTGGGCTGATGATTTCCCTATAAATAGCAACACACATATGGTTTCAACCATGGTTTCCAAGTGGTGCAGGATTTCGTCCATCCACAGTACCTGGAGTCTCCATGACCCTTCAACAATAGGTCCATGACCGCATTATTTTGGGCACGGACCCCATTTTTAAAGGGTCATGAAGACTCTAGGTATTGCTTTAAAAAGCAAGTGGAGATCCATGGGGTCCACTTTCCGAAGATGTCGATGGGCCTTGGATGGGCCTGACGCAGGCTGGATCTAGTATTCGGCATGGGTCCATTCGGGTGTGCCCCGACTTCCCCGATCACGTGCCATACTGTGGCTGCACGAAATCCAGAAAATCGTTCAGGAGCCCTGGAATGAGTTGGCTGCGAGTCAATTTATAAGGTCCGGAACAGGGTCCACATGCGATCCAGACCTCCGTTCCAGACCTCCGTTCCAGACCTTGCCTAGAAACATGTTCCAGACCTTGCGTTCCAGACCTTGTTTATGTATATTTATTTCTAGAGTATTGATTCAGATGGTCGTTCTTTGTCGGGTGTGCAAGTGCAATGGCCAAGGCTGAAATGGCGTGGAGCAAGAAAGAAGGAGCAAAGGAGCAAGAAAGAAGGATAAAGAAATGAAGAAAGGAGTATCGGTGTTCCGGAACTTTGGTTCGGTTCGGTGCGAACGATACAATTCCGCCGCTTTGATACGATACGGTAACGGTTCGATACCGTTCTCGTTCGTCACATGGTTGAAACGACCATGTTTACATGCGGCTTGCTAGCATTCCAAAGTGCAAGCCACTCGCGTAACCGTTCCAGACCCCGTTCCAGACCCGTTCCAGACGTGTTCCAGACGCAGCGGAGCAATTTGCCACCAAGTCCACATGCACACACATGCGCCATGTAAGTAGCTGCGCTTCTTACGTGGCCCGCCGCCCAAGAAGCCTTCAAGGACGACATGGGCCAGGGCTTTGGAGACAAAGAAGTCTTTGAAGGATACCCAACATCGGCTTGCGCATCGGCGGACATCGGCTTACGCCTCCCAGCCTTGTGCATCGGCTGGCGCGCGTGGCGGGCGTGACTACAGCGCATCGGTGTCCCAATGACGCGAGGGTGGCAACGATGGCGGCGCGCCCCTATAGTCGCTTCATCCATCCATCTACCCATCCATCCATGCATCCATCCATCTTTCCACCTTTCACTAAATGAACGTGTGCTTGAGGACTCCACGCATGTCCTCCCAGAGGTCCGGAACCAGCGACCTTGCGTAACTGACTCGTTCCAGACGTCCGCGTCACCGCGGAACGTTCCACACCAGAATATTGACCCACACCCAGTTGATGCGGCCGGCAAATACCAACAAACCCATGGCTTCCCATGGTGACTTCTTTCGTGGCGCGAAATAGTTTCGCAACCAACAGTCAATATCTGTGGGGCGGGTACGGAATTTCAAACAGAGGTTCATCTTCGTCCGCTCAAACAACGGAGAAAAACACTGAATTTTGTTTGCAGCCCCCCCCGAAGGCCCGCTGCCCCCCGATGTGGGTCGGTCCTTCTTCCTTGACGTCCGTCCGGCTTTTCGGTTCCCGACCCCCCCCCCAGTCCAAGTCGGCTTTTCCGTTTGGAATTTCTTTCAAATTGAACCCCCGTTCGGCGGGAAGCCCGAAAACCAACCCATCTTCGGGTCCCCTGTTCTAACGAGGCCTTCCCGGCTACCCAGCCGAAGGCAATTCGTTCCGTCGTGCACGTGGCTCGGATACGATTTTCGTGTGTTCGAGGCTTTGCCCTTGCAGCGAGTACGGCGAGATTTCGCAGGCTTTGCTTTGTCTCCAGGAAGGCTATAGCGCGGCGCTCAGGGGTTGGCAGGGATGGGTCTGGAGTCTCCGTGACCCATTAAAAATGGGGTCATGACCCCATTATTGGGTAGTGACCCCATTTTTAAGGGGTCATGGAGACTCCAGGTGGTTTTTCCATGGGTCCCTACTTGAAGAAAGGTAGCTCAAAATAAGCACGCAGCATGCGTAGGTGGCTTGAACGACGGCAAACCCTTGAAGACCCGAACCTCAAACCCAAAAAAAACCGGAAATCTGAACCCTAAAAACCCGAACCCCTACACAAAAAAAAACGAAGCCCGAAACCTCAACCCAAAAAGTCCTAAACCGTAAACCAAAGCCCTAAACCTTTAACCTAAACACTAAAAACCCTCAACCCCAAACCCAAACCTAAAATAATAATAATCAAAAACAACTAAACCCTGCAAACCCTAAACCTACCCCCTAACAACCCTAAAACCTCTATCCCTGAAAAGCCGAAACCTAAACCCTCAAAACTTTAAACCCGAGGCAGCCACCTAAAAATTAAAAACCCTTATATAACCCTAAACCCTGAAAACACTAAACCTGAACCCCTCCGAGCCCTGCAAAGCCTCAACCCGAAACCCTAAATCCTGAACCTAAACCCTACAAACCCGACCCCGCCTAAAACCCTAAAAACCGTAAACCCTCAAAACTCGGAGCCTAAACAACCTAAATGTAAACCCTAAAAGCCCTGAACCTAAACCCAAAAAACACTAAAAGTCCTCAACCCACTCACGAGTCCAACCTGGGTTTTGACCAGTGTTCTTTTTGGCCATGTTGAGAAACGTGGAAATACCGGCACATTTGACTGTTAGAAATGCGTGACACGAGTGTGCTTGTGAGAATTGAGGAAGTCCACGTGTGAGAATTAAGGGCTTCGCCGGCTTGACAACATGATGACCGATGTATTGATGATCCTTATCAAGATGTTATGGTGTCCCTTTCAGAGGTCGGATCGTTCTTGCCATCGTACGGCCGTTCTCATAGTCGGAGGCATCGTGCTCGCAAAACCATCCCGGGGCTGCAGGGTGGAGTATATCCTGTTCCGCGGGTTCCTTGCCCCAATTAAAAGAAAGGCAAGGACCCAATTTGGATGACAAATCCTTAGGTAAACAATGGTAGTTATATGAGCCCAACCATTAATGTTTTGATGGTGGTTTGAATCCCAGGGTCCAAGCGATGTTCAAGGCTACAGGCAAGAGTCCTGGATCCTTTAGGATGTCTATAGTGGAATTCCGACACAAAGTAATGTTTGATGGTATTTGGCCAGCTTCCTGTATAGATTGTCCCAAATCCTCTCTTGTGTTTGATCATATTTGATACAAGTTATATATATATATATATACATAGATATGTCCTTGTAGCCAGGTTCAATCAGTGGTGTATTTTTTATTTTGTCGAACTTCCAAGGTGCTACATCCGCCGACTCCGCCAACTGATTGGCAGGAAGACAGCGAAGCTGCAATTGACATGTGCCGGAGCTGTTCTCACGTCCTCCTTCTGAACTTCTTAGATTCTTCAGGGCTCCTTAAAAGATCTCCATTTTGCAACCCTTTGAAACATGGCTTTTTAAACTCCAAAATAAAGTTGGACACCTCCATTTACAAGGCAATGTTCAGGTGTACAATGTAAGGATCCCTGTTCTCTACTGTTATTGGGTTGGATCTTTAGACTTTAACTTGTTGGTTGCCCCTCAAAATTCCTGGGGGATCTACAGCACCCAAGGTTTGGAGACGATTTTTATGTGTTTTAGAACCACGTTACAAATTGTTTAAGCCACTATTTTGTTGTTTACGGTAAGAACATTTATGTTGAGCAAAACGTTCAACTCCTTGACTAGATCCAGTGAGTAACACTGAGCCTGTGGATCCCAAAAAAACGCACCCATTTCACCTGGGAATTCTTCATCGTGCTAACCAGGGTTGTGGGATTCCTGGGGTTTTTCCCGACTTTTGTGATACAAGGGCAGTCCCCTCTTTCTATGGGAGGGTAGTCTTTGGGAGGCCCTTTTTGTTGTATCACAGAAGTGGATTCTATTTCCCACAGTCCTGGTAACTGTTCCTATTGGTTGGCCATCACAAAATGGGGCCGATCGATTGAGGCTTGAGATCTTTCCGGCTTGAGGGTCTACCCCCCAAAAGCCATCCTCAGGTACCAAGGGACCTTAGGTGACCTTTGGGAGTTGGAACCTTGTGATCTCATCCACTTTCTGGCGAATCCTTTGAACCGGAACAGAGTAAAAGTACCAAACTCGGTAACTCGGGACTCGGAACTTCCCGATACGGAGACTTGTTTTTGACTTTAGGCAATGAGGTGAAGAGTCGTGCCCGTTTTGGGAATGGCCACATTCAGCGCCGCCTTTCACAATTCGTATTTGAAGGCCCAAAACAGATTGGTTGTTCTTCCCTTTCCGGGGCGGGTTGGAGGTAACGTCTAGAAGCGGTCAAGGGCTTCAAACACATTCCACAAGCTATCCGAAGAAGCTTGGAGCTCCGACCTTACTTGTTGATTGGAAGTTGTTATTCTACTAAGAAGTTTTTGTTTTGTTTGTTTGTTTTATTTATATTTTCTATGAAGAGGGCAATCACCAACTAGTAACTATATAGCAAGTGCGGGGAAAAAAGAAAGCCGAGGCATGACTGGTAGGGTTTTCCGCAAATGGTACCCGTGGGGTAAAGGAAAGCAAGCCACCGCCGGCTAGGAGCGAAAGCCACCTGGCCTTGGATCCTTTCGGGTTTGGGGATTCATCTAGGTCTCATGACCCTTTAAACATGGTTGGTCATTACTCAAAATTAAAGGATTATGACCCCTTTTTCTAGGGTTATATAAAAAACTGTCCTTAGCTAGGTTCCATTACTCAAAATTAAAGGATTATGACCCCTTTTTCTAGGGTTACATAAAAAAACTGTCCTTAGCTAGGTTCTATAAGTGCTAGGTCCCCCAGGAGTGCCCTCTCCCCTTTTTTGGTTGGGAGGGTTCCCCTACTAAAATAGACTACAGAGAAAAACATGGGTACCCATATTCGAACCTCTCAAATCTGGAGGACTAGCATCGCCTGAGATTTTTACAAATCAGCAGGGAAGGTTTGCTCGCGAAGAGCTCTGGCCAGCACAAAGGTGGGTCAGACTGCGAAAGTCTCCCAGAGCCAGCTCCTTTGGGAAAATGTGTACCTATTGTCTCCATGACCCTTTAAACATGGGGTCAGTGCCCTAAATAATGGGGTCTTGAACCTATTTTCAAAGGGTCATGGAGACGCCAGGTATTTGTTTCCAACTAAAGTTCCAGCTTTTCACCACAGAGACGCGGAAAATAGCAAGCCACAGCCCATGTCTAAGACGTTTGGCGCTTTGCGAATGATTCCGTAACGTGCCCTTTGCACCTGAAAAGCATCGGTGTGTCGCACTTGCGTTGTCTTTTGACAAGGGTCGGTTGTTTTTGTCGTTTCCTTGTCTCTAGATCTTCCCATCCGGTCAGGTTTGCGGGGATCTGGTTCACGCGTGCCAGAATCAATCATCGGTTTGGGGGCATGCTGTAGGTCACTTCCCGATTTGAAGCATCCTTTCTTCGCCGCCAAAGCAGGGGACACCGCCAATATGGGTGTTTGTTTTGATGGGACCCGTTTTGGACTGGTTTTAAGGGAAACCAGAGAGAAACCGGTCATGTTGGGGGGGTCCACTATCTGGAGACAAACTTCGGGGCAAACAAAAGGCTGGATACTTTTTAAGGCCAGTCCAGGGTTACCTTCTACGGGAAATGGGCAGGGTTTCCGAGCCATTTCCCTTGGAGTTGGAAAAGGTACCGTTTCAAGGAAAGCCGGCAGTACACCGAACAAAAGGTTTGGACTTTTTGTGGCCGACCCATGGAAGTCAGATGTGTGGACTGGACTACGTAAATTCCCGTGGCCTCAGGAGCCTTTCGCTTTGTGGGGCGGTGTCGCACACAGCGCACCGTGCCGCCTCCGCGTGGGGGGTCATCAAATCGGGCCCGACAAATTCTGCCCACATGCCTGTTCATGTTTGGGTGACAAGTGTGTTTGTGTGTGTGTGTGCGGATTGTGGTATTGTGATGTTTGTGTGATTGATTGTTTATTAAATTTGCTTATTTGTTGATTGTATGTCTTTATTCATTGATTTCAATATGTATTGATTATTTATGTTTTGTTTTAGTTGTTTATCTATTGCTTTCTGTGTTTATTCTTGTTTGGTTTGGGATTGTTTTGGTTTGGTTTTGATGTTTATGTTTGTTTGTTTTGTCTGCGTGCGTCGGTTTGTTTTGTTTTGTTGATGTTTGTGGTTGTTTGCTGTGTTTGTTTGGTGTGTTTGGTTTGTTTATGTTGTTGTTTGTTTGGTTTTGTTGTTTGTTTGTTTGTTTGTTTGGTTGGTTGTTGGTTTGCTTGATTTGCTTGGTTTGCTTGGCTTGCTTGTTCTTTTGTTTGTTTGTTTGTGTTTGTGGTTGTGTTTGTGTGTGTGTGTGTCTGACTGTCTGGTTGTGTGTTGCGTGTGTGTGTGTGTGTGTCTCTATGTGTGTGTGTGTGTCTTGCGTGTTTGTGTTTGTGCCTGTGTGGTTGTGTTTTGTGAGGGTACCTTTCTGGGGTTGGTTTGCAGGGAAGCCAAAGGACAACCTGCATATGGGGGAGCCCCTATTTTGACACATATTGCCACAGCATCAACACATTATTTTCCACAATGACTCGTTCAAAGCAAATCAACCTTGTGGACAGTTGGGTTTGAGAGTCGCTTTCTGTGACCTTGGCGGCTCCCAGCCATCCGGTTCCTTGGCTTTTTAGCTTTTTCGTCTTTAGTGGTAGCTTCCATTTACTCCACTAAAAGTTCGTCACTTGCGGGGGATCAGAAAACGAGCGGCCCAGGGACTTCAAGCAAATGTCCCGTTCAAGTGACAGAGAATGACGGAGACATGGGCGTGCCTTTCTTAGAGTTGGTACCCCTGTTTTGGCGGTTTTCAAATGCCGGGTGAACCCCCAGTTGGTACCCCTGTTTTGGCGGCTTTTTTGAAATGAAGCCTGGACCCCCCGACGATGCTGACTCGCCTGAAACGACTGCCGATCGTTGAATCATGGCTTGGGTTTGTAAAGAAAGCGGGGGCCTCGTTCCAGAGGTCCATGCTGAATTTAGGCCTTGAATTTCTGTAGACCCACCTATAAAAAACCGATCCACCAGGTTCACCAAGGTATTCCTTAGGTCAGGGTTAGGGATCAAGGGGTTCATCCCCACTTCTGTGATACAAGGGAATCCCCCTTTATATGAAAGACATAGTCTTTGGGAAGCCCTTTCTGTTGTATCACAGAAGTGGTCATTCCCCACAGCCCTGTATTCCTTGGTCTGAAACCAGCATTTGACTTCTCCAGTGAGTAATTGTCAATGTCCAATGAGCTCGTTTGCCTCTCTCACGTGGGTGATGGGCCAGTTTGTGGTTTCCAATACGGGTGCGCCCTTCCATCCACAAGTGTGGATGGATTGACAACAGGTGTTTCCTTCAACCTGCGATTTTCTTGCAGTGATTTTGACAATACTAATGATTTTGGTTGGGAATGCTGTTGAAAACTGTTGTCCTTTCCACAAATAGTTTCTGTGATGTTGAAAACAGGGTGTTTCGTTCTTATGGCTTCTGCATGTTTGGATATGGAGCGATTTCAAGCCTCACCTTTCAACAGCAACCAGGGAATTGCGTTGTGCGAGGAAGACACATGACACCTGTTTGCCCTTTCGCAGTGATATGTCTGTTTTGCGCTTCTTAGGATCATACAAGTAGAGCGGGAGCCTTGATCGTGTTTCAAATTCTGTCCGCTTCCATATGGGTTGTTTTTTTGTGAGGGAACCCCCAAGAATGTGGTTTCGCTTGTGGTTTTCCTTGAAAACCCAACCAAAACCAGGCTCCTCCTTAAAACAGGGACACCCACATATTGAAAGCAGGGTACCTTCCGGGAACCTGCGAATTTCCTGGCCAACAAAGGGTATTGGGCCACCCTAGGCCCTGTGGTGCATGGCTTGCAACAAAGAGTGTACCATGTCCTTGAGACCAGGCCCAACAAGACAACCCGAGCCTGTAGGATCCGTAGGGAAACGGGAAACAACACCGCAGCACGTCGAGGCGCGTTTCGTGCCCATTGGAGATCACAACATGCTCTCTGACCAGTGGCACCGCGCGGACTTGGCGTCAGCGTAAGCGATGGATCAGCTTCGGCATCACAACGGGCACCTGAGCCTCCCGATTTGGTGTTGTTTGCCTTCTGTCCTTTTTTGGAAGCCCCAAAAAAGGCCACCCCACAACAAGACATCATCCATGACATGCCATTCCTTTCACTTCCCTTCCCTTCCCTTCCTTCCTCCTTTCCTCATAAAAAAGGGCACCCAACAACACACACCCATAATCCCCGACCAACGGCTGGTGTAACCTGCACGTCTTAGAGGACCTTTGAGGACCCTGGACAGTGGCTTGCGGCGTTCCGTGTTTTTCTTTCAGTACCTAGGCTACCCGCTTAGTCTCCCGTGCAGGGTTAGCCTTAATGTTCTAGAATAGAACCCATGTGGCACTCCCAATCAACCCCTGTGGGTAGTGGACACTATCTTACCCAGAGGCTCCTGGCTTCGGCTTTTAATGGAAGGCCCGACCCCGAAGCAAAAAAGACGTCCCGGGAATCGGTGCTTGGGACCCGGGAATTCTCAAAACCAGGTGGTTTGCCCATCAATCGATTTGGAGCCTCTGGGTACAGAAAAAGAGTTACCCTTACCAAGCAAAACTCACCTGAAAGGGGCAAAGGGACTGGTCAAGCGCCGAGCGACATGTTGTTTCGGACAGGTTTTCTTCGGCTTTCAAAAACTGGGAGAACCCATGTCCACCAAAGGCTAGTTAGAATCCATACCCACATTTCCTTGGGAACAAGCATTGCCTTTTCCTCATGGCTAGACCATTTTCCCGGGGTCGTTTCTTCGACGTGTTTTTTGTTTTTTTCTGGATACCGAAGATGATGAGATCCGGCCGCTTCCATGCCCTTGTGAATGTCAGAACAGCGGGGTGTGGCGAGCATGTTTCGGAGATACTGGACGCCAAATTTGAGAGACGAACAACCCGGAAGTCCCCTAAACTGGTACGAGGTCCCCCAGTAGTGCCCTTTTAGCTTTTTTTGGGAAGGCTTCCCCTACTAAAGTAGACTACAGAAACAAAGGATGCCCTTATTCTAACCTCTCTAGCCCTTCTAACCTCTCCAATCTGGAGGACCTAGGTTATCCTACTGTGGATGGTTGCTAAAAATCCATTTCGCCCCCAAGAATTCCTGGTGTCTGAGGAAATTCCCGTGGCAAAAATTCCAACTTCAACCATTCTGGCTTCCAACGGTGTCCACTGGCGAAAGGGATTTCGTCTACCGGTGCTTCAGGGACTCACGTCGGGTTGCGTAAGGGTTTCATGGGCGTCTTCAACGAAGCGGCCTCTAAAAATGGCTTTTCTTGGCTTGGGGCTGCCCAGTTGAGCGTGGCCCACGTCATTCTGGATTTTGATGGTTGGACAAATATGGCCCCACCTAAATGATTGTCCACCAGAGGGTCCCTCATGAAAATGCACATGTCATGGTTGTCGTTGGGAAACATTTTACATTGTTGCTTATTGTGGTTTAGTGGGAAATCCCCACTTAACTGCTGAAATTTAAATTTTTGCTCCCCTTCCAACGTCAACCAAGATGTACTCATACCCCTTTTCCCAGTTGCTTCCCTGGTACACCCAAAGGGGGCAAGAGGTGTGAGAGCGAGCCTTGAATCATTTGCCTTAAGGCCTCAACACAACTGTCTCGCAAGTGCCTCGACTCGGATCCCCAGCTTTTCTCGGTGCTGCTTTGTAGGGGAGTAATACTGTGGACAAAATCCGTTCGCACCACTTTCAATCCTTGGGAAGTCTTTGCTGGTTGGTATATACAAGGGAATTTCATCAGACACGGGTTTCTGAAGGCTGGTGCGAAATGGATTGCGTCCACCGTTGGAGTTCCTTCAATGTGCAGGGCGTAGGAAAAAGGGACAACCTTTGTCGCCCACACGCTGGCCATGTCAAAAACAGAGAAGAAGAAAAACAAAAAAAGACAACGGGACTCACTCGCCCTATGGTTTTCTCGGGAACCGCCATAGTCCTGTTCCATTTCGAGAGTGACCGAGATTCTAGCTGGCCTCCAGATCTCACGGTTTCACCGCTCGACCCGGGCATTGCATAGTTCTGTAAGTTACGGCGAGCCTATCCCCGGAGCATCTCACTTGGCGTGACCAAATCGCCGAAAACAAATCGCTTGTCCATGAAGCCTACCTTCCATTTGCTTAAGAATATGTTTTCCCCTTGTTGGTTTTTAAAATAGTTTATCACTACTTTTTTTTCTCGGGGGTCTTATCCAAACGGAAGCTACGAAAGGTTTTCACCTATTTAGCTGAGGGGGGGCTGGTGATCTTTGCCGTTCGATCTTCAAGCTCCCGGAACCTTTGAAATCTTTGAAAGAAAACGTTCCTCTTCCCTACTCACCTGCGGCAGCTTACGAATGTTTTTCTGGCTCACTCCCTGAAACTCTGGACTTGGTACTTTTGGGGAAGACATGTTCAGAGAAAATCGTGTCACTTTGGCCATCAGGAAGCGAGGTGGGACTTGTTTTGTTTGTTTTTGGAAATGGGACCAGGCTTCCTATGGGCAAGGGTCAAAACACGCCATGAAGAGTTAGTGTTTCTTTGACACAATGTTTAAAATCATGTGCGGTAGCGACAGGGGCCTTGAGTAGCGACACCCCTGTTTAGGGCTAGCTGTATGTCGGTACCCGTTTATTTGCACAGACACTTCTGTATAGCAAGGATTCGATTAGTCCAGAACGGAAGAAAGCATCAATTTGGTACCAAGCGCTTTTCCCAATGGCTCGCAAGCACCAGTCTGGAAGCTGCGTTTCATTCTTCACTGCCATTAAAAACCCGGCCAGATTTGCATTTGTGGAAGCAAGGTTCTGGCAGCCCCTGAGTTTGGGAAACTCCGGCCGCAGCGACGCACAAAGCAACACCTTTCAGATTTCAGACCGACACCCGAAATCCCTTCAAGTAAGCAGTTGCCCGTGTCTGTGAATGGGAAGGGGGCTCGTAGCCTTCACCACGAGTGCAGAAGTGTACCTTGCGCGCTACAAAGTTGCGATGTTCGATCTGGAGCTGCAGAAGTGTACTTTACTCACTGCACTTGTACTACGAAGTTGCAGCGGAAGTGTGCTTCGCGTACTACGCGCTAAGACCAGCCGCGGCGAAGTGAGTAGGGCTATAGCTTTTAACAAATGTTGCACAAAGCTACCACCTGGTGACGTAAGATCACCAAATGCTTTTTGACTTTTGAGTTGGACCCAGGCTGTTCCCATGCAGTCTGACATGAGAAGCTGAATTCGCTGAACGTCACTCCATTCTTCAGAAAGCCAACTGTTGCGGGCTGCAGCGTGCGCAGTCCGCGGTTGGTGCCAGAGCAGCTTGGCCACGCAGTGTGAGCCTATACTGCAGGATGTGGGGACTTGCATCTGGCCTCTGCGCTTCGGCCAGTACTGGGGCATTCGGGCGTAAAGCTCTTGCCGGGTGGCTGTGTGTGCCAGCAGCTGCTCTGTACGAGGCACGCGGCGTTCCACTGCTCTCGTCTCAAGCGAACAGGTTCACCGATGCTGACCTTGGAACGGGCAAAGCAGGCTTGCGGATGCTCTTGATGGCGGCCGCGCACGACTGCAGCCTTGCACTCTCTGCATGTCAAAAACAGTTAGCTGGAAGCATAACTGCGTTGCCACTTGGTTGCCCTTCCTGCAGCCTTGTTGAAGCTGGAAGAAGGCTGCGGCAGGACTGGTCCCTCGAATGAAGCTTGTAAGCTTGTGGACCATGCCTTGTAGGGTGATGCTATTCTTTGCTGGCTCCTAACACACGCGTTCCAAGCCTCTTGCAGCTGGAGCTCTTCGACCTCCTGAGATCGGTTTTTTTGCGCATTCTCGGCCGCCTTTTTTTTTTGCGGGCAATCAGGGAAACTTGCTCTCGTTTCTCTTCCCGCAGGATGTCTGCGGCCATCTTGATCGAGTTGGTCCTGACCCTGCGCGAGACTCAGATCATGCCGCCATCTCAAGGGAACGAGCGAGATTTCAAGACTGGGGCGGATGCAGACTGTCCACCCGCGTTCCTCGCGGAGGAGCGAGCTTTCCATTCGGCGAGTTCTATCACGCCGATCTTCGCTTCCCTTCTTCCCCGCCCATGGTGCAAGGAGGGCACAGCAGGGTGGGAGATCCTCCTTGTTTTCGCAGCACTCATTAAATGGCAATCAGCCCCATCACCAGCTCCTTGAAAAGGTGCCCAGAAAACTTGCGCCATCCTCCAATCGTTGCACGAACCCAATCACGCATGAGAAGAATGCATCTTCTCGAAAGTAACGGCATTTTGCGGAGTTCTTCCCCCCCCCCCCCCCCCCCCCCCGCGGTTGGTTTTTTGGCTTCCCCGTAAGACACAACATGGTTAACATCGCCTGTTTAGGTGAGCACTGGAGCCCCGGACTCTGCCCCCGCCCAAAGAAAAAGCTTCGATCCAAACCAGTTCGCGGGGAGCTTCACTTTCGTTTGCTGAATCTGGGCCTTTGATATTTTTGCAGCTTGTTTTGCTTCCTAGGGGGTAGGCTGGCTGCTGCTTGCAACACCCACATGTTGCACAGGGCGTGACATGCGGAAAGATTCTCATTGTGCCGACCCGGCGCTACGTGCCACGAGTCGACGGGAAGACTTGTCAAGAGGTAATCCACTGGACCAGCAAAATGCAAGTGAGGAACCGGGAGCCGACAGAGTTTGCTCTTGCATCACAATGTCAGGCTCACTGGTTGGGGGCTCCGACCAACGCCCCTATTCCCCTATTCATAAGATGGGTGTCTTCCGGGGTCACTTTCATATGGGCTCGAATAATTAATCCATGGACAAAAATGTTTCTGTCCTCGGACAAAGCCGACCTTTTGACCTCGTGGTTTCCCTGATTTGGTGACTTCCATTTCTGGGCCCTTTGGGCAATTGAGCAAACTTGCCGTTATTTATGGCGCGAACTAAGCCTTGAAAGGGTCCAAAATGGCAAGTGAGAAACAAACTGCCCTTTCTGGGCCGCAAACTGGGCAACTGAGATTTACAAAATCAATCTTATCATTTAATCTCGACTGCTATTGGGTTGGATCTTTAGACTTTAACCTTTCGTTGAAATAAAGTTGGGTTTTTCTTTCCACTACACCCACAAAAAGTGAACCACTTTTTGCAGAGGAATCGTTACGGCAAAATCGAATCTTTGGGGCTGCGCGGATCGGAAGTTACGGCGTATAACGTGGCTCACTCAACTCCTGGAGGCCTCTCACAAAAAGAAATAAGGTTGCGCCCAAGAGCTTTTCTGCTTGCATACTGCGGCACCTTCACATTGAATGCGAATAGTACATCTTCTTAGCTTCTCATTATTACATGCGAGCTCCAACTGTTTATGAGTCTCTGGACACATGGGTCTGCGTTCTCCTTGCGGCAAACCAAGTCGACACCAAGGAACTTGCCGGGGTGTCCATACCTTGCTGTTAACTCAAGACAAGGGCCAGGGTGGAAGGGTGACGGGTGGGTGTGTGGCTCGTTTGTTATTGAGGTTACCCCCTTTTGGTTGGTTTTTACAGTGAGGCCAAAAGGACGCCTTTGCCATGTTGCATGCATGGTTGTGGAAGTAGCGTTTCAGGTTGGTTTACGTTTTTCATTGTTCACTTCTTTGCGGCATCCATGGAGCAATGGTGAAAAGATCCCTTTACTTGGGGTTAACGTGGATGGTAGCAAACATCCTCCGTAAATATTGTAATTCCTATCAAGGAACCATGAACAAGACCCATAGAAGGAGTTTTGACATGTGAGCGCTGGCCCCCGAATACCATGCAAGACGGCTGCGTTTCGACGGCCGCGCGAGAGAGTGGACTCATGTCTTTTCCCATCGGCTTTGCTGAGGCTTGGTCAACTCCGCATATAGGTCTTCAGGTATCCTTCTTGGGGGAGAAGCAAAATGAACTCAAAAGGAGGCATACTGCTGAGGTCTTTGGAGACAAAGCCACGGTTGTGCACAGGGGCCGAAAGCTCACCGATGCGACCTCAACTCAGACTGGTCATGGTTGTTGTTGGGAAACGTTTTGCATTGTTGCTTATTGTGGTTTAGTTTGAAATCCCAACTTTTCTGAGAGTTTTTGTATTACACCCTGGGATGACATCCTTGGGAAATGACCCACAATGCTTCAAAATAACATGGGTTTATCCGGAAATGTGCCTAAATGGGGTCAATACCCAGTGGGTGTGATCCCAGGGTGTAATACAACAACCCTTAGAACTTCACTGCTAAAATTTAATTGTTTGCTCCCCTTCCAACGTCAACCAAGTGGTGAAATGTACTTAGTCCACGATCAATTTGGGGGTTGAGTTTGATTTCAACAGAAGAGGAGCATGGCTGTTTGTTCGAGCCATAGCCGCGTTCTTAGATGTTTGTTCCAATGAACCTGCGGAGGATCTATTGTGCTGCTGTGGGTAAGTGCCAGTCAGATTGGCGAATGTTGACCGTGGCTCAGCTGTAAAAGACTTGATCAAGCGATTCTCGGCGGCTCCGATTAGATGCGGATTGGCAGGGGAAGATGGGCAAGTTCCAAGCTCGGCGGAGATAGCGGCATGAAGACTCCCTTTTCTCTGGCTCTCTCTTTCCAGGCTCGTGAATCACAAAGGTTCAGGCAGATAGATGCATCAGTACCTCGAAGTAGAGGCTTGTTGAGCCAGAATTCGGGAGAACTCTCTACATGATGATGTGCTTGCCCGAACATATCACACACCTAGGTTGGTCTCCCCAGTTTCCAGAGGTTGTACTCCATTTGAGGAGACAGCGTCACCCCTTCTTTTTTACCAACCTAAAACAGCACCTGGCTACATATGGCTTGTATTGCTACATGCAATTCGGCCAGAGCGAGCCGCCAGTACAACAAATGACAATCATGCATGCTCAAAGTGGGTTTGTCTCCGACAATTCCCTAAAATGGCTGGTGATGCTTTGGTTTCCATGTTTTCATACCAACCAGGGGACGACCACGATTTTCAGACGCTAAGTATAATTGAAGCGGAGCCGCCGACGTTCGCGTGATCCGGATTTTTGAATCAGCTTCATGACGGGGCGCTGTTTGCTCGAGGCTTCGGGATCCAGTGCTGCAGATGTATCGAAGGTGGCCCTCGAAAACGTCGAAATGTCAGAACGTACCAGTAGCGCGGGGTAGGATCTTCCGTGCGCACTGACTTGAGAGCCATTTCATCTGCACTGCTGCACTGGTGCCTGCTTTTAGTGGAAGCAACTGGGCCCGGAAAATGAAACGTCGGGGTTATGGACCTCCAAGTCAAGAGGCGAGCAACGGCGAAGAGTTGGAGGGCGTTTTTTTTTTGCAGACGAGGGGGCGAAGTTCCCAAAGAGGTGATGGAAGGAAGATCCATACAACACGTCCCCAGGTTGGTAGGTCAACACCCCACCGAGTTTTGGGGTTCTCGAGGTCCATCGGCCCATCGGCTCGAGGTGTGTGGCTTGAGGATCTGGAGGTTGAGTTCTTCTTCTTTTTTTTTCAACCGCTGTTCTTTTCAAAAACCGATCGCTGTTTCCCCTGGGTGTTTGATTTCCTGAACAGAAGGGTGGGGATATGCCACTGGGGTGATTTCAGGGTTTTCTACTGCTAGTGGGTTGGATCTTTAGACTTTTCTAGGGGTTGATGTCTTATTCTTTTCAACCACCGGGGGAGGGTCCCCCTACTAAAATAGATTGCCGAAAAAAAATGGTACCAACTTATTCTGACCTCTCAAATCTGGAGGACCTAGTGTTTGTCCCTTGCGCATAGGCGGCAAGAAAATGCCCCGATGCATGGAGGTCCATGAAACTACACGCAGCTTCGCGGAGATATTCTGCACTGAAACCGTGGGCTACAAAGCCCATGGTCGGTGTCAGGATGGGATAGCACGATTACCAGGCGGATTTCATGTCGTCCTCCCCTCCCGTTTTTGGTTATTCTTGTTTCCTCCCGCGAACGTCGGAGAACCTGAATCAATCTGCTGGACGCATGAAAGCATCCCCTCGCGCTACAGATGCCTGACATCGCCACGTTACCTCAACACCCGCACCCCTTTCTCAGTCTTTCTCCCCCCGCCGCCCCCAACACAAAGGCGAAGCCCCAAGTGGGTATGGCTCAAAAACCGGAATTCCAAAATGGCTTGCCCTGGTAAGTGGAAACCTGGACCAAAACCTCCGTAAACCTATAGCTCTTGAATGTTGAGCCACTGCCAAGTGCTTGAGGAGTGCCCTGAGAGATCCAGCCACGGAATTTGTCAGCATGTAAGACTTCTGTGAGCCTGAAGCCTCAAACTGGCCCTTAAAAATATAGTATTGCAACCCAACATTATGGTTGGTGCGTCCCCTTTTTTAAGGGTAGTTTGAGGGTAAACATGGGGGGGTATTGCAACCCAACATTATGGGGTGCGTTCCCTTTTTAAGGCTAGTTTGAGGGTAAACATGGGGGCCCAATGTCCATGTTCTCTCAGGGAAACGTCACTCTGAGTTTCTGCAGGCAGGGCTTCTCATGCGGCGGAGTATGGGGCCTGAAGGGTGAGTTTAGGTGATGGGTTTTGGGTAGTTCCTTGTCTGTACTGTGGATAGACAAACTACTTCTCCACCTAAGAGACCCTGGAATGATTTTGGATTTTTCAGTAGATACCAACAAACGTGGTCTCTTCCCCTACCTAGAGTCTTCATGGCCCTTTCAAAATGGTTGGTCATTACCCAAAATTAAGGGGTTGTGACCCCTTCTTCTAGGGGTCATGGAGACTCTAGGTACTGATAAACGCCCCCCCTCCCCCCCCCCCCAAATTATAAATATTGTCTGGGGGACAGACGCCATTTAGTGCAGGGTCATTAGGGGTCAACCGGATTTCCTCTTCAGTCCCCGTTGAAACGGGCTCTCCCCTTGAAGACGAAAACCGACAAAAATCGTTGGAGGTTGGTTTGTGTTTCCGTTTTTGCGGATCAGAAGTGCAGGGCATTTCGGAATTAGAATTCATGAAATGAAGCTAAATCAGTGGGTAAATATGCATTTAGATTTTGGCATATGGTTGGTGCAAGGAGCTTGACTAAGTAGCTCCTAAGGCTGGGGGGGCGAGGCATCCGAGAGTTTAGCGATGGTGTTGAATGTGCCTGTTCTAAATGTGGCTGTGGTTGTCAAAACCGTTTTGGTACCATTTTGGTTGGTAAGTGAATTCACCACCCATTTTAGGACCTATTTTCGTGGTTGGATTGGGTCCCGTTCACTGGGGGTACGATTTGGGTTTTGACCCATGGCCATGTAGTATTGCATACCCGGCGGTTTTGGGAATTTTTCGAAATACGAGTTTTTCGAAGTACCCAGTATACCCCCTACTCCAAATACCCTCTTTTTTCAGGGTATCATGTCGGTATTTACCATGGAAAATCCGGTTTTCCCAAAGATACCCTCAAAAAAGCGGGCACTTTGAGCAGGGGGTATAGGCTGTACTTAGTAAAAGGGGGAAAAGACTATTTGATTCAACCATTGTTTTCTTACTTGGATGATCGATTCGCCAGGCTAAGTGGTAATTGCCACCTGGGGTGTGTCACCTATACTTAATGAGTTGGGCCGGGTGTAAGGTAACACAGGTTGCTGACGAGTTATTAATATACCCCCTACTCCAAATACCCCCTTTTTAGGGTATGATGTCGACCCTCAGGTTTTCCCGAAAATACCCTCAAAAAAGCGGGTATTTTGAGCAGGCGAATCAAGCACCCAAGTAGGTGGAGTCAAACACATTCCGTCCATTTGCCGAAGCTCGAACTTGCCAAACCACCAACTATCCCTGCTCTGGTGACTGGTGGTAGAGATTCTCACTTGGGTGGAGAAAAATATTCCGTTTTTTAAGGCCCCCAGTTTTGAGCCTGGGTAACTGTTCAACAATTTTAGTCGGGAAATATAATATTTTTTGTTGAGGGTTTCCCTCAATGGGTTTCCCTCAACGGGCATCGCATGTGAAGGACTTTTGGATCAACCCCCATGAATCTTCCAAAAGACCGCCGGAAGAGACCCCCAAGTGAACGACTGAAAGCCACCCCTCTGGGGGTGAAATGGTGACCCCCTTGTATTTGGACGGTTTCTGTTGGGGGTTTCCTTTTAACGCACTCAATGGAATTGGTGGTTTCCCTTGAACCCAGCACTGAACGGGGGTTGTTTCCCTTTAACTTTCCCTTTAACCCAGCACTGAACGGGGTGGTTTCCTCTTAACCCACCACTGAACGGGGCTGACTTTGATCATAAATCATGAGCCCAATAGCTCTGCTTTCTGGGCCCCTCAGCAAGTGCCCGCTCTTTTACCCAACTTTTCTGGTTGGGAGATTCGGTTCCCACTAAAATAGACGGAGAGAAAAAGGTGGGCACCCGAACCTCTGACCTCTCAAATCTAAAACTTGGTGGTTCCCAGCCATCCCCTTAGCTCTTCAGCCTTTTAGAGTTCAGTGGTAGTTTCCTTTTAAGCCTCTAAAGGTTAAACTTTGAGCGAGGGATCTGAGGGCGGCGCACTGCTCATCTTCGAAAGTGGTTAAGCATCACATGCAAGCTCCGCAAGCGTGCGCGACCAGGCCCAACTGGCCTGCGCGCATGGCTTGCGACATCTTGCGAGCCTTGAAAGCGCCTGGAAGCGGTCGGCAGCTATCCCCTGCGAAGGGGACGGCCGAGCGAAAATGAAAAGACAAATCCGACACGAGGGCTTCTGATTGAGGAGTTCGCTAATTCTGCCCAGTGGCCCTGCGAGGTGTACAGTCCACCGCACAGCATGACTGACGGAGCAAACTGTGCCAAGAGCGTTCGCACGCGCTTGGGCCATGTGCTATTTGTGCTCTTCCATGCCGAAGAGCAGGACATTTCATCTTGTTTGAGGTTGGAACGTCACCCGTTGATTGCCATTTTCATTTGGAAAGGCACGCTTTCGCTGAGACGGCGTAGCAAAAGGATGTAAAACAAAACCTGCTGTTGTAGACGCTCTTAGTCACTTTCTTCCCGGATCCCATTTCGGTGACAAGTCCCAAAGGGTTCTTGTTTGCTCTTGACTGTGTTCTTTCAGACCCCTCCATTTGGTTAACTTCTATTAAATCACTATTCTCATCCTGGCTTTAAAGGGAATCTAGCCGCGGAAATCAAGGTTCTTTCCAGGGGGCTTTCAGCGAATGGAGGGAGCGGTGCAGCGAGTCCCTTGTAGCGAAGGACCGGTTTCGCTCGCCAAGCGAAGGCCTGGATCCTTGAAGCCCAAATTCGGTTCATCGCCGGAGCCGTTTTTTTTTTTTTTTTTTTTTTTTTTCTCGGTTGTTTTTCTTTCTTCCCCGTTTTTTTTTTGGTTTGCTTCTTTTTTCCTCCGTTGTTTTTCTGTTTTTGTTTTTCTTCCCCCGTTTTGTTTAGTTTGCTTCTTTGTTGTTCTGTGTCTGTTTGGAAACGGGTACAAAGAACTCACTCCCGGAGTTCCCGGACTTTATACCTTTTGGGAAGGCCATGTATTTTAGTGGTAGTTCTATATATATATATATACACATTATATTGGACTTGTTCTGGCCCATCCAGGATCAGGAAGTGAGAAAAACATGTTTGTCTTCCATTTGCTTAAACATATGTGTCATTTTCATCGTTCGCTTTGAAGGAAATCTGTCGCTACTGGAACTATTTTTGATGTTGGCGGACGTATTCGCACATGGACTGGTGTATGGCCTGGGGAAGTTTATGTCCGATCAACTCCAGGGATTCTGGCTTCAAGTTCCATGTGGGTGTGGCTCAAAATGAATCGATCGGAGGGGCACACCGCAGGTCTTGGGTAACCCATGTTTCCGCTTACCGATCGGGCAAGCCATTTTGGAGTTCATCGGTTTTTTGGTGGCCACAGCCATGTGAGCCTTTGCTTCCCTTTTGCCGGAAGTGTCCCTTTTGGTTTTTGAGAGTTTGTCGCTCCAGGCACCGGTTGCTCGGTGGTTGGCCAGCCTTTGTTTTCATGGGCGGTTCATCAGGGCTCCGGAAAAAAGATCTCCATTTTGCAACCATTTGAAACATGGCTGGCTTTTTCAAGACCAAAATAAAGTTGGAAACCTCCATTTGCAATGTTGCAATGTTCAGATGTATAATGTAAGGATCCCTGTTCATCCATCCCAACTGGTGCTCGTGGAGGTTCCAAGCTTCTTTTGTTCCCGTCCCTCTTTCCATGTTCCCATCCGATCCAGAAACCAGGATCAGCCTTGCCAGCTGCGTCAGTACGCTTTGGGTGCAACCCAGGATTACCCCTCCCACTTCACAGACGGTCAAGCCTTTACGGCGGTTTGGTAACGTTTCACGAATCCTGGAAACTAAATAACTTGTTGGTGGACACTCGGAGTCTCCTACCCGCAGAAAAGGTTTTTACTTTTAGAGGGATCCTGGCAGCTTCTCCAAGAAGCCACGGAGACATGTGGGTTCCTTCCCGTTGGAAGCCCTGCTGGGCACCTGGATGGATTCGTCCCTGCAAGCCGAAAGAACTTGAGCCTGGATTCTGAATCCCCACTAAAAGGGGACACCCCCCTATCAATCAACCAGGGGTTTATTAATCCGGGGTTAACATCAGATGAAGGTTAAGGGACGATCCCCTTGCCATAAAAAAAAAATCTGCACACATCCGGCTTAGTTCTTGAAGCATGGTTCTGGGATTACGACCAGTTTTATACCAGGTTTTGATTGTGACTCACCTGGATTCTGGATTCGTCCCTGGTTCCGCAAGCCTAAAGAACTTGGGATGTTTTTGCACAGAACTGAAGGTCCAGCGACCTACTTGGCACGGTTGTGAATCATGGCATACACGATGCCTTCTCTGCCTAGGCGCCCCGTTGTTCAGGCCAGCAACGGGGCCAATTCAGGGATTCTCTCCCTGTCGCAAGTTCGCACGTCGTCGCTTGCTTTTGTGGGCGAGGCCTCGCAAAGGCAAGAATTTCTGGAAAACCAACTAGCAGGGATACAGGGGGAACCAGGGATACGGGAGGATTCCCCCTAAATGCACCTGGACATACCTTACGGGAAATGGCGCCAAGGGAATCCCCCCATATCCCCGCTCCCTCCGCATCCCCGCTTGTTCGTTTGTCCAACAATTTCCTCCACATGCTTGACAGGGCAGTTGAGGTGGAGGGCTCGGCATGAGGTGGGCTCGCGTTGGCAGTGCGAAGGAACATGTGACGGCAGCCGCACTGTCGCTCGCACAGTCGTGGCGCGGTGCAGAGGTAGTTTGGACAGTTTTACAGGGAACAATCGTGGTGGGCCTCCTTTTGGTTGCCGCCTCCCCAATTTTTTCCCACGTACAACACCCTAGTTTGGAAAGTTTTACAAGGCAAAAAAAAACCAAGGTGGGCCTCCTTTTGGTTGCGGACATCTCTTGGGTTTCAAAAGCCCTGGGCAAGATCACGATGTCCGTATCGTGGGGAGTGGCTGGCAGTCTCTGAACAAGGCGTTTCCGGGGGGTAACCATTCCAAGTCTTGGTGGTTCCCAGCCATCCGGTTCCTTAGCTTAGCTTTTTGGCTGGTTGAGTGGTTGGGTTTTTTCTTGACCCACTAAACATGGTTGTCCTTGGGAAACATTTTCCCCCCCCATTTTTGATCTTATTGTGGTTTAGTGGTTGAAATCCAAATCCACTCAACTGCTAGAATTTATTCATGATTTTGCTCCCCAAACCCAACGTCAACCAAGTAATTGAGTGGTTAACCAACTCATTTGCCAGCTCAGAGCCACTTCCCGTGGTTTCTGACGAACACAATATGAGCCTGTCGGCATGGGCGTTTCTAGCCCCAAGCAAGAGAGATCGGATCTACCTAGAGTCTCCTGCTGACCCCTAGAAAAAGGGGTCATAACGCCTTAATTTTGGTAATGACCCCATTTTTTTAGGATCATGGAGACTCTAGGTACGGCCAGAAAAAAAAGAAAAAAACGGATCTCTCGACGTATAAAGGGCCGGTCAGCTTCACCAACTCTGGGGATTGATTGCGTCCGGTTTTTCTGTTGGTGAGGATCAAACCCCTCCTATTCACGACAACCTCCAGAGCCCCAAAGACGCCTTAAAAAGCCAAATAGTAACACATTCATTTCCCGGAATCGGAACGCTGGAGCGCCGCACGCCATATTTTTCCTTGTTGTTTTCTCTTTTTTTTTCCGGGGAACATGAGAGTGGTCGAACTGAGATCCTGGTCGGCCCTCTCTGTGCAGGTGTCGCTCGGCCGTGGGTTCCAAGAACGGTTCGGGGTGCTAGCCCTCAAGGGGTTGTTCATGGTGGTTGTTGGGAAATATTTTACATTTTTGCTTATTGTGGTTTAGTGGGAAATCCCCACTTAACTGCTAAAATTTAAATGTTTGCTCCCCTTCCAACGTGAACCAAGTGTTGAAGACAACCCATTATGGCTGGTGCGATAGGCAGGGAACGAGGAAATGCCCCCCCAAAAAATCAATCATCCAACTGGTGGTTTCCTTTAGGTGGACTGAATTTTCTGGATTCATGATGATTCATGACCACCTTCCCTGCGATACTATAGCAAGATTTTGAGGTTCAACAACACGCGAGGTTCAGAGACTTTTTGGGCTTCGCACTGCCAAAGATCTCTGACGGATCCGTTTCAGCTTCGACAAGAAGTCAAGTTTCGAACGGAGCTGTCCTGGCTGAGCCTAAGTTTAAATTCCAAGTGCCTGTCACATCCCTCTTCGGCCCGGAGAAAAATGCGAAAACTGGAGAGCCAGGATTGGCTCCAGGGCTCCTCAGACTAATCGTGGCATGCGGAAACTGGAAAGCCAGGATAAGCCAGGGCTCAGACTCTTCTCAGTTTCGTGGCGGCTCCCGAAGGCCATCCGGTTCCTGAGCTTCTTAGATCTCTTTTTAGTGTTTATAGTGATAGTTTCTCCACTTACTCCACTCAGCTTTTCGCGGGGGATCAGTTGCGGCCGAGGTTTGTTTGGCCTGGGCTGTTTGATCCAGGTCGATCGCTGCCCATTTTCTTCAATGGTGCCATAGTCTCAGAAACCAAGGCGGATCCATCTTCCACATTGCGAGCTTCGAGGTTAATGTTGACCCAGGATTAATAAACCCCTTTTTATTAACATGGGGGTGTTCCCTTCCAAAAGTGATAAATCCCTACTAAACCAGGGACAACCCCATATTAATACGCAGGGGTTTCTTAATCCTGGGTCAACATTCCCCCCCTTTTCGTAGCTTTGAGGAAGGGGGGGGGGATCGACCGTTGAGCTTCAACATGAACACCTTCGAAAAGACACTCGACAAACCGAACGGCACACAATGCAAAGCCCAAGAACTTTCTGCCGAGGCCTGACCCCTGAGATTCCAATAGAATAGGTTCAAGGTCCCCCAGTAGTGCCCTTCTCTCCCCTTTTTTGCTTGGGAGGGTTCCCCTGCTAAGAATAGACTACAGAAACAACAAATCGGGTACACTTATTCTATCCTCTCAAATCTGGAGTACCTAGATCTCAGTTGTTCATTGGCACCCTTTTTCCCTTTTTTTGGTGGCTGCCCCGCTAAAATTGTCCAAAACCCTAAACGGGGTTCCCAAATCGTTTTTTTTTTTTTTTTTCCAGAGTCACTGAACAACTGAGGAATAGGTTCATGTTCCCGTGACTAAAAAGGTTCGGGGCACCTCAATTCCAGCCGCTCGATGGGTTGAAGGATCGGTTCTTTTTCGCAAAACGTTTCCTGAACGGGAATCTATCACTACTCTAAGGGTACCTTCCCCATTCTTTCCAGGGATCCTTCTTTCTAGAAAACCTCCGGAATCCCAGGGAAAACGGCAGTGTATTGAAAAGAACGATGGTTGAACAGAATGGACAAGGAATCAGCCCCTAGAACATTCCCGGGCAAAACACATCTTTGGCCAAGCTCTGGCCCCATGGACAGAAAAGGTCCTTAAGGGAAGCCACACGGCGACATCGAGTCCTGATGGTTCATGTGAAATCTACGTTTCAGGAGACTCAAGCAATTCCATGTGAAATTATCTCAGATCCAACTTTCAAGTCTTTGCGGGCTTTTTAGTGTTTTCCTAGAGTCTCCTTCTGACCCCTAGAAAAAGGGGTCATAACCCCTGAATGTTGGGTAATGACCGACCATGTTTAATCGGTCATGGAGACTCTAGATAGTGGTAGTGTCCATTTTACTCACTAAAAGTTCGTCAAACTTTAGCGGAGGATCAGAAAACGGGCGGTCCTTTGAGTATTTTTCAGGAACCTGAAAGAGGAGCAACTCTGAGGTTGTGTTTTTGGAGGCTCGGCTGACGAGAAGTATCTACATATATTAGAGTCTCCATGATCCATAAAAAAATGGGGTCATTACCAACAATTAAGGGCTTATGACCCCCTTTTTCTAGGGGTCATGGAGAGACTAGGTATATGTATCCGTGGCTTTCCCGAACACCCGAAAAGGGATGACGGTCTTCTAAGGACGTAACGCTGGCAAATCCAACGTTCACTTCGAAAGGCAAATGAATCCCTCTAAAATTGACAGGGCTCCTTAAAAGATACAATTTGCCACCATTTGAAACATGTTGCTTTTCCAACACCCATTTACAAGTTGCAATGTTCAGGTGTATAATGCATCCGGATCCCTGTTGAGGAGCTCGTGACTTTGTTCAGCTTATCCGTCTGAACGAGCTTCAGGGTTTCATCCAGTTCATCACATGGCGTAAGGCGTACATCGCGAATTGATCTTATCCAGTAGGGTGGTGAATTCCTGGCTGCGAAAAGTAGGAAATGTGGGAAGGAACCGGTTTCGGGTTTTGGGGATTCCCAGAAAAAGGGGCAACCACCAGCAAGGGATGGTTTTCCTGGGGTTCAGGGCATTTTCCCCGGGCTGAGCTTTACAGACAACAGCTCCCGGATGCGGCAGTTGCGCTAGCCGTTGCCTCGTGTCCAAAGCGCGCCCTCGCGCCAACTCGCCGCTGTGTGGCATCGGCGTGGGGGGGCCTACGGGTCAATCCAAAAACTTTGAGGCAATCGCCGGCAAACGGAAAAAGAGTTCGCCTTTTTTTTCTTTTTGGGGGGGAGGGGGGCAGCAAAATTGTATACAGCTTTTTGGCTTGACAGGGGGTTCGCAAAGGATTTTGAAGTTGCCCTTCGATGCAAGAGTTCGGCTTGTCCTTGCCCAGGTCTGGGCTGGTGTAGGGGGGGGAACCCCATCAGGTAAACGAAGCGAGCACGTGACTCATGGCAACAGTCTGAGACCCAAACCTGCATCCTTTTGACTACTCCAGCCAAGGGAGTGGTCCTCTGGCAAACTTGTTTAGAACCTGCTGTCTCTTTATCTTTACTTCCCTGCAAATTAAGATCCCCCCCCCCCCCCCCCCGAAAAAATCGGGTCCTTATTTCGTCACGGAGTCTACAGAAGTCAAAACCACTTTCCCTTTGGTTCCATATGCAAATGGACTTCCCATCACGGCTCCAAGCCTCGGCTTTTGCAAATGGCGGCTCAAAGGAGGGCCTCTGAGTCTGGACGTTGCCCGGTTTACCGATGAGCGGCATACGAGCTTTCGGAGAAGCATGTCTATCATTATGAATTGCACATCTACATGAACTCGCTCTTCGACCTGTCACAGAAACGCTCGACCAGTTGCAATCACCCATGTGAAAAATGCAATATGCATTCAGCATATGGCACCTCTCCGAACTGATTCTTGATACTCCACATGCTTCAACCCCTTTCTTGACAGACAGCAACACGCATGTAATGTTTGGGGTCATTGCGCCAGCCCCGGGACAGGGCCACGTGTGTCGGTGTTTAGCTGGAGTGAGATTCTGGTGTTTCTTGTTTTTGCATTCTGGTGTTTATTCACTTTGAGTTCGAGCATGTATGTCCGCACGTGTATGTATGTATATATATACACACGCATATACACATATATATATATACACACACACACACTGCGTGCGGTGCATATCTCTATCTATCTATATATATATATGTACATATTAATATACACATACACGTCCACATCTGCTTGAACTAGATATGCGTAGACTGGGTAGAGAAAGAGGGAGATACATTGGTCACTCGGTGGCTTGTCAGCCCGACGTGGAGCTCCAGAGGCGCGGCCGGCGGTTGGGAGTGTGTTGGCTCAGCTAGGTACTTTATGGCTGGCTTTTTGGAGCTAGTTCTGCAGTAGTCTCCTTCTCTCCCCATTTTTTGGGGGGAGGTTTTCCCTACTAAAATAGACTACAGCAAAAAGTTGGCACCCTTATTCTATCCACTCTACTGGAGGTCCTAGATGGGAAACAGGAAGACCACGGAAGACCGAAATCCAGATTAGCGGGGTCCCCTATTTGAACAAATTGCCCTAACTTGGACATCCTGGACATACGTTTACGTTTTGAGTTCACCATTTGGAAGACTCCCCCCATTTGGGGTTCCATGTGGAGTTGCAGGGAGATACTGTGGATGGACGAAATCCCTTCGCACCACTTTGAAACCGTGGTTGAAGCCATAACGTTTGTTGGTATTTACAGGGGAATCGAATCCAAAACCAGGGCTTCTTAGGCGCTGCAAAATGGATTTTGTCCGTCCACAGTAATTAGGTCCACAGCAATTAGGAGCAAACAAATAGTACTCATTTCTCTCCCTTGTGTTACCCCCAGTTGTTCTGTGAATTCCACCCTGTTTCCCTCGTGCGTCCCAGACATGGTCCCAACGCCGAGTTTGTTTTTGAGGCGACACCGGACTCCGCTCACGCATCCGAAGCCTGGATAAAGCTCTGTGAAACTACTGGTCTGGAGTTGATCTTTCCTAGGTCCCCCAGCTAGGTGCCCTTATCTCACCAACCTTTTTTGCTTGGGAGGGTTGATGTCCTGCAAAGTTGGTACCAACATTATTCTAACCTCTCTAGGGGAGGGTTCTACTAACATAGACGTCCTGGAAGAAAAAAAGATCCGGTGCCCTAACCTCTAAGCCTCATCTCGACTTGCGCGGCTGCAATAGATTCAGCTAGCCAAGTCTTTAAGTAGGCCAGACGCATGTGTCTCAGGGAGACTGCATGGGGGCCATATAATTTCCTGCATGTGTGCAATATTGAGGACCTAGGTACCCTATGGTTGGCTGATGGGAAACGAAAAGGACGACGGAAGACCGAAATCCAGATTTGCCTCCGTGTTGGGCTTCCATACCATGCTGTCTGGCCATGGCCAACGATGTCTTCATGCTGGGTGGGGCTCAAATGGGTGTGGCTCAAAATTAAGCAGGAGGGGTTACGCAGGTTTTGATCCATGTTTCCACTTACCAGGGTTCCATTTTGTCCTTCTAATCCCTGGAAGAAGGGGTCATAACCCCTGAATTTTGGGTAATGACATTTTTTTGGATCATGGAGACTCTAGGTAGCAATGTTTGAGCCACAGCCATGTTTGAGCTGAAGATCCAATGGATCAAGGATAAGGCGAAGGATTCTCCAACCCCCATGCACTGATTTTTCCATATGGTTGATTGGTTTATGGAACATCTTGAACCGATTGAACATCTTTTGCTCCAATGGAACATCGTTACCTCCATTTGGTCTTGAATCCCAGCCCCACCTATTGAGGTTTTACTCCAAGGTGTTGACTGGGGTCATGTGGCATAGTTCTCCCCACTAAAGGTGTTGGAGCATGGGGCAATCGCCACGCTTCAAATCCTTAACTCAGCTTGTCAGAAGGCCGAATCTCCGCTGGGATTCCGTTGAAGGGTTGGGGCAAGGCACGGCACATGGCAGTTTGGGCTCGATGGGCTTCGAAGATCAACCTGGGATTTCGGGTAAGTAAAGATTTGATGTTTGCTTATGGTTCATACAACAAATAGGTGCCCCAGTAGTGCCCTTCTCTCCCCTTTTTTGGGGGAGGGTTCCCCTACTAAAATAGACTACAGAAGAAAAAAAGGTGCCCTTATTCTAACGTCTCTACTGGAGGACCTAGACAAATAGTACTAGATTCAGGCAGTTGATGTTGCATTGGCAAAGTTTAGAAACCAAAGTTGTTTTCGCAACCACACTGTGTCTCTCTCGTGAGTCGCATAGGCGATAGGATTTCGTGGATGCGCTGCTTATGGGTTGCGCCCTCAGTCGAGCGCACACCCAGGCGCTACTGTGGATGGTTGCGAGCTCCATTTCGCACCACCGTTCAGAAACCCAGGTTTCTTCCGCTGATTGCCCTACAAATGGGTATGGCTCAAAATGAAAGAGCTGGGGCAAACCGCGGGTTTTAAGGTCTTTGGCTCCATTTACCAGGGGTCCATGAAATGGAATCCCCACGCTTTTGAGCAGCCAAAGAGCAACAAAAGCTCACGGCGCCATTCCCCTGGCAACTCACTTCGTGCGAAGGAGTTGAATTTGGTCCAGCTGTGCTATCCGAGACCTGGCACCTGGAACCGGAGGCTAAACCGCTAAGGAACCGACTTGGGCAAGAGCTGCCAGGGGAGAAAGGGGGCCATGCAGGGCTCCTAGGATACATGTTGCAACCATTTGAGACATGGCTGGCTTGTTCAACACCAAGATAAAGTTGGAAACCGGCATTTGCAAGTTGCAATGTTCAGGTGTATGTAAGGATCCCTGTGTCTGGGACACAGAAGGGAAACAGGGTGGAATTCACAGAACAACTGGGTAACACAAGGGAGAGAAATGAGTACTATTCGTTTGCTCCTAATTACTGTGGCTGGACGAAATCCATTTCGCACCACCTAAGAAACCCAGGCTTCTGATGATTCCCTTGCAAATACCCACAAACATTATGGCTTCAACCATGGTTTCATTTCGCGGTGCGAAGGGATTTCGCATCCATCCACAGAATAATTCTAGGGGTACCTTCCTCATTCTTTCCAGGGATCCTTCTTTTCAGGAAACCATCAAAAACCCAGGGGAAACAGCCGGGTTTTGAAAAGAACGATGGCTGAAAATAATGGTTGGAATCAACCCCTAGAATAATCAGTACATTCATGACTCAATTTGGTGTTGAAGCGCTCAAGCCTATTCTAAGCATCGTTCTTAGTTGTTTGGGCTGGTTGTCTGCTGATTTCTGTGATTGATTGTGGATTGGTTCCCAATCAATCAAGTTGTTGTGGTTTCTGGTTTCAGGTCACACTTTACTTTATAGATTGGTGGTTGACCTTGTGGATTGGAGTTGTAATTAAATTCGTGGTTTGAGGTTGTTGTGGATTGGTTTGGAGCGGTTTGGAGTTGTTTTCCTTTGGTGTCTCTCCGACCAAATCTGGGCCCAAATACGTTGTCCAACCATTGCTTCCCTTTGAAGCCACTTTAGACATCGCTTTTGTCGGAGCAATTGTAACTGATGTCCCTCTTGGAAATATCGGGGGGCCATGATTGATTGATTATTGAGTTCCTGGACGTCGTCATTATTTTTGTCAATAACATTTTAGTGTTTCGCCAAGCTACTCAGGCAGTGAGCAATCTTTCAAAGGGAACCAAAGAGAATCCACCCGATTAGCAGATTTTCCATGAGACAAGCCCATGAAGAAGTGGTTTGCATTCAAGATTTGACGGGCAAACACACGACTCCGGATCGATTCTAAATGGAACATGGAGCCTGGCTTCGGTGTCTCTACTTACCTCTTAAAAACACAACTTTTCAACTTTGTGGGCAACATGGGCTATATGTCTGTAAAAGGTTAACTTCCCCAATCCTTGGAGTTTTAAGGGGTAAGTCTATGATAGGTTGGCTCCGGGGATGTGTTGTTTCTGTGGTCGGCTCTTGTGGGTTTCCTTAACCGCCCCCAAATGGCAGAGACGCTCAAAGAAAGGCTCCGGCGGCACCGCGCACTGAGCATCAATGGTGTTAATGTTGACCGTTGACCCCAGAGTAATCAACCAACCGGCGCTTTTCCTTCTTCTTTGTTTCTGTGGAAACTGTTCAACCGTGAAATGTGGCTGGAATCGGACAACAGAAACAGACGGTGGATGCATTTCCCGTTCGCCATAAGGGTAGATGGAAAGGACCGATAACCTGCGGTCCCGTGGTGGTTCTATTTTGAGCCATACACTGGCCGTACTGCAAGTATAAGGGAAGAAGTTGAACGAACACTCCTCGAATTTGCCCTGTAATTTTTGGCGTAAGGTTTTGTGGTTGAGTGTGGTTGGTTTACTTGGCATTCGCCCATTAGGGCCGTCTTTCTGGGAAAGCCGCGCAACCAAATAATCAGAGGTATCTGTTTCACGCTATTCGAGTTCCGTTTCGGGCTTTAGCTCTGCTGGGTTTGGTTGTCAGTTGAACTTCCATTTGCCGAATTGATGTCTTTTTCCATCTCCTGTTGGTTTTTTCAAGGGAATCGATTTCACTGCTGGAAGCTATGTGCGTTCCATTTTTTGTTCATTTGCGCGTTCCAGCAAATGGAGGGAATGGAGATGGCAATTCTGCGAAGCTTCTTGGCTCTTGGATCAGCTGCAGCTCATTCCCCGAGTTGGATGCTCATTCACCGTTGCGGCACTTTGGTTCGGAGCAATTTATGCGGCCTACTTGGGCTTACCCCTTAAAAACACAAAACTTTTCTCAACTTTTTGGGGGTAACATGGGCTATAGGTCTGTAAAAGATGAAAACTTCCCCAGGGCTTGGAGTTTTAAGGGGTAAGTGGGTGCTGGATTCGCCAAGTTAACAAGTGGTGATCGCCACCTGGGGTATAACCTACTTATGAGTCAGTTGGGCCGGTTGTAAGTAGGTATACTCCAGGTGGCGATCACCACGTAACTTGGCCAGCATCCAAGTAAGCAGTGGTCGCCTCAAAAAGGCCATTCCTTGAAATGTGTTCCAGGACCTTCCAATGGTCCAGGACCTTCCAGAGGTCCATTTCTTCACCCCTTCAAAACCAAAATCATGGCTGGGAGGCTGGGGGGGAGGGAGGGGCTTAGGGGCTTAACAAGGGCTTATTCGGGCTCCCTCCCCCTCCCCTCCCTCCCCCCAGCCCATGACAAAAGCTTGGCGACTTTCTTTTGGGCACGTCCGTCGACTCAGGCGTTGCCGTTGACCCTGGCGGAGGAGGTTGCACAGTTGCGCCTTGGTCTGGCAGTAAGTTGAGCTCGCTTCGAAACGGCTTACTGTTGACCCAGAATCTAAGTGGAACCCGTCCCCTTAATTTCGAGGGGTGGAAATCCCTCCAAAAGTGGTCTGAATCCAACCACTAGAAGGGCACACCCCCCAAAATCAACCAGGGGTTGAACTTCCGGAGTTAACCCAAAGCCTTTTCGGGGCCAGCATCATGGGTTTTTCCCATGGGTGAAGCCGCTCGTGCTGGGCTTCTCGGGCTTCGATTCGTTCGATTCGCCCAGGTGGGGATTGCCACTTCCACCCCGCAGAAAGGAGCCATTGAAGGGCTGAAGAAATGGACCTCTGGAAGGTTTTGGACCTCATTCTCAAGGAATTAATGGCCTTTTTGAGGGTCCAAGATACGGGCACTTGGTCTTCCCCAAAGGGCAAAGTCCGAAATGGAACTCAGGGTTTGGATGGACTTTTTGTTGGGCCATCCACTGTCAGGAAGTGAGATGAGAGGGTGCCAAGTTTAGAATGTGTATTCCTATTTGGGACAAACCAGGACAGAATCGACTTGATTGCATGCTGAGCTAGATAGATTCAGTCAGATTCATCAAGCAATTGAACGTATGGGCTATCCCAACTAGTTCAAGTATCAAGGGGTCCTTGGTTTCTTTGGAAATTTTCGTCAGGCCATGTCATGCCATGGTCAAACACCCCTTTGCTTGAGGTTACTAAGAATGGGCATGGACCTTAGGCGTTTTCGACATGCACAATATTTTCTTGGAACCATGCAGAACCAAATAAGTTTGACCATGACACATATCCATACTGTTGGATGTGGATGGACAAAATCCGTTTCGCACCGCTGCACCACCTACGAAACCCTGGAATTGCTTTTTGATTCCCCTGTAAACACCAATGCACGTGATGTTTGAGCCATGGTTTCATTTCGTGGCGCGAGCGGATGTCGCAACCATCCACAGACAAAACAAACTCCGCGAAGTACTGTGAGTGTGGGGCCCCATTTTGGTGGCAGACAAGTTTCGTTACTTTCTCCGGAGCCACTCAGGAAGTGCGCCTTCCATTCGCCAGAGCAAATAGTTTGGTTGCCAATTTGAAGCGAGTTCAACTGTTTGGCGCAATGTTTACATAAAACTGCTTTGGCAGCTCTTTGGTGGAGTCCTTGGTAAGTCCCCAATGCTTTCCAGATATACCTCTCCATACCCCAATTCCCGAGGCAAGTTATCTCCGGAAGGGACCAACCAGAAGGCAGCCCTGGACCGGAAATGACTGCAACATCCTCTCAGCCTGCGGCATACCTCTTATGAAGGAAAGCTTGAACCGCCGCAGCTTGGAACTGTTCCAATATTTGTTTCCATAGCGAGTGATGGTTTTTCTAGGTCGTTCCCGGACAACATCAGCTAGCGCACTAGTGCCGCAGCAATCCTGCTTCCGGACGGTTTTGTCCATTAGATTTCCGTGTTGGGTATCGATTTTTGACCCACAGCCACTTTCCGGGGCCAAGTTTATGGGTTTGAATATCGGGTGCAACATCCCTACGACTAGAAAGCCCTCCCTTGAAGCTACATGGAACATTTAGCATCCTCTGTGGATGGTTGCGAAATCCGTTTCGCACCACCTAAGAAGCCCAGGAACGATTTGATCCCCAACGTAAACAAATACCAGCAAACCACTCATGCAATTGTCCGTCCTTTGGACGACTCGGGGCACCACCTGGAAACAGTTTCAATTTGGGGAACGGAAATGGGTTTCCCTCGTCTTTGGGGATGGGGCCCTCCAAAATGGGTTTCGGTTTCCCTGAAAAAACTCATCAAGCAAAAGGGGTGCCAACTCCCAAAGACTGGCCACCCAACTGGGCCTTTGCCAGACTGGATTCTGGTTTGGAATGGTCGAACGAGGGGTAGACTCATTCGTCCTTTGGCACCGACCTGAAGGCCGGCTTTTCGCTCTTTGGCGACCCCAAAGGGGTTCCGCTGGAAAACCAGGGAAGCGGTCGCAAGAATGGTGAGGTTACCGGGTGTTTCTGGGGGCCCCTAGAAATCTGCCTAGAGTCTACATGACCCTTTGAAAATGGTTGGTCATTACCAACAATCAAGGGGTTATGACCCCCTTTTCTACCAGGGGTCATGGAGACTCTACGTCGCCCGAATGCCTAAAAACCCTCCAATTTTGAACCAAACACCCCGATCGAGCTCTGGGAAGAGACCCCCTGGGACGAACCCCAGCTGCGGGTGGCTTCCTCGTGGCTTCCTAGGCCTTGGAGCCCGGAACCGCCCAGGCGCATGGGGCGGCCAAATGTGCAAGTCGCCAGGGAAGTCATCCACCAAAACTAGGGCCCCCAGCTAATTCGGTGCCCCAACCATTTTTTTAGGATCAGAATGAGAGTCTAGGTTTGGAACTTTTCTCTGTCCCCCCTCCCCTCCCTTCAACAAACCCCCCCCCCCCCTTCCCCACCCACCCCCCCACCCACCCACCCCCCCACCCACCCCCCCTCCCTCACCCCCCTCCCCATCCCAACGAGCCCAAGGTTATTGGGGAGGTTTGGGGGGGGGGGGAATTGGGTTGACTGCTTCCTCAACCCGCGAGTCTGCAAGTGACGTTTTTTTTTTGAGCCACTGTCACTTTTCACGAGCGGCAGAAGGGCGAACACCGGCAACATGGTCTTCCTGCCGCGGGTCTTTGAAACTCAAAGGATTGCTTACAAACAAGTGGATTGGCCCAAACGAGTCCAAAGAAAACATGTTTGCCGTTAAGACTGTTTCCCTAAGAAGGATCAAGTCCAGTTAAGCAAGTGTTCGCCGAAAACCTGGCGGTATTTTGGGGTAGATTAAATATGAAAAGCGAAGCTGACATTTACCAAACAAAGTACCCATCATCTGACGGCTCACTTGTTTCAAAGTGCAAACAGGTATGTGTGTTTGTCCTTTGTCACCCCCCCCCAGAATGATGTTTTGTTCTGTTGGTTTCCCTCACCAAGCAAAAAAGAGCTTCCCTAAAAGAAACACACCCACGTCTTCCATTGGAGTACCAAAAGATGATGAGGCAATAACATATGCCCACTCAATGAAACGGCCTCCAGCGTGATGTTCCGGGTGTCCCTTGGTTCGACCAAGACCATTTCTTGGCAATCCATTTACCAGGGCAACCCATTTTGGGCTTGCCCCACTTTGACTACTATGGACAAAATCAGGTCTCGGCCAGACCGTCCCCATGGCCATGGATACCCGAAAAAAAATGAAGAAAAAAACACTTCCAGCTTTAAAACGGGTTACCTCACATGGGTTCAACTCCCTTGCGTATGGGTAATTTGAGGGTCCAGGTACACGAAAAAAAAAGAAAGAACCAAACAAAAAAAACGCAAGCGTGTCTCACTTTCCGAGTCCGTTTCGGACTTGAGTCACTTTTTAGGTCCAAGCTTTGAAGGTAAAGTGAGCAACAGGCGAAACTCTCCGTTGCTTCTTTATGCATTCGGGCGATGCGTGAGGAAATCTATTGAAACCTTGTAGAACGACATAGGGAACCCCCAAAAGCGATAAAACATGCTTTCATGATGTGGCAGACGATGCGTGGAGCGTCTCGCGTTTGGCAGCTTTTTTTTGTGGCCCAGAATCCCAGCCATCATGTCTGCGCCTCCTGACGCGCCCAGCGTATGTGAGATCGGGCTCTGCGGCCACGCAATGCTGTTTGTTCCGCGAACTTTGGCAAAAACATACCTGCCCAAAACGATAACCGAAACGACAACGAAACGATAAGCAGTTCATTCGGAAAATCGTCTTCGTGAGCAGTTGCCCATAACGGTAGACTCGTGCGCACAGCTTCGATGTCTCCCGCCATGAGTGATGAGGAGGCTCTCAAGCGTTTGCGAAAGGAGGTTTTCAAGGACTCCGATCTGCCTGGAAGCAGTGCCATCTGGAAACTCACGCTTTCCCGTACGCATCTCCAACTGCCTCTTGAAACGGTTGCTCTAAATCAAACGAATGAAATCATGAGGAAGCACCATGCCCAGCTGCGCATGTTTCGCGGCACCTTGAAAGGCACTAAATCCTGACTTTCGACCAAATGGTCACTCGCGATGAAGCACGCTTGGTCAAGGCAAATGCCCGGAGTAAGCGGAAACATGCAGCTGCTTTGGCTGCTGACCCAATGGAAGAGTCTGAGACAGAGCTGTGAAGCCAATGTGCCGTGACAATAAAACGCCAGTGCGCGCTCTCCATGTGCCAGAAACCTGCAAAATGATATATAGGGAACCCCCAAAAACGACAAGAATGAGTCCTAAATCACCTCTGTGCATTTAGGTTTTGCCGCTCGCTCAAGTGTTGTTTCTTTTTCTGGCGGCCAATCCACTGGATCGGAAGTGAGTTGTTGCAGGGACAAGAAGGATCCAGCGAGACTTCTCCGATTTTGGGGTTCCTCCAACCCGAAGCTACACACAAAGGCTTGGGTTTTACAACACGCAAAAAAGCTGCAAAACAAGGGTATGCGCCCGGCTTCCTCCTACAAATCGTGGTTTGCGGGTAGTGGAAATCATAGAAGCTTCTCAAACAACGACACACACCTCAGCAGCACCAGCACGGGAAGTTCGAGCGCTGAAAACTCGTCCGGCCTGGGTCTTGTTTCGTCAGGAGTTGCAGAATGGCCCCAACTTCTCTAAAGAAAATAAGCCCAGGTGGTCTCCCCAACAGCCCTGAAAGCTGCCCCAAACCACCCCAGAGCCTATTTGGGAGATCCCAAAGCTTTCAGGGGCATAAGCCTGAAGCTAGCACTCTCCAAGAGTTGTGTGTTTTCTCCCATGTCCACAACCCGAAGCACTTCTCAAAGAGCAGCCGCGCTGGATGTGCTGGATGTGTGTGCTTCGACTTTGTTCTTGCAAGCCTGGGCGACTTGGGCCCCTTGCTCTCCCCATAAGACCTGGGGCCTGAGAAACGTGGGGAAGACGGACGGGGTGCGAAATTCTCGAGACCGCACCAAGGGCGAGAAAAAAAACAAACGGACCACCGAACTGGAAGCGTTGTCCCCTGGAGGACCACCCCTCTTGAAAAGTGGAATCGTAACTCTCTTCAGTACGGCCCTCTTACTACAGGGTTGTGGTTGATCACTCGGAATTGGTTTCTCCAACCACTTCTGTGATACTTTTGGGAATCTCCCCCTGTTTAAATGGGGGTGTTCGTCTTTGGGGTTAGGCCCTTTTTGTTGTATCACAGAAGTGGTCATTCCCCACAACCCTGTCTTACTAGGATTCACTCCCAAACCGCCCGTTCGCGACAAACACTTAATTACACTTCCCAACTGGTCACTCATCCCAGGCAATTTCCAGGGTTCAGGCAGGCCAGCATAAAAACAATGGATGAGTTGATAGTTAATATACATATATGTGTATACATATTATATTTATAATGTGTACATGTGTATATATATATATATATAGCTACCTTTGTTTACCATTCAGGATTGTCATCCTCTAAATTGGGTCGCCTTGGGCCATGCCTTTCATGGGCGAGTTGAATTTTAGGGCAATGTTTCTGCTCTCGCCCCCTCTTTGGTGCATTTTGCCAAGGGATGTCAGGACTTTATTTTTTGCCAACTAATGGGTTTTCCCTTAAACCACTACAAGTTCAACTTTTAGCAGGGGAGCAGATTTCGCAACCAAGTCCGGGTGGGGTTTCCCGCGCGACTCCTCGGGTTTTCGCCTCACAAGAGCCTGCAGGTATCACGTGCGGGTGGGCAAGGACACAGCGCTGCGCGCCTGGCGGTGCTTAGCTACATTCAGCCCTTCAACTTGGCTGAAATGGCAGTGGCTCAAAAAAATGTACCCAACATGGCCCCAAAATGGTAATTGGAGGTAAATGGACACAAAGACCAACACCTGCGTACGCCTGGGTCTTAAATTTTGAGGTATACCCAAATGAATATCTCAGAGGGTCCCTTGGTACCTTCTAGGCAGGCACTGAAGGAGCCCTTTCTACCCCCCCAAAAGCCCATCCACAGGAGGTACCAAGCGACCCTCTGAGTATGTTTGATTTTCCTAGTCCCCCAGTGCCCTTCTCTCCCTTTTTTTTGGTTAGTTTTGGGTTCCCCTACCAAAAAAAAAAGACGTCCTGAAAAACATGGGTACCCTCTATTCTACCCTCTCAAATCTGGAGGACCTAGATATGCTTCATCTTCCCCTGGTTTTAAAGGGAATCGATTTCACTGCTGGACATATTTCTTTTTGATCCTGGGGGCTTAAGCAAGTTGAGGTTTTGTTCACGGTGCTTCCCTCGAGACTCGGTGTGTGTGTGTGTGTGTTTCCTTGAGTTCATGCCATGCTAAACAACGCCAGGCCCTCGAAGTCTGGTTTCTGGCCGGAGAGAATCCCTTCCAGTTGATTTCATATATACATATATATATATATGACTGGTTTCCCCTTTTCCGTTTGAAAGGGAATCGATTTCACTACTGGACATTGCTTGGTCGTTTTTCCAGGGGGCTCAACGCATGGGGAAACCTGGTTCTTGCAAATGCATCAACTGAAGAGGCTGGTGTTTGGAGTAGAGGCACGTGGATATCCCTAAAGGTGGGTACTTAAGAATGCGTTGCAAATTTCTCTAGAATGAGACCACCGTTCAGAAATCCAACGGTTTCGGACATTCGATTCCCCAACTTTAAACTACCAACAAACGTTATGATTGCAACCAGGGTTCACGAGAGAAAACGGGGGGGCATCAGCGCGGGCGGTTGTCAAGACCTCTCTTCCTGAGTTCCGTTTACGATTTTGCTGATTTTTTTCTGGTTTGGAAAGGCCATTTTAGTGGTAAATGAAAAGTGTCAGAAAGTGAGAAACTGTATAACTTCCTGTCCATGTTGCCATGGAACCCACCAGAGAAATGGTCCATTTCAAAGGAACACGGTGCAAACCAGGACCCTGAAACGTCAGGTTCCTGTTAATGAAAGGTAACCCCTTCTGAGGCAGTTGCCTTTTAGGGGCACCCCCCAAAATGGCTTCCGGTTTCCTTGTGGTTTCCCTTGAAAAACTTCTTGGCACCCAGCTAGGTGCCCTTCTCTCCTTTTTTTTGGTTGGGAGGGTTCCCCTACTAAAATAGACAAAACCGGAAAATGTTGGTACCCAACCTCCAACCTCTCAAATCTGGAGGACCTAGTCTCTAACCAAACGAGGGTTCCCACCAAGAAGCGACGCCTTCAAGAGCCAAAGAGACGATCCTGCGCAACGGGGCCCCGCCTCGGCCGGCCAACCACAAGGTTTACATGGAAACGACCGAGTTGAAAAAGGAGATCCTGTGATACGCATCGCAAAGGGCCCATCCCTTGGTAGGGGCGATGTTTTAAGTAGAAGTATACGTGGGAGTTCGATTCGCCATGTTAGTAAGTTGCGGTATCCTGGGTTACAACCCACTTATGAAGTCCCCCGTTCAGTGGGGTTAGCCTTGTTAGGAGGTGAACAACCCCGAGTGGCCATCCCCACTTACCTTGGCGAATCGAACATCCAAGTAGGAAGATCTGAGAAACACGCTACCTGGGACCCCAACTACCTGGAGTCTCCATGACCCTTTAAAAATAGGTCCATGACCAACCATGATTTAGGGCACTGACCAACCATTTTTCAAGGGTCAGAAGGAGACTCCAGGTGGCTACTTTTTCCGGCCACGTCCAGCAGTAGCCCTGAGAAGTTCTTTGGAGCTCCATGACAAGGAGCGAACGAAAAAAAGTCGGGGGACTCCCTCAGACTTCCGCCTGGCTCAGGTCGCATTCGATCCATTCAGCCCCCCATGGCTTCTGCAAAGGCTCTATATGTCGGGAAGATCTATAGCAGGGGGTTAGGTGGGGCTTGCTGGTTTGGATGCTGGTTTTGTCATTTTCAGGTTTAGACACGATCTGCGGCTTGAGGGTTGGGGTGCGAGCTGGAACTTGCGAAGTGGGGGTTCTCAAAACTCGGGGACACCCTTGTTGGACATGTGGGGAGAAACACCCATATAGATAATTGAAGCTTTGTCCTCCCGTGGTGAAGGCTCCTTACTTTGGGATTGCTTACTCAGGGCTCCGTAAAAAAGATATCCATGTTGCAACCATTTGAAACATGGCTGGCTTTTTCAACACCAAAATACAGGGAAACGGGAAACCACCATATACAAGTTGCAATGTTCAGGTGTATAATGTAAGGATCCCCGTTACTTCAGGTTTGTTGTGAGTTCCTCTTTCAGGACACATCAGTCGCGTGGACATCCACTGGGAAACTCCTGTCTCACGGAGCGAGTGCGAGTTGTGAATAGCGGTTTGCCCAGATACCCATGTACCCGCGTGGGGCGTGTCCTTTTGTGAAACCGGGTACCATGTACGGAGTCGTTTTTCATCTATCATCATCGAACATCCATCATCCATGATCATCATCATCCTCATCATCATCAATCCTCATCATCATCATCTTCATGCCGAGCCCCGAGCCCCGAGACCCGAGACCCGGGCTTGCCAGGTCGCTCTATGACGGCCGCGGCCCGGTGTTGTGCCCAGCTTGACGCCTGCGAACATCCGCTGGTTGGCCCTTGTTACAACCACTCGGCCCCCCAGCAATTGGTGCCCGCTCTTTTACCGTTTCTTTTTTTTGGGGAGGGTTTTTTCTACTAAAATAGACTACAGACAAAAAGGGTAGCCTTATTCTAACCTCTCAAATTTGGAGCACCTAGAAACGTAGTGCAAGAACCATATCTACCATGCTCTTGCATGGTTTTGGGACGTATCCTTCAAGGAGCCTAAGCTTGAGCTGGTGACAGCGCACGCCTGTGAAGCAAGCGCCGCTTAGTGGTTCTGTGAGATATGTTCTGAAGTTCTGAAGCGCCACTTGGTTTGTTTCGTTGTTTGTTTTCTTACCTCTTAAAAACACAACTTTTCTCAACTTTTGGGGTAACATGGGCTATATGTCTGTAAAAGATTAACTTCCCCAGGGCTTGGAGTTTTAAGGGGTAAGTTTTGAAATGCCCTTGATTTGGGCCGTGGAAATCTGAATTGAGAGAGCATTCATGTGGAGAGTCGCGCTTTTGTATCAGAAACGTGGCTCTCGACAAAGGTCAATGAGCTCTCGCCGAACCCTAGAAGGTCTGAGACCTCAGACATGGAGCGCTTGGAGGCACCTCTGGACAAGACTTCAAAAAAAAAAGGTCTCGGAACTAGATAGCTCAGAGTGGCCCAAGGCCTGAATATAAGGCCTTAGGCTGATGTGTCCAATGGTAGGTCAGCTGCTCTCTCCCGGTCTGTGTGTTCAGGTGAGTACCGCGCTACACCGGCAACATCCGGCAACAAATAGAGATATGAGCGACACGGCTATTTGTTAACCCCAGCTTCGGCTTTCAATGGAAGACCCGACCACGAAGCATTAGACACCCCGGGAATTGGTGGTTGGGGGTCTCAAAACCAGGTTGTTTGAAGGCCCTAAATCAATTGAATTGGAGCCTCTGGGATCATCAAGGATCCGCACGATTGGCAAACCAGACTTTGTACTTTTCCAGATGAAGATAGATATGCCTGACGTTAAGCCACTTTCCAGACAAGATCCCACTGCAACACTGGTAGATGCGAGCCATGGCAAGAAGGCATGACAAAGTTCCCGGGCAAAGGATAGCCTTGGACTAATGTAGCCAAGGCCAAAGTGCCGAGTCAAAGCGCGTTAAATCGCGTTAAAATGACTTTAACTTTTTGCCAACTCATGGGCTTTCCATGAACCCACTAAAAGTTAAACTTTCAGCATGGGAGCAGAAAGCAACTTAAATGGTTCCTCAGCTACCACGTCACCCGTTGAGGTGGGAGTTGACGTGGGCGACACCTTGCTCCAGAGACTTAGTGCGGAGAGCCAAGGCCGAGTGCGGGCCGGGGCCGGGGCCGGGGCGGGGGGGATGTGTTGCCGGTTTGATTGAGGATTTGTGTACGCGAAAACATGAGATTAAACTGCTATAAATGGATGACTTCTTTGCGTGTGCTTTGGTTTTCATGAAACATGTTCACGATTATACAAGCATGGTGTATGGTTTTTGCATGTTGCCATTGACTATTCAGGCGCCTCTTCACTGGAGGGCCCTTCGTTGTCCCTTCGTTCTGTCAGAGTGCCTGACGACATTTTCTGGGCTGCAGCACTCTGGACGCATTGGCATTGAGTGCTTGGACTTCAGTCACTGTTTGGGGTTGGACCAATGTCGTGGTAAACAAACAGTTCGGACCTGTCTGGCAGAAGTTTTAAAGGACCAAAGGGAAACCCCCCACGTCAACAAAGTACTCCATTTGGCCAGGGATAGCCCAAAAAGCTTCAGATGCCTGCATCTTGGGCAGCTCTGGCGAAAGGTTGTGGTAGGGTGTTGGGAGGGGAAAACAAATTTCCCAAGTTCGAACAAGATGGAAAAACCAAGGGCAGCCAAGTGGTCAGCCATTCCGTAGGTTACACTCTTGCTGAGGAGGTGAGCGGCGGAAGTGGGACAAGGCTTCCTAGGTTGGACCCCCCAAAATGGCGCAACGGTTTTCCCCGCGGGTTCCCTTAAAACCACAAAAAGGGGTACAAACTCAAAATGACACACACACACACACCCATAAGTGGACTTCGAGTGCGCTGGCTGCAATCATTTGCCAGTAAAACTCATCTATGTTTTCAATTATGACATGGGGTTCCGAGAGTTGCAATGGATTCTGTCCCTGCAAGATCAACGCGAGCTCTCATGGCGTACTCATCGCCTTAAACGTGTTATATGTTGAATTCACTTCCTGAGTTCCTAAATAAAAAGTTCAGACTCTTGGTCCAATCCACTCAGGAAGTTAAAGACAATCTCAACATCAATCATGCCGAAAGTATGCCAGATTCGGGCCAAGAGGCCTACAAATATATTGTTCGAGGCTCGAACTTGGACGTCAGGTTTGTCCAAGTGGACCGTGGTGGAAGTCTATGACTCCACATGCCCGGCGGCCTAATCTGGTCCTTTGAAAGGGGAGTAGTTTGTCCACTCAACGAAAAGTCGAAACCATCCCAAGCAAGAATTGGATCCTCCATAGGGGTTAGGACCTGCATCGGAAGGTTTTGGCATTTCAAGGGCCGTTTTGAGGTTCCAAGATGCTCAGGGAGAGTCATGAACCATAAGGACTCGATGTCGCCGTGTGGTTTCCCTTAAGGACCTTTTCTGTCCATGGGGCCAGAGCTTGGCCAAAGATGGTTTTTTGTCCGGGAATGTTCTAGGGGTTGATTCCGATTCCATTCTGTTCAACCATCGTTCTTTTCAAGAACCGATCGCTGTTTTTCCTGGGGTTCTGATGGTTTTTTGGAAAGATTCGGATCCCTGGAAAGAACGGGGAAGTGTCCCCTAGAAATGTGCCAACGAACGAAACCTTTTGAGACCAGTCCGACGGAGTGAGGCCCGCACTGCTGGTACGCAGCCGGGAGCCGAGGAAATACCATCGTCACCGCGACATGCGACGTGCGTCAGATTTGGGACACGCTGAACGGGGCCAATTGGAAATTGCTAAGTTTGAAGGAGTCCTCGAAGTTTAGATTTCGGCGGTCCTCTGCAAAAGAACTATTTCGAGACTACCTCATTTTGTGGATGGCGCTAAGCCAAATGTTGCGACCCCAGTCCAGGTTTCATTGGGCCCGGCTCTTGGACGTTTTTTGTTCGAGCCCGGTGAGGCGAGATCCTGTGGAGTTCAACCGGTCCATTTCAGGGGTCGTTACGCAGGGGGGCACAAGCCACGCTCACACGACCGTACTTTCTTGACCGTGGCTCAGTTGGGTATGGAACCCCGTAGGGCAGAGGCTGGGGCTTTCAATGGAAGACCCGACCCCGAAGCATTAGACACCCCGGGAATTGGTGGTTTCCATTAGACACCCGGGAATTGGTGGTTGGTCTCAAACCCCGGTTGTTTGAAGGCCCATCTCAGTTGTTCAGTGGCTCCAATTCCTTTTCCAACTTTTCCCGAAAGCATGGCGAAGGGTTCTTCCGCTGGGTTCACTTGAGTTGTTCTCATGAGAGTCATTACAAGGTGTCATTGCAAGGAATCATCATCATGAAAGTCAATGCAAGGAGTCATTGCAAGAAGTCATTGCAAGGAGTCATTGCAAGGAGTCATTGCAAGGAGTCATGGCAAGGAGTCATTGCAAGGAGTCATGGCAAGGAGTCATGGCAAGGAGTCATTGCAAGGAGTTATTGCAAGGAGTCATTGCAAGGAGTCATTGCAAGGAGTCATGGCAAGGAGTCATTGCAAGGAGTCATTGCAAGGAGTCATTGCAAGGAGTCATTGCAAGGAGTCAGTGCTAGGAGTCATTGCAAGGAGTCATTGCAAGGAGTCATTGCAAGGAGTCATTGCAAGGAGTCATTGCAAGGAGTCATTGCAAGGAGTCATTGCAAGGAGTCATTGCAAGGAGTCATTGCAAGGAGTCATTGCAAGGTGTCATTGCAAGGAGTCATTGCAAGGAGTCATTGCAAGGAGTCATTGCAAGGAGTCATTGCAAGGAGTCATTGCAAGGAGTCATTGCAAGGAGTCATTGCAAGGCTCTTGACGATGTACTTGATGAGTAGGTCAATGGAGCTGGAGCATGGGGAGTCAAGTGCATAGTGCAAGTTGCAAGTGCAAGGAGTCAGGTGCAAGTTGCAAGTGCAAGGAGTCAGGTGCAAGTTGCAAGTGCATGGAGTCAAGTGCAAGTTGCAAGTGTAAGGAGTCGAGTGCAAGTTGCAAGTGCAAGGAGTCAAGTGCAATTGACTTGCGAGGAGTTAAAATCTCTTCTTAGGGCGGCGGGGTAGTGCCGACGACACTACACGAAAACCGACCCTCTGCGGGGATCGGCGTGGTCGAGGTGCAAAAACCCATGGTTTTTTGCGATTTCTAAAGTTCCCGCGCGACCTCTGCGGGGATCGGCGTGGTCGAGGTGCAAAACCATGGTTTTTTGCGGATTGCATTGCGCTCACGAAAATCGACCTTTGCGGGGATCGGCGTGGTCGAGGTGCAAAAACCGGTGCTTTTTCGATTTCTACGCTGCTCGCGCGACCATCTGCGGGGCGTGGTCGAGGTGCAAAAACCCATGGTTTTTTGCGATTTCTAACCTGCTCGCGCGCCCTCTGCGGATCGGGTGGTCGAGGTGAGAAACCATGGTTTTCTGCAATTTCTGCGGTGCTCGCCGGGATCGGCATGGTGACCCATGGTTTTTTGCGATTTCTAACCTGCTCGCGCGCCCTCTGCGGATCGGGTGGTCGAGGTGAGAAACCCAGTGCTCGCGCAACCGGGATCGGCATGGTGCAAAAACCCATGGTTTTTTGCGATTTCTAACCTGCTCGCGCGCCCTCTGCGGGGGATGGTTCGTCGTGGTCGCTCATCGTTCGGCGAGGTTTGGTACGTCGGTACGCCGCTCCGGGCCGGCGAGGCGAGGTGCAAAAACCATGGTTTTTTGCGATTTCTAACCTGCTCGCGCGCCCTCTGCGGGGATCGGCGTGGTCGAGGTGCAAAAACCCATGGTTTTTTTGCGATTTCTGCGGTGCTCGCGCACCCTCTGCGGAATTGGCGTGGTCGAGGTGCAAAAACTCAAGGTTTGTTGCGACTTTTGTTGTTCGAACTGGTCCTCGGGAGTGTCTCGTGGTTTGCGCGCCTGCTCCCGGAACCGGCGGTCGCGGGTTCGATTCCTCCCTGGTCCGCGGGCGGGCGTCGCAAGATGCAACTTGCATTTTACAGCAACTTGCGCAGAGCAACTTGAGAGCAAGTTGCACAGAGCAGCTTGCGCAGACCAACTTGCACCAACCAGTTTGCGCGAGCGCCTTGCCTAGAGCAACTTGCGCAACTTACGCAGAGCAACTTGCGCAGAGCAACTTGCACAGAGCAGCTTGCACGGAGCAACTTGCAGGGAGCGCAATTTGCACAGAGCAACTTGCAGGGACCAACTTGCCGGAGCAACTTGCGCGGAGCAACTTGTGCAGAGCAACTTGCACAGTGCAACTTGCGTAGAGCAACTTGCGAGACACAACTTGCACCGAAACCCCCCCCCAGGGGGGTGGTGGGGTGTTTGCGCAGAGCACCTTGCCTGGTTTGTGCTTGTCTCGCGCCCAACTTGCACATATAGCAATCGCAAGAGCAACGTGCAGGGGCCACTTGCTGGGACCACTTGCCGGAGCAACTTGCGCGGAGCAACTTGCGCAGAGCAACTTGCACAGTGCAACTTGCGTAGAGCAACTTGCGCAGACCAACTTGCACCGACCATTTTGCGCAGAGCACCTTGCCTGGTGCTGTCTCGCGCCAACTTGCACACACTGCAACTCGCACAGAGCAACTTGCGCAAAGCAACTTGCGCAGAGCAACTTGCGCATGTGCCAGGCCGGGGTCAAACAAGTTTGCCGCACATCGTGGGGAGTTCTGCTTTCAGGCCACTCACCCTGTAGGAGTTTGACGCAAGGAGTTCTCATCATGAAAGAAGTTGCGGGGAGCATGGCGCACACGGCTTATTTACGGGCATGGCGCACACGGCTGGTTGTTATGTGGCATCTTGCGGATGATCATCGAGATTTGGCTCAAACAGAAGTCATGGAGCTCGAAGTAGCTAGGCTTCAGGCTGGCGCGGCCCAGCATGGCAAAGCGTGGCTGCAGCAAGACGTGGCGGCCAAAGCCCAACCCCAACTTCGCGCACTCGCCCGACAGCTGGATGTGCGCCAATGGGTCGCAGGCAGCAACGTGACCAAGGCAGACCTAGCTGCCGCTGTCGTGGAGCAGCTGTGCCCACAGGCCAGGATCAAAATCTGGAAAGTTTTGCTGGTGTTTGTTTTGCTGTGCTGATTGTTGCCAGGAGCCAAGCAGTTCTGCGGCTTCGCCGACGCCGGTGTCTCGACCTGGTCGTAGTCGGTGTTTGACGCTTTTGTTTTTGATGATGTTTTGCGGATGGCCGAAATGTAAGCACCAGATGGCACCATGTCGTGTTTCTTACGGACGGTTGCCTCATCTCATGGACATGGCAGGATGAGGCAGAGCTTGTCGTGGCCACGCTTCGTGCGGGTTTGGCGGAGAAGGGCAAGGCGTGGCTCCAGCAAGAGGTGGCGGCCAAAGCCCAACTTCAACTTCGCGCGCTCGCCCGACGGCTGGATGTGCGCCAACGGGTCGCAGGCAGCAACGTGACCAAGGCAGACCTAGCTGCCGCTGTCGTGGAGAAGCTGTGCCCACAGGCCAGGGTCGAAATCTGGAGAGTTTTGCTGGTGTTTGTTTTGCTGTGCTGATTGTTGCCAGGAGCCAAGCAGTTCTGCGGCTTCGCCGACGCCGGTGTCTCGACCTGGTCGTAGTCGGTGTTTGACGCTATTGTTTTTGATGATGTTTTGCGGATGGCCGAAATGTAAGCACCAGATGGCACCATGTCGTGTTTCTTACGGACGGTTGCCTCATCTCATGGACATGGCAGGATGAGGCAGAGCTTGTCGTGGCCACGCTTCGTGCTGGTTTGTCGGAGAAGGGCAAGGCGTGGCTCCAGCAAGAGGTGGAGGCCAAAGCCCAACCCCAACTTCGCGCACTCGCCCGGCGGCTGGATGTGCGCCGGTGTGTCGCAGGCAGCAGCGTGACCCAGGCAGACCTACTGGGATAGGGTCCTACTTACGCTGGAGTTATAAGTGACTTAGCACTTAGCTTGGACTTATAAGTAACTTATCTTGAACTTAGAAAAGAGGTTTTTCTAAGTCCGCTAAGTTCATTCTAAGTTCTTTGAGTTGGCAAACACATGCGTTTTGAAGCATGGCAGTGATGAAGCATTACGCGCTGGAAAGCACACATTTTCGTGTGACTCAACGCAGCAGGGCAGGCGCGCGCGCATGCAGTTTACGCTGTTTGTTCGCGCTGCTTCGCGCGCTTGGCTCGATGGAGCCGGAGCTTTTTTTGCACTGATTGACTCGGTTGAATTTTTGTTGTGCGATAATCGTTTCTATAGCGGTGTCTCCGCTGGCGGCCGGTCCGCCTTAATATAGTCGCATGGGGCGGTATATCCGCCGGCGGCCGGTCCGCCCGTTTTGCTTTTCTCGTTTGATGATATATCATTGTAGCGGTGGTTCCGCTGGCGGCCGGTCCGCCCAGCTATTTTTGCCTTCATTTCAAGATGGCACTTGAAGCGGTTGTCCGCTGGCGGCTGGTCCGCCCAGGAACTTTTCAGCGTTGATTTTTATTTCGAGATGGCACTTGAAGCGGTGGTCTGATGGCACTTTGCGATTTTTTGCATGTTTGCATTGTGAGTGCGCGGATGAAAGGCTGCAAGACTCAACCAAGGCTCCAGAATCCAGACTGCTGACTGCAAACTCCACACTCCAGACTCCAAACTGCAGACTCCAAACTGCAGACTGCAGACTGCAAACTCCAGACTCCAGACTGCAGACCCCAGACTGCAGACTGCAGACTCCAGGCTGCAGAAGACTGCAGACTCCAGACTGCAGACTCCGGCTGCGAACTCCAGACTCCAGACTGCAGACTCCAGACTGCAGACTTCAGACTGCAAACTCCAGACTCCAGACTGCAGACTCCAGACTGCAGACTCCAGGCTCCAGAATGCAAACTCCAGACTCCAAACTGCAGACTCCAGACTGCAGACTCCAGACTCCAGACTGCACACTCCAGACTGCAAACTCCAGACTCCAGAATCAAGACTGCAGACTCCAGGCTCCAGAATGCAAACTCCACAGACTCCAGACTCCAGACTGCAGACTCCAGACTGCAGACTCCAGACTGCAGACTCCAGACTGCAGACTCCAGAACCAGACTCCTGACTCCAGAATTCACAGTCCAGACCCCAGAATCCAGCATCCAGACAGCCCCGCCCCAAAGCCCGGAAAGGCCGGTGCAGTTTTTTCGAACTTAACAAAACTTAACTTAACTTAACCTGGGCGGGTCGTGTGGAGCCGTGGAGTCCCTATTGTAACTCAATCAACTTAACCGCCAAACTTTCCCCGCGAGGCCCAGTTGCGTCACCACGACTTAACATAACTTAACTTGGCCCCGTGGCCGAATTCCACCAGAAAATGATGAGGATCCTGGGGTCAGGAGTCTGGAATCTGGATTTTGGAGTCTGGAGTCTGGAATCTGGAATCTCGAGTCTGGAGTCTGCAGTCTGGATTCTGGAGTTGGCAGTCTGGAGCCTGGAGTCTGCAGTCTGAAATCTGCAGTCTGGAGTCTGCAGTCTGGAGTCTGCAGTCTGGAGTCTGGAGCAGTCTGGGCTCTGCAGTCTGGATTCTGGAGTTGGCAGTCTGGAGTCTGCAGTCTGCAGTCTAGAGTCTGGAGTTGGCAGTCTGGAATCTGGAGTCTGCAGTCTGGATTCTGGAGTTGGCAGTTTGGAGTCTGCAGTCTGGAGTCTGGAGCTTGCAGTCTGGAGTCTGCAGTCTGGACTCTGCAGTCTTTTTTCTGGAGTTGGCAGTCTGGAGTCTGCAGTCTGGAGTCTGGAGTTTGCAGTCTGGAGCCTGCGGTCTGGGGTCTGCAGTCTGCAGTGTGCAGTCTGGAGTTGGCAGTCTGGAATCTGGAGTTGGCAGTGTGGAGTCTGCAGTCTGGAGTCTGCAGTCTGGAGTCTGGAGCTTGCAGTCTGGAGTCTGCAGTCTGGAGTCTGCAGTCTGGACTCTGCAGTCTGGATTCTGGAGTTGGCAGTCTGCAGTCTGGAGTCTGCAGTCCGGAGTCTGCAGTTTGGAGTCTGGAGTCTGCAGTCTGCAGTCTGGAGTGTGGAGTCTGGAGTCTGTCGCCGCTGTGGATCTTCGCGAGCCAGCCGCGAGTGCAATCTGAGCGGGCCCGCCGCTATATGAGTCTGAGCGGGCCCGCCGCTATGTGAGTCTGCGCGGGCTAGCCGCGAGTGCAGCGTCTGCGCGGGCCAGCCGCGAGTGCAGTCTGAGCGGACCAGCCGCTGGGTGTCTGCGCGGGCCAGCCGCGAGTGCAGTCTGAGCGGACCAGCCGCTGGGCGTCTGCGCGGGCCAGCCGCGAGTGCAGTTTGAGCCGACCAGCCGCTGCGATATGCCGACCTGTCGTATTCGAAAAAATATACGCACGCATCGCCCGGTGTAAGGTTTGGACTCGCGTTCAGCGATGTGCTCTGCGACACGTCAGGAGTAAAGCGCGCGTGCTTTCTTCGCATGAGGACGCGCGTCAAGACTCAGCGAGGCAAACTCGTTTTGGGCATTGCTCCGCAAACGCTGGATGCCAAAAAGCTGTTTTTCCTAAAATGGTGCAAAACAACTAAGTTCCAGCTAAGTTCATTCTAAGTCCCGGCACCCGGAACTTAGCTCGAACTTATAAGTGGGCCTATCTAAGTTAACCCTAGACAAGTAACTTATAACTAGGACTCGGACTTAGCAAACTTATAAGTCCACTTGTCCCACGTTATAAGTCCACTTGTAGTAACTTATAACTCAAGTTATAAGTACGACCCTATCCCAGTAGCTGCCGCTGTCGTGGAGAAGCTGTGCCCACAGGCCAGGATCGAAATCTGGAGAGTTTTGCTGGTGTTTGTTTTGCTGTGCTGATTGTTGCCAGGAGCCAAGCAGTTCTGCGGCTTCGCCGACGCCGGTGTCTCGACCTGGTCGTAGTCGGTGTTTGACGCTATTGTTTTTGATGATGTTTTGCGGATGGCCGAAATGTAAGCACCAGATGGCACCATGTCGTGTTTCTTACGGACGGTTGCCTCATCTCATGGACATGGCAGGATGAGGCAGAGCTTGTCGTGGCCACGCTTCGTGCTGGTTTGGCGGAGGAGGGCAAGGCGTGGCTCCAGCAAGAGGTGGCGGCCAAAGCCCAACCCCAACTTCGCGCACTCGCCCGACGGCTGGATGTGCGCCAATGGGTCGCAGGCAGCAACGTGACCAAGGCAGACCTAGCTGCCGCTGTCGTGGAGCAGCTGTGCCCACAGGCCAGGATCGAAATCTGGAGAGTTTTGCTGGTGTTTGTTTTGCTGTGCTGATTGTTGCCAGGAGCCAAGCAGTTCTGCGGCTTCGCCGACGCCGGTGTCTCGACCTGGTCGTAGTCGGTGTTTGACGCTATTGTTTTTGATGATGTTTTGCGGATGGCCGAAATGTAAGCACCAGATGGCACCATGTCGTGTTTCTTACGGACGGTTGCCTCATCTCATGGACATGGCAGGATGAGGCGGAGCTTGTCGTGGCCACGCTTCGTGCTGGTTTGTCGGAGAAGGGCAAGGCGTGGCTCCAGCAAGAGGTGGCGGCCAAAGCCCAACCCCAACTTCGCGCACTCGCCCGACGGCTGGATGTGCGCCGATGTGTCGCAGGCAGCAGCGTGACCCAGGCAGACCTAGCTGCCGCTGTCGTGGAGAAGCTGTGCCCACAGGCCAGGATCGAAATCTGGAGAGTTTTGCTGGTGTTTTTTTTGCTGTGCTGATTGCTGCCAGGAACCAAGCAGTTCTGCGGCTTCGCCGACGCCGGTGTCTCGACCTGGTCGTAGTCGGTGTTTGACGCTTTTGTTTTTGATGATGTTTTGCGGATGGCCGAAATGTAAGCACCAGATGGCACCATGTCGTGTTTCTTACGGACGGTTGCCTCATCTCATGGACATGGCAGGATGAGGCAGAGCTTGTCGTGGCCACGCTTCGTGCTGGTTTGGCGGAGAAGGGCAAGGCGTGGCTCCAGCAAGAGGTGGCGGCCAAAGCCCAACCCCAACTTCGCGCACTCGCCCGACAGCTGGATGTGCGCCAATGGGTCGCAGGCAGCAACGTGACCAAGGCAGACCTAGCTGCCGCTGTCGTGGAGCAGCTGTGTGGCCAGGTCGGCTCCAAAGCTGCGCAGTCTTGTGTTTTTGTTTCTGTTTTTTTGTTTTGAGTGCGCATGTGTGTTGCAGGGTTCTCAAGGTTGCTGTTTGGAATAGCTGCGGTGGCAGGAGCCGAGCAGTTCTTCGACTCCTGCGGTCACAGTTGCGCGCTTGCGAGAAGTGGTAGCGGCCAAAGGAGACCAGGGGCCTGCTGCGCTGCGGGCGCTGCTTCGCCCGCTGAAGCTTCGAGATGCCAGCCCATCGCTGACGGGCTTGGCCACAGATCTTGGCGTCGATGTCATGGGGTTGACGCGCCACGCCATCATCCAGCGATTGGTATTGACCCTGTGCCCTCTGACGTCGCCACTGCGCAGCGCGGAAGTCAAGCGTAAATTCTGGCGGTGTCTCGAGAGACATCGAGGCTCGGAGCAGGAGACTTTGGAAGCGCGGATCGAAGCTACTCTGGGGGAGGATCAATGTGCTGAGTTTCGCCATGGGTTGCTCGCAGTCTTCTTGGGCATCACAGTGGAGGCGGTGGCTGGCCGACATTTGTCAGCACGGGACGAGCTGCAGTTGTTGGACGCCAAACTGTCTGAAGCAGCGGCGTGTGTCTCAGACATGGAGCAATGGCTGCCGCAGTCTATCCCGCCATCGTGGACAGCCGCTGTGACACGCTTGCAGGAGACCACAATGCCGCGTTTGTCTTGGCCCGCGCAGCGTGCTCTGCTTGCGGTTGTGTTGAATGCTCGCTGGAATGAGCGCAGAGGCGGGTGGGAGGGCTTGACCAAAAGTGGCTTCGATTCGTTCTGGGGCGGGTTTGTTGTCTGTTATGCGGCGCCAGGCTGGTGGCGTTTGGCTGGCGCTTCCGACTGTGCTGATCCCATCGATGTTGCTGAGCGGCTGTGGGCTTTGGCCACTCTGGAGCAGGAGGCGGCGTCGGAAGAGACAGATGGCTTCAAGGATCGCAGGGAAGCGTTGGAGGCGGCATTTTTTTTGCGGCTGTTCCGCAAACGTTTATAGTGTTTGATGTGCAGGCAGTGCTCTCGGCGGTGCAGCACAAATGCTCCAGCCGTAGCTTCGACGATGGAGACAAGATCGTGCTCCGTGCCTTCATGAGGCGGTACGGTTGGGAGCGCCGCTTGCAGCCTGCTGCGCAGCTCAAGTGGATGCAGACGTTCTCTGAGTCGCAGAAAGCAGACGACTACGATAGCTTCGCTTGGTTTTTGCTGAGCGACTTGCTGCATCCTTGCGCTGCGGCAAGCACTCGAGAGCTGCATTGTCCTTTGGCTGTTGCGGCAGAGCGTGCTAGCTTTAAGACTGACGGGTCAGGTAACTCTTGAGCGCCCATCAAATCATTATTTTTGTAACGGATAGCGTTTAGAATTGCATTATCAAATTGCGTTTCTTGGGGCAGGGGTTTCTGCTTTGCGTTTTGAAATTGCACTTGTGTCTGTCAAACCTGCTGATCAGCATTCTCAAGCTGCACGGTCAATCATTTTTGCCTAGCACCGGCGAGCGCGTTTGCTATGTTTTGCCATTTTTTGCTACTTTTTGCTAATTTTGACTAATTGTTACTATTTTTAGCTAATCTTGGTCAACCGCATTTGCAAAAAATAGCAATATTTAGTGGTTTTGGCCAACTCATTTTGCGAGAGGGTTGCTAATTTTTGCTAATTTTTACTAATTTTTGCTAATTTTTGCTAATCTTGGTCAAACGCATTTGCAAAAAATAGCAATATTTAGCAACCCTCTCGTGGTTTTGGCCGCCTGGAAGCTCATTTTGCAAGAGGGTTGCTAATTTTTGCAATTTTAGCTAATTTTTGCTAATCTTGGTCAAACGCATTTGCAAAAAATAGCAATATTTAGCAACCCTCTCGTGGTTTTGGCCGCCTGGAAGCTCATTTTGCGAGAGGGTTGCTAATTTTTGCTAATTTTTGCCAATGTTTGCTAATTTTTGATAATCTTGGTCAAACGCATTTGCTAATTTTTGCTATTTTGCTAATTTTTGCTAATTTTTACTATTTTTTGCTAATCTTGGTCAAACGCATTTGCAAAAAATAACAATATTTAGCAACCTTCTCGTGGTTTTGGCCGCCTGGAAGCTCATTTTGCGAGAGGGTTGCTAATTTTTGCTAATTTTTGCTAATGTTTGCTTATTTTTGCTAATGTTTACTAATGTTTGCTAATCTTGGTCAAACGCATTTGCTAATTTTTGCCATTTTGCTAATTTTTGTTATTTTTTACTAATTTTTGCTAATCTTGGTCAAACGCATTTGCAAAACATAGCAATATTTAGCAACCCTCTCGTGGTTTTGGCCGCCTGGAAACTCATTTTGCGAGAGGGTTGCTAATGTTTGCTAATTTTGCTAATTTTTGCTATTTTTTTACTAATTTTGCTAATTTTTGCTAATCTTGGTCAAACGCATTTGCAAAAAATAGCAATATTTAGCAACCCTCTCGTGGTTTTGGCCGCCTGGAAGCTCATTTTGCGAAAGGGTTGCTAATTTGTGCTAATGTTTGGTAATTTTTACTAATTGTTGCTAATTTTTGCTAATCTTGGCCAGCGCCTGGCGAACACATTTGCAAAAAATATAGTTCCAGTGCAATTTGAAATTGCTAATTTTGTTGCTTTTTTTTGCTAAATAATTATTTGGTCGCAAGCAGGAGCATTTGGCTTTGTATCAAGACATCCTTGCATGGCAGGATGTAGAAGGAAAGAACTGCCTGCCCACACATGAACAATGCCCGCAATTGGCCAAGCGTGTGGATACGTATTGCAACTCTGGCGCTCTCAGACGGGCCAAAACCTTGCGGAAGGCGTATCCGCCAGACTTTACAGCGCTGCGGGTGTGGGCCTTGGATTGCTGGAGCGCAGATTACGAGGATGTGCTGGGCGGGGTTGCGTGGCGATCTCCTGCAGAGCGTGCTCTTTTCTTCAGTATCCCAGGATGGCGAGAGCGGAGCGGCGGCAAGCAGTTATATGCTCCTTTGCAAAGGCTTCTGAGGCAGAGCCCGCCGCTACTTCTGACTTGCTTGAAGATCTTGCAGGACCACCAGGTGCCGATTGTCCAACGGCTAGAGCAAGTTGCGGCAAAGCTGGACTGCGGGCCGAGCATGCCAGCTGTTGCCGAGAAGATGGCTCGTAGCTTGCTTTGGGCTTTCCCTGACAAATCCGAAGCGATCGAGCACAAGTTCTGCTGCCGCCTCTGTGGAGAATCGCGCCCGACTTTGTCGGACCTCAAGGAGCGCATTGTGCTGCTTCACTTGCATGGCGGAGGAGACCAAGACAGGGCTTTCGTGGAGTACAGGAAGAAGGTGCTGGCTCTAGCTGAGCTTGCTGGTCCACAGGCAAGAGCTTGCAAAAGAGGGTTTTCTGTTTTGTAAGCTCTGAAGGAGAGTCGATCCACGAACTTGTATTATTTGAGTCGTTTCGTGCTAAAATGATTGGGCTGCAGGTGCCCGGCATGAACCGTCAGAGGGCCATTGCCGCCAGTTTCGACGAGCGGCTGCGATGCCCGCCTGGCATGGCCAAAGGCCGGCGCGAATCTGCATGCGTCGTCTGCGCACGGCGCTTCTGAGAGAACGAGCTTTGCAGCATGGTTCTGTTTCAGTCACCGGATGCAGGGCCTGACGACTTGACCCTTCCGCCTGGAGCGGAGACTATCATGCCAAGTCAGCAAGTGAGGCTATGTCGTTTGCTCGGGGTCAAGAGGTACATGGATCGTTGGCCGCACATTGCCAGCACGGAGGAGGGCAAGAACGAGCTGATGGCGTCCACCGTGGAGCATCCCTACTTGCCCGGGAACCATTTGCTGCTACATCGGCGGCGCATGCCTGCGCAGAGCACGGACCCTTGTCATGTCTGCAAAGACTGCCGCGCAAGCTTGCGCACGTCGGTGCTTTCTTTGCCTCGGTATGCCTTGGCCAACGACCTGTGGATGGGTCGCCAGCTGCCAGAATTGCAGAACTTGTCGCCAGGCACTCGTCGGCGGTGCGTGTCTGCATGCAGGTTACAGTGCTGCAGCCATTGGGGCAAGCTCCGGCGGAACGGCAGAAGGGCTTCATTGGCAACACCATCTTCTTGCCACAAGCTAGCCCAACGGCGATCCAGGCGACCTTGCCTCCAAAGGAAGAAGACATGGCCGAAAGCATTTTGTTCGTGCTCGTGGGGCGGCAGAAGAAGGAGTTGAGGAAATCCGGTATGATGCGAGCTCCGAGGGAAGAGTATGCGGCTGCTGTGGAGAAGCTTCGCCAAACTTCGAAGTACTACGCGCAGGCTACCGTCGATGTGAGTCGGCTACCTGACGGGGAAGAGAGCCACGTGTTCGAGGGCTGCGTCTTGGAAACGGCTGCTGACAGTTACCTCGCTCGAGAGCTTCTGCAGAAGGGGCCTGCTGATGCTCAGGGCCAAGAAGATGATGATCCGGTGTCCGATGAGCTGCCGCCTGAAGTCCGGCCGAGCGATGTCCTTGCAGGGGATAACGTCGTCGTGCGGTCGTCCTCTGCGAGCGCATCGCAGGCTGGACCGTCTGAGGACGAAGACCGGCAGTGCTCTCGCGGGAGATAACGCTGTCGTGCGGTCCTCTTCTGCGAGCGCGGCGCCAGCGGCCATGGTGCAGGAAGACTCTAGCATCTCGGCAAGCCTTTTTTGGTTCTCGCTGCTGTCTGAGTATGTGTTATGCGTCTGTGTATGACCGGTTTGGATTCTTATGGGGCCGTCATGTTTCTTGTGTTTTTGCTCAGATCGCTGGTCGGCGGCTAGGTCATTTGGTTTCTTGCATCGTGGGCTTGAACGATGACTCTGACGAGGGCAACAAGTGGCTGCGGATGTGCCGAGATGTGGAGGGCCTGTGCCGCTGGAAGCCACAGCAGCGCGACACCGACGCAGCATGTTCTGCGCAATCGAGCTGCCAACGAGATTTTGGCTGAGCCCTCGGCAATGGGTGGCGACTCGGGGCTTCTGGGTCGCGAAGGCGCTCATGAACGTGAAGTCCTGCGAAGAGTGAAGCGTGTGCAGAGCCTTGCCGCAGGCGGCGTGGAGCGCGAGCGCATGGCCCAGGCCGAGATGTTTGAGACAAGGCCACAGAAGCTTGTGGTGCCATCGCAGGACACGCCCATGAGCATGTTCCAGGCAGCCACATGGGCCATGGCCTTCCCGGATTTGTTTCCCTGGGGCGACGGCGTGCCTTTCCTTAAGAGGGAGACTCCCATGGAAGCGGCCGAAGTCTTCCGTTACTTGCTACTGCGCGAGGAGCTAGCCTACAGCCCGCACGGGCAGCCGCTGGATATACCTTTCGCTCGCTGGAGCCGTTCGGTGTTCCGGCAGACTTGATTATGTAGTTTTGGGTGTGCGTTGTTTGCTGCGATTTTGTCTTGCATTGGTGCGCAACTGGGCTAGGTGCTGTCCAATAAGAAAATGTTTGGGACGCGAAGGAGCAACTCCTGCCTGCGATGTACGACATCAGCCGCAGACTTGGTTTGATGCGGTCATCCAAGGCTTATGTCAAGCGCGGCGGCTTCAGCAGGCATTGCTCTGTCATCGCCTCTGTGCAGACCGAGCACTTGCTCAAAGCCATGGCGCTGCACGGCGAGCGCGCCGACATCAGGGAGCTCATCCGCTCGCCAGACGTGGATGTCTCCCTGAAGAAGGCTTTGGCTAGTGTGCTAGCTGCCAGCGCCAACATACTCGGAACAGAAGGGCATCGTAGTCAAATTCGACTACGCGGCCACGCAGCTGGCTGGCATTACGGCACCACGCACCTCTTTGTGACTCCCAATTTGGCCGACTCTCGCGCCCCTATGTTTCTGCAGCTGCACTTGCAGGACGTTCAAGGCCAAGTGGAGGAGTTCCAGGTCAACCTCAACTGGGACTTGGAGGAGCCGTCGTTGCCTTCCTTGCCAGCAATGCGGCGTGCCCTGGCAGCCGACCCCGTGTCCCAGGCTCGCTTCTTCCACGAGATGATGCTTCTCTTCTTCGAAGAGATCCTGGGCACATTGCCGCCCATGACCAGGGCCAGCTACCATGTTGGCCTGGCCAGGAACTTCGAGGATGGCTTCGCCGCATCGACCTTCCCGGGCTGCTTTGGCGACGTGGCTGCCTTTTGCGGGCCTCTGGAAACACAAGGCAGAGGGTCGCTACACCCGCACATTCTTTGTGTGTTGGTGGGGCACGATCTGTCGCAGCGCCTCCGCAGCTGCTTGCAGAGCGCTGCTCGCGGCGAGGCCAGGAACATCTACCGTCGGTTATACACACAGCTGAGGAGGTCGTATCTTCTGTTGTTTATGTTCGCGCGTTTGTGGCCACGTCTCTTTTAAGAGTGCATTTTCATGAAGCGAAGGCTTGCGCGCAGACTCGTGTCAGGTTGTCGTGGAGCTGGAGCGCTGGCGTGTCCTAGTACTGGAAGCGGCCTCTCGCATCCGCTACGACAGCCAGAACGTCCTGCGGCAGCAGCTGGGTGTGGAAGCGGAGCCTTTGCCACTGAGCGAACGCCAAAGAGTGCAGGCTGGGATGCATTACGGCGAGACGTCTCTGGCGCCAGTGGAGCCAGATGGACACGAGGTGTTGGCAGCCACCTCCGCGGAGGCTGGCACATTGCAACTCACTGGCTGCTTTGCATCTGTTCGCCCACATTATGTTCGTCGTAACCGAGACGAACTGATGGCTTGCTCGGCGTGGGCGCAGGCCTTGTGTCATGACTACAGACGGCTGGTCATACAAAACCACTTCCACAAATGCACGAAGTCTTGCTTCAAGAAGTTGCTCGGACCATATGTTCTCACATTTTTCCCGAAAGCATGGCGAAGGGTTCTTCCGCTGGGTTCACTTGAATTGTTCTCATGAGAGTCATTACAAGGTGTCATTGCAAGGAATCATCATCATGAAAGTCAATGCAAGGAGTCATTGCAAGGAGTCATTGCAAGGAGTCATTGCAAGGAGTCATTGCAAGGAGTCATTGCAAGGAGTCATTGCAAGGAGTCATGGCAAGGATTGCAACTTGCACTTGACTCCTTGCACTTGCAACTTGCACTTGACTCCTTGCACTTGCAACTTGACTCCATGCACTTGCAACTTGCACTTGACTCCATGCACTTGGCTCCTTGCACTTGGCTCCTTGCACTTGCAACTTGCACTTAACTCCGTGCACTTGCGACTTGCACTTGCAACTGCACTTAACTCCGTGCCACGCTCGCACTTGCGCACTTGCGCCCACCCGTGACTCCATGCACGTGGCTCCTGCAATTTGCAATGGCTCTAATGATCTGTGCACCATGAACTCCTGGCCATGACTCCTTTCAGATGAATGACTCCTTGCAATGACTCCTTGCAATGACTCCTTGCAATGACTCCTTGCAATGACTCCTTGCAATAACTCCTTGCAATGACTCCTTGCAATGACTCCTTGCAATGACTCCTTGCAATGACTCCTTGCAATGACTCCTTGAAACAAGCAAGGAGTCAAGTGCAAGTTGCTAGTGCAAGGAGTCAAGTGCAATTGACTTGCGAGGAGTTAAAATCTCTTCTTAGGGCGGCGGGGTAGTGCCGACGACACTACACGAAAATCGACCCTCTGCGGGGATCGGCGTGGTCGAGGTGCAAAAACCCATGGTTTTTGCGATTTCTAACCTGCTCGCGCGACCCTCTGCGGGGATCGGCGTGGTCGAGGTGCAAAAACCCATGGTTTTTTTGCGATTTCTAACCTGCTCGCGCGACCCTCTGCGGGGATCGGCGTGGTCGAGGTGCAAAAACCCATGTTTTTTTTGCGATTTCTGCGCTGCTCGCGCAACCATCTGCGGGGATCGGCGTGGTCGAGGTGCAAAAACCCATGGTTTTTTGCGATTTCTGCGGTGCTCGCGCGACCCTCTGCGGGGATCGGCGTGGTCGAGGTGCAAAAACCCATGGTTTTTTGCGATTTCTGCGGTGCTCGCGCAACCCTCTGCGGGAATCGGCGTGGTGGAAGTGCAAAAACTCGAGGTTTTTGCGACTTTTGTTGTTCGAACTGGTCTTCGGGAGTTGTCTCGTGGTTCGCGCGCCTGCTCCCGGAACCGGCGGGTCGCGGGTTCGATTCCTCCCTGGTCCGCGGGCGGGCGACGCAAGATGCAACTTGCATTTTACAGCAACTTGCGCAGAGCAAGTTGCACAGAGCAACTTGCGCAGACCAACTTGCACCGACCAGTTTGCGCAGAGCGCCTTGCCTAGAGCAACTTGCGCAGAGCAACTTACGCAGAGCAACTTGCACAGAGCAACTTGCACAGAGCAGCTTGCACAGAGCAACTTGCAGGGAGCGCAATTTGCACAGAGCAACTTGCAGGGAGCCACTTGCAGGGACCAACTTGCCGGAGCAACTTGCGCGGAGCAACTTGCGCAGAGCAACTTGCACAGTGCAACTTGCGTAGAGCAACTTGCGCAGACCAACTTGCACCGACCAGTTTGCGCAGAGCACCTTGCCTGGTGCTGTCTCGCGCTTGCTTCACGAAGTGTAGGGAAAAAGAACGCATCCTGCAGCGTTGGGCCGACCTCGCTTGCGATGTTCTGCTAGGGTCACTGAACTGAGAGGCCCATCTTTCGACTTGGATCTGGGAGGCCAGGTTTTGGCCAGGATGCCATCAGGTTCTTTTTTGACCCGCTTCGGGTAGGTCGAAATGGGTAGGTGGCTTCCCCTTAAGACCATCAACCTGGGTGAATTACAACGACTGTGAGCAGTAGCCCCCCAACCACCGCAAGTTTCAGGTTGGTGAAATATTATAGTTCACCCAGATCAACAAGGTGGTCAGCCCCCCAACCACCGCAAGTTTCAGGTTGGTGAAATATAATAATTCACCCAGATCAACAAGGTGGTCACGTTGTTTGATCTCGTTGGGGTAAACCACTGTGAGCGGTAGCCCCCCAACCACCGCAAGTTTCAGGTTGGTGAAATATTATAATTCACCCAGATCAACAAGGTGGTCACGTTGTTTGATCTCGTTGGAGTAAACCACTGTGAGCGGTAGCCCCCCAACCACCGCAAGTTTCAGGTTGGTGAAATATATAATTCACCCAGATCAACAAGGTGGTCACGTTGTTTGATCTCGTTGGAGTAAACCACTGTGAGCGGTAGCCCCCCAACCACCGCAAGTTTCAGGTTGGTGAAATATAATAATTCACCCAGATCAACAAGGTGGTCACGTTGTTTGATCTCGTTGGGGTAAACCACTGTGAGCAGTAGCCCCCCAACCACCGCAAGTTTCAGGTTGGTGAAATATTATAATTCACCCAGATCAACAAGGTGGTCACGTTGTTTGATCTCGTTGGGGTAAACCCGCTTTAAAGTGACAGTGTCATATCTTCAAACGAGAAGATATCAGCGAAAGGGGGCCAATGTCCGCAACCATGTTGCAAAGACAACCAGAAGCGCAACAAAGTTTTAAGTGCATGTTTCCAAGCTAGGCTGATGCTTAAGGACGACAGTGTGTGTGTGTGTGTGTTCAGTGAAGAGGGGGTATTTTGTTTGTGAGATGTCAGAGCTTCCCGTCTGTGGTTCATTTGAGAGGGACATGGTGGGAACGAGCTCTAGATTTCTTCTTTTCATTCTCCCAGCAAACGAGCCGAATCGATGACCCACAAGACTCTTAGTCCCCGACAAGCTGATGATTTTGGCGGAAGCTGCTTCCTGGTTTCCGTAGACTCAGTCAACCTGAAATGACCTTTTGGTCTTCTCATGGTTTTTATGGGGGTTGATCAAAAGCTCCCATAAACACGGGATGACCATTGGTTGGATCACTTGTGTGTGGCTCAAAATTAAACAGGAGGGGTTACGCAGGTTTTGGTCCACGTTTCCACTTGCCAGGGTTCCATTTTGGTACCGGTTTTTTGAGCCACAGCCACTTTTGGAAAACCGCGAAGCAGATTTGATACTTCCCGCGAAACGGACAATTCTAGTCTTTTGGGGCCAGGAATATTGATAGATCCACCCCCATTTCGCCAAGGTGATTTCCGGCTCTTTGGGCAAATGAAAAGGAAGTTCCAAGGTTTGATTCCCCATTCTCTTCCACTAGTGTTCTCTTTAGAAACCACCTATTTCTCAGAGTTTGGCCTGTTTCAACAGAAGGGTCCCTGAAGAGAATGGGGAGGGTACAGCTAGAGAAGTCTTTTCCCCGGAACAAGAACGTCAAGCAGCAAATGAAAGCAGATTGGAAGTTCCATGGGCATTTCGTGAGGTGCCTGTCTACACTCATGTCGCAGAAGCGCCTGCGGCCCAGTCCCGCGTGCTGCGCGTGCGCCGGGGAAGGTGCTCGTACCTCATTGTTTTGTCTTTTTTCAGGGCATATTCCTGAGCCAGGTTTTCTATGGATACCTCCTGCTTTCATCAGGCTAGGGGTTGACATCATACCCTGAAAAGCGTTTCAGAAGGTCTTGTCATGGTTGTATGTTGGTTCGACGCAAGTGGGGCTTGGTGGGCGGGGATTGAGTCGAATCCCGTGCCAAACCTCCGATTGTCAGCGTACAACGGTGGCATCCTCGAAAAGGGTCACGAGTCACGTCACATTGTAGACACTCTCAGTTGTCCAGTGGCTCCCTTTTTCCTCTTTTTTTGGTGGCTGCCCCACTAAAATTGTCTTCCCAAAAAAGGGTTCAAATCCTTTTTTCCCCAGGGTCACTGAACAACTGAGCACTGGGCCTCAGGGTGTATTTGAGGCAGTGCAGAACGGCGCCAAGAAATTCGCAACCGGAGAGAGTCCAGCGTGGCACAAAGGTCTTCTGACTTTGGATTGAAGATTCTATCCTCAGTCGCACCAATGGACGGGACTGCGATTCGTGTGTGTGTGTGTGATGGCCGCTTGGCGGATTTCGATTCTAGTGAATCGATTTCACAGGTCAAGGCCGCTGAATGTGTGATCAACGCGGGAACCCAACAAAATGGGCTTCCCTGCCCTCAAAGCACACAGCAAAAAGTCTTAATGAAGTTTCAGGTAAGCCTTCAGGCAATGTTTGAGAGCCGTGGACTCGTGGAGCCTCCAAAAAACGAGAACCCGTGTGCGGTTTTTTGGAAAAGGCCGCCTTTGCGGAGTGCCATCTGCCAACCTGAGACCAGAGGACTTTTGGGGCATTTGAGGCGCTTGCATAGGGGGTCTTCTTTTGTACCCGGGTTGAAAAGGCACCTCTTTTTTTTGGGGGGGAGGGTCCCTAAAATAGGACAAGCCTAAGTGCCACAATCAACACCCAGGGATGGAAGATATCTTCTGACGCCATGGATGCGGATTGTTTGGTCTTTTTCAAGTAGTTTACATTGTTTTGTGGGCTTGGACCCTGGTTTGTTTTTTCCCGGTGGGTTTTGATTGTGACTCATGTCCTTTCGGAGGACCGCCACTGGATTTTCCAATGATTTGTAAAGTTCATTTTGCAACCCAACTGGTCAGTTTGAGCGTAGCTTTGGGGAAACCAACTAGTTTCTTAACTTTGATTTTGTGGCAGAGCAGTTGAACTTCTCTGTATTGGATTTGGGCAAGTTTTAACGACGCCACGGCCCGCGCGGGGGGTGCGACGTCACCCATGATGAAGGTTTAAGGCGATGGTATGGAGTAGCGCAATGCTACTCGGACGTCCAGCTATGCCATAAGGGATGAATGATGCAATTCAATCAAAGAGTCCTCGCCCAGAGGGTCCCTTGGTACCTTCTAAGGAGGTACTGAACGACCCCTTTTTACCCCCAAAAGCCATCCTCAGGAACCAAGGGACCCTCTGGGTCGAAGATCTAAGCGAAGCCCGGGTTCACGGCAGTGGTAAAGGGCGCTTCGAAGCCAGGAGTCTTGAACACATAGGTGTCCTTTTTAGGTGAGCCTGGTTAAAAATAGACGGCCCTGGTTTAGATGGGTGTTGTTCCAATATTTACCAGGGGAACCCATCTATTTTTCCAAAAGGCCACCTATGCTTGAACACCTGTGAACTCGACTCGAGTCGAGTCGCGTCAATTCGGTAGGTTTGAGGGCGTGAGCTCCATCCAGTTCACCTCGCTGAACTGCCACATGCAGTACGACATGGAGGCGGGTTCAGGAACCCGAGGCAGTGAGGGTATGAGTCAACTAAGGGAATCCCCAGGTTCATTCCATTCTCATTCCCTACGTATCGCAGCAACAAGTCACCCCAAATGCAGACCTTACAAGTTATGTTTGTCCGTGAATCGGAAAGCCCTTTGGGAAAGCATACCCAAAAAGAAACACCTTTGGTAGGAGATCCTTTTCCCGGCCCGGAGAGAAGTCTGACGGAGAGGCGTGAAAAAAAATCGCTTCCCCTCTTTGGAACGCATGGAGCCGTTCGACTAAAAGAGGCCCAGTCTTTGAAAAGGCAAATATGGTTTAAACACCGGGGTGGGGTGGGGTGGGGTGGGGTGGGGTGGGGTGGGGTGGGGTGGGGTGGGGTGGGGTGGGTCCATGTGAAAAGGGTGGGAGAGTACTACCTGCATCTTCCATGTACGTGTTTTTCTGCCTCTTGCTGAAAAAGCAAACATTTATGAGGTGTTTCGTTTAGGACATCCCGTTTCATTGCCAAAGCGCCGTTTGGCAGTTGTTGCAAAGATGTCTGCAAAGTCGGTCGGGAAAAGTCGCCTTTTGGTCGGGGAAAGTGGCCTTTTGGTCGGGAAAAGTTGCCTTTTCAATTTTGCGGGGTTTCTGCTAGAAATCGGAAAGTGCACAAATTGCCCAGAGGCACAAAAAAGCAATGCAAGCACCAAAAGGCAGTCTTTGCTGAAAAGGCAGAAACAAGTTGCCCCTAAGGAAGATCCAGGTATGTTTTGTTTAAACAATATATAAATATATCCCCCTGTTGGTTTCTTTGACTACTGACATCTGAAAATTTGTTCCAAGGGGACTTAAGCAAATGGAGGTTAAGAGAGGCTCAACCTGTTTCGCCCTTTTTTGAAGTGCAATCCCCCTTCCCGGGAGCTGGGTGTTTCATCTATTTGAATCTATGGCCTACGCTTCGATCTTACTATAGTCAAATAATTCGGATTTTTGCCAGGCATGTTTTTGAATGAAAGAGGAAGGCTTAGCAATGTTGGTGCCAGATGCTGCCCTTGAACAACTTGCTGGCACAGCAGGGAATGTGGGAATGAACTGGAAGGGGATTCCCTTACAGGAAACCACCAGCAAGGTATGAGGGTCATTCCATTTCTCATTCCCTGCCAATCGCACCGATCGCCAATATCAATTTCCAGGTGCCAGGTTTTTGCACTCGCATTGTCGTCTTACGGGCCAAGTCTTGGGAAAGAGCGCCTGTGCGCCCGATTTCTTCGAGAGATTGGCCCTTCCAAAGCCGATTTGACAAAATGTTGGTCTTCCTATTTCGGCTCCCATTCTTGACTGCTATTGGGTTGGATCTTTAGACTTTAACTTTTTGGGATAGATTTCGGTGTTTTCCACTACACCCCCAAAAAGTGATCAACTTTTTGCAGGGAGGTCGTTGCAGACACCAAGCATTTGTCATAACCCAAAAAGTGATTACCCGTCATTTTCTTCTTTTTGGTCCCCGAAAAGCGTGCAGAGCTTTGGCTGCAAGTTTTTGTTTTCAGCGCCTCAACCATTTCGCACTTCCCAAGTTGGACCTAGCAGTTTAGAGGCAACCAAGAAGCTCTAGATACTGCCAGTTCATTCCAAACATGTGAGGTTTGGTTGTTTTCAAGGTTTGTTTTGCGGTCAAGACCCTAGGTCAACCAACCTTTGCCAGGCCCCTTGGTTTGGGCAAATGAGCCTTCTTTGAACAGGGCTCCTTAAAAGATCTCCATCTTGCCCATTTTGAACATGGCCTTTTTCACCAAAATACAGGGAAACCACCATTTACAAGGCAATGTTCAGGTGTATAATATAAGGATCCCTGTTGAATCTCTTTGATCATTAAATTTCAAAGTTTGCATAGCTTACGCGACAGATGCCGAGAATCTTGTACGCGAGTTTGGGAAATTGGGAAAACACGAGTTTACAGACTTCCTGAGTTCCTGGGTTTTAGTCGACTCTTGGCTAGCGAAACAAGCAGTTTCTCGATTTGTTCTGGCGAATGGATCTGCTGGGACCTCCGTGGATCCAGTTATTGTAGCACGTGCTCCCCGGATTCCCAAACAGGCATCATTTCCATGGGAAACTCCTTGTTCGGCTTCCATGTTAATTTGCGGAGGAGTACCCGCAATTTCTACCTCTACCAGGAGCCTCACCACTGATGAACATGTCATACCCAACAGAAAAAAAAAACAAAAAAAAAAAAAAACACGTTTTTGCAAGGGTACGCCATGTTTTACATGTTTTTGACGCCCTGGGTAGATTTTACCATGGATTGGTTCCCTCGTTACCGACTGTAGGGGCTCCTCAGCATTTTTTTTCTAGATTGTAGGGCAAGTTGAAAGTTTAAACAACCAGTTGCTGGGTCAGTTACGGAAACCGAGTGGGTTTAAAGCTGTGGGTTCAAGAACCATGGTTTCAACTCGAACCCCCAGCCCTAACTTGCACCTGAACCCTCAAACTACCCAGAAAAAAAGAGAGAAACAAAGCATTCACCAACCATAGTTTGGGTTGCAATAATCATTTTTTATTTTCGGAACTTTGCGGGCTACAAGCATTTTAACCCTTTATCAGGCTTAAGTTTATCCTCCCATTGTTTAACCACAGCTATCCCCAAGTTGAGAGCTCGTTCGCAGGCTTGCTTCGTGCTCAACACCATCGCGCAAATCAAGGACCTGCGTTGCAGGTCGAGCTGAACTCGCCGGTTTTTCTGCCTCCAAAGATATGTTCCACAGTTCTTGGATCACGTTGTTTGGTTGTTTAGTTGTTGGGTTCTGTTCATTTTTGGTAGGGCTGCAAAAACACAGTTTGTTGCTACCATACCAAGGGTTGTGAAGTATGGGTGGCTCGTCTTTTTGTGAATTGGGGTTAACCCCCAAAAATGGCGAGCAAGGGTTTTCCTTTTGGTGTCCCTACATATTAACCCCTCCAAAGGGGCTACCCTTAGAAAGGACAAACTCATATTTGGCTAGGGTGGACTGAATGCGGGGCAACGAAAGAAGCCCAAACGCCAACACTCAGCCTGTAGATTGCTTTGGTTGGGACTTACCACAGGGTTCTCTATGTCATCCCCTTTGGTGGTTTTCTACATCGCCTTTTGGGCAATTGAAATAGAGTCTCCTTTGGGTTTCTCCGCTGAAATTTGTATAGGGACTTGCTGTGGGCCAGGACTTGCTGTAGGTATTTGAAAAGTGCTCTACCAGCCCTTTTCGATTTGGGCTGTCTGAAATGTCCGAGGCTCGGGTCTTGGCCAAAGAGTTCTTCGTAAGTTACTAGGTCCCCCAGCTAGGTGCCCTTCTCTCCCCTTTTTGGGGGGAGGGTTCCCCTACTAAAATGGACAACAGAAAAAAGGGTACCCTCATTCTAATCTCTCTACTGGAGGACCTAGCTGAAATGTCCAAGCTCGAGTCTTGGCCAAAGGGTTCTTTGTAAGTTAGCATGACCAGTGAAGCAACCAGGGTTTTCCTGGCATGTCAATCTTCAGCCGGCTGCCAGTATAGCATGTTGACGAGTCGTTGGCCCGAAGCGGAACCCATCCGCGGAGCAAACGGAGCCTTCATGGGTTTGCTCCCGCTACCAGCAAGGGTAGCGGGGCGTTAGGGGGAGGGAGATGGGCTTGCAACAATCTCACATGGTTGTCGTTGGGAAACATTTTACATTTTTGCCTGTTGTGGTTTAGTGGGAAATCCCCACTTGACTGCTAACATTTATTTGTTTGCTCCCCTTCCAACGTCAACCAAGCTCAGTTTAACATGAAAGTCATCACGCTGCAATCATCTGGAGATTGACAAGGGAAACCCAATCACTTTGGGGGTCCCGTGAGAAGCTGCCTGAATTAGATCTTGGATTATAGTTATACACTCACTTGCCCAAAGCTGACTTTTTATTGACCTTTTAGGTTTCCCATGTTGGTTCATATTCAATCAAGGTCCCAAAAGGTGCGCCTTTTACTCACGGGTCCGTTGGGCAACTGAGTGCATGTTATCAATGATGTAAAGTCAGCAGATCATTGATACCGTACCTCAAAATACGAACTATGGCACAGCTCCCCTAGGGTATATAGAACAATTGAAACAACATACTGCAACTAGGCTTTCCAAGATCAGTGGCTCCTGAACGTATCCAACTGCCTCACCTGAGAGAGTGAATATCGGGATGGGTTGCAGCCCAAACCTCTATTTGGTGTCCTGTTCAAATTCACCCCGAAAGGGCACCCCTCAAGGTCGTTGTTGGGAACATTTTACATTTTGCTTATTGTGGTTTAGTAGGAAATCCCCACTTACTGGCTAAAATGTAAATTTGTGCTCCCCTTCCAACGTCAACCAAGCCCTCGTGTTTACACTTTCCCGTTGGGCGTAAACGTGAATTGCAGGAACGTCATACGAATCCCTGTGCACAGTGTGCGAGGAAGCAACGACTCCTTGGTCCGCCAGTTGTTTCTTCTTTGGTCAAAGGTTACGGGAAACGGTCACTCGGAGGCCCTTTTATTGCTTCGTGCAGGGGCACAAATGCAAATCGAAGAGTCAACAAAACAGACCTGCTCAAAGAAACGGCTATCCGGTCATATTGTGGTTTGTGTAGAGGCCTAGGGGTGTGTGTGTGTGTGTGTGTGCGCGCTCCCAACCAGACAGCCTTTAGGGAGCAGTCTTTCAGGGAGCCCCATGTGATACCAACTAAATTGTCCATGTGAAGTCCTTGCTGACACACCCGTCGCAAGGTTCTTGTTGGCAAATATCCCGTGTCGCTTTTTGAACCGACAGGCATGTGCTGATGAAATGCGAATCTCAGTTGTCCAAAACCGACCTTTTGACTTTGGGGTTTTCCCATGTTCGTCCATTGTTGGTCCATATTTAGGGTCCCAAAAGGTTGAGCTTTCCCGAGGCAAGTGAGGAATGATTCGCGTTTCAGGGCGGATCATGGAATCCCTAGAACACCTTTCGCGAAGCGGGAGAACTGCGGCAGGTTGGATCAAGCCGTTTGAGGCCCAAGAGAGTTGGCGACCTTTGAGTTCAAATTGGTGAATTCCTCGCGAACGAAAGGAACCCCAAAGAAGGCAGCCCAAGCGAAGTAATGGGAACGCAGGATCAATAGTCCCCTACATATAAACACCCCAAACGGAGATTCCTCCAAAACACATGGGTTGTTGGGTTTTATGTTAAGCTGTAGGGGGAGCAAACCCTTATGGTTGATTGATGGCTTCTGGTTGATTGATAGGCAGGTTGATTGATAGGCAGGACGACAACATTTCAGAGGGGTTGATAGCTTTCACTTCTACGGGTACCTTCCCCATTCTTTCCAGGGATTCTTCTTTCTAGAAAACTTCCGAAAACCCAGGGAAAACGGCCGGGTTTTGGAAAGAACGATGCTTGAAAAGAATGGGGAATCAAACCCTAGAATTCCTGGTTGATTGGTTGGTTGGTTGGTTGGTTGGTTGCTTGGTTGGTGGGTTACAGACTATACTTCCTTTCGACCGAGCCTCAGGTAAAACCTGAGATTCCCGTTTACCCAGCAAATAGTTGTCACTGGAATCTTCTCCGAAGACTCCTGGAGCCTCCATTGCTACCTTAATTTTTGCTACGAAATATTTTTGCTCGTGACACGTTCTTCTCAAAAAAACGCTCGTTTTAACAGGAAGTGCTCGAGACATCCGCGCAAATGCAATTTGCTACCTGCGATTCGTAGCATTTTTTGATTTTGCGCTCGTTTGCGCTTTTTTGCGCCGATTTGCGCTCGTTTTGGACTTTTTTTGCACATTTTTGTGCCCGTTTTGGCGGCAACTTGACCCTGGGGATCAAGAAAACACGGCCGAATGGGATTTCTGCCCGAATCGTCAAAAAGCGCTCGGAAGCGAATGGGAGGCAAAAAGTGCTACGTCGAGTCAATTTTGGTATCGAACAAGGGGGGAGGCAGAAATTTATGCTACGATGGAGGTTCCAGGCTTGTTATAAATCAGAGCAGGCTAAACACCGCTATGCATTTTAAGAGTTTCACGACCGCAAATGTGGTTGGTGGACATCAGGAATCCCCGCCGAATTCTGTCCACCAAAGGGCCCTTTGGGACGTATCCAAGTTCACAGCCATGGTCAAAAGACCGATTCCTTGCTCGGGTAGCCTTCGCCGAGTTAGTAGCCTGGGCTCGGAAAGGACTTCCCCTCCTTCCTGATTTGCCCACCACGATCTACGGCGCCTTAGATCAATGGATCTGCTGACTGGTGTTTGTGTGCGTGTAGGTGTCCTTTTTAGGTTGGTTTGATTCGAAATTGATGGGTTCCACTGGTTTAGGTGGGTGTTCCATTAACCAGGAAACCAGAAGAAATGGAACTAAGATACAGGCACCAACATTCTAAGATACCAGTGTTTGCCCATGATTTGAGGTTGGGGGGGGGCAGGGCATGCCAATCATTCCTCATCAACATGCCACTTCCACCCTCCCACCCTCCCACTTCCACCCACCCTCCCACTTCCAAGGTGTCCTTTCTTCATGTGCCACATGCCCTCCAACTGTCTCACTTCCCACTCCCCAAGGATGTCCCCCCCCCACAGTTACATTTGCCTGCCCACATCCCAACCCTTCCCTGTGCCCACATCCCAACCCTTCCCTGTGCCCACCCCCTGCACTGTGGCTCGGACTACTTCATGGAATACTTGGAGCAGCAGTTCACAGGGAGGGAGGGAGGGTAAAAACATAGGCACCGCTGAAAAGCGGGTAGCGCTGAAAAGCGCACCTTTTTTTTGGGCACGTGGTAAAGATGACCAAGCAGGCCTGGCCAGACAGGGAGGATGGGCATGGGGCACTTTAGCCTGCACCAAGACTGCAATATTGAATGGCCTAGTGGTCCATACCCCTGCTTTGCTTTAGAACTGTAACAACTGAAAAGTACTTGCCAGCACAGAGGGCACAACCATTTGGAAAACACAGGACCTGCTAGTTCATCACCTGAGATGTCATTCGCATTGGGGCCACCTTTTTCAAACTTGCTGTTCAACATCATGAAGCTAAATAGTGATTGGTTCTCTTTGCAGCATTGAAGCACAAGATTACTTGCAGCAATAACTGAATCCCAAAGCTTCATGGTGAATTTTAATCTTAAATGCATCACATGGTTGTTTGAGCCCTGGATTTACAGGAAGGGATGTACAAGAACACTTTGCAAGCATGGGACATGTATAGTTGTCAGGGAGCAGGTGGGCAAAGTGTAGGCTGCAAGGTGTCTGGGTAGTGGCGTTCAGAAATTTCTGGTCCTAAGTTTCCATTTGACCATAGCACCAAAAGTCAAATTGAAATGAAGCTTCAGTCAGCTCTATGCTTTCACTTGCAGCCATGCTGCATTTGCACACTTGCCGTCAACCATAAAAGCAGCCGCAAAAAGGGGCAGCAGGACACTAAGGCTCAAACCCTGCAATACTAAGGCTTAGTTCACTAAGGTCCCAGCAGAGCGGAGCCTGCTGCATACTAAGGTTCAGACACTGACTGAGGTCTGACTGAGGTCTGCACACAGCTTTCTAGGCAGTGCAAAGGCTGGCTGGGCAGAGGGCTGGGCTAACATGCCATTCCAAACAGCACTAAGTGAATGCAATGTACTGTTCTGGCCACTGCTGAATTTGGGTAGCCTCCAGTATTGCACAAGGCATTTTGAAACTGCCAACTGTTTCTCTGGAACTTTGCTAAGCCCTCAGGGCACTCATTGCTCCTCATGTCTTGGAGTGTCCCGCCCAAGAAATTCAATCAGCACCAAAGATGCAGGGACAACCCAGTGGATAATCAGGGAACACTCTGTGTGTGTGTGGTTGATGGCAGCTGTTTCCAACAAGAAAACGTTCAAGCCCACAGGTGAGATGTCTGACCTGCTTTTCTGCCACCCAGCCAAGGCTCAAATTCTGACAGTACCCATGGGCTGGTCCATAAACAATCTGTCATTGTGAAATGGCTGCAAAAACATATTCCAATGGAGCGTTGATGTCAACAACAAAATGCTGTTTGGCCTAGTGCTTCTGCAATCAGAAGCTTGAGCTCCCCTGACCTACCAAGCTATCCTTTACCCTTGCCCCTCCATGCCTTGGCTTTCCAAGGCATGGCTGCAACCCACCCTAGCCTCTTCATGAGGGGTTCCATCAGCCATGCTCAGGTTGCTTGCCTGTTGGTGCCTCAGACCATCCTCAGTGCACTGAACATGCTTTGTGAGCTAATCCTGAGTTGATGTAACTGTAAGTTGCTACCCAAACGGGCTTGGTGCAGGGAACCCTGACTCACTGCCTCTCACCCTGGCCGCTTTCTGGCTGAGGCCTGCTGCCCTTGGAGGTGTGCCAGGACATCCAACCTGCCTTGGGCCCAGACAAGCCAGCCGACAGCGCCTTGCATTCCAAGCGCCTTGATTTTGGGTGTATGTTATTGCAGGGGGTTCTATATGTCTTGACAAGGAACAATTGCTGGTAACAGTAAGGGGCTATCTTTTCATCAAAACTCATGTGCCATTGTGAATGCCGTCATCCTTTGGCAAGCTCTGTATCGTTAGCTCCCCCATGCAATCTTGCACTTCTCTTACAGCCTGATGCCTCTTGATTTTCTTGGATTTGCCAGCAAGATGTGGTTGCAGTTGTGGTTCAGGGCTGCTGCAAGCAAGTTGCTTGATCTCTGTGATGCAGCAGGTGTAGGCTCAAGGGCTGTTGGCTGTGGCAGCTTTTCAGCCATGTATGTGAACAACCTCTACATCATTCAGAACCAGAATGAGGTTGGCACAAGAAGGAAGCCACCCTGCCAGCTTGCCAGAGACGCCAGACTAAATTGGCAAGAACATGACAGTCATAAATGTGCGTGTGCCAAAGAGAGAATGCGCGTGTGTGTGGGGGCTAACTGAGGATCAAGTGCGAGCAGCCAGGAACCGGCTGGTGCTTTTCTCAGCTGCTGGCATTTGCCTATCTAGGAACTTCTTTGCTGAGGGCACAATTCTGAAGCCTTGTCCTGCTTGGCTAAGGAGAAGGCATTGATGCGTCCTCAACCTCCTGCCCCGCCTCAACAGGCAAAGGAACGGGATTCAGTAGATCATCATCATCATCACCCCCACCACCGTCATCATCATCATCATCATCATCATCATCATCATCATCATCATCATCATCATCATCATAACTATCATCATCATCATCATCATCATCATCATCATCATCATCATCACTAATCATCATCATCATCATCATCATCATCATCATCATCATCATCATCATCATCATCATCATCATCATCATCATCATCATCATCCTTGTCATCTTGTGTTGGGGAGAAGAAGTAAGCAATCATTCATTGTCTGTTAAACACTGAGACTGGCTGACAGCTTTGATGGTGTTTCTTGGGTGCTTCTTGGAAGGAGCATCAAAAGGCCTGGAATTCCTGGACTGGAGCCTTAGCATTGCAGGAGCAGCAAGAGGCTTTGGCATGTCTCAGGTGCTTGCTTTTTGGTGCCTTTCAAATGCAGGCAGAGGAATATCTGGAAGAGGAGCATGGGGAGGAGTATGAGGAGCCGCCTGCGGAGGAGCAGTTTGAGGAGGCGAGGCGTGTGTGCATGTATGTGTGTGTGTGTGGCAGAATTTTAATGACACACTTACTTTTTAGCCACTGATGGTGGGGCATGTGCTATCCCTTGTTCAGTCAACGGCCTGGCATTGGCACATGTGGCTTGTCACTTGTCATTCAGTGTTGTAGCATGTGGAGAGTCAGGTGGCTGTGGAGAGCCAGGCCTGGAGGGCCGGCAAGCCTTCACTGCATCAGGCCAGCAGGCCTCAGGCCAGCAGGCTCCCAGGCCTGCATCAGGCCAGCAGGCCTTCAGGCTTGCCTCAGGCCAGCAAGCCTTCAGGCCTGCATCAGCAAGCCACCTCTGGCCTGCGTCAGCCAGCCACTGGCCCTCCACTCATTGGTGGCAAACTGTCAGCCACCAGGGCCACCAAGCCTGCTTCCAAGAAGAGGCCTTCCGCACCTGCTGCCAAGAGTATGCCTGTGCCAAGAGGTTCAAGGCAGGGGCTCTGGGCTGCCAAAGTCTGGTATTCATTGTTTGCGTGGCCAGGTGTATGAAGTTGATTCAGATGATGATTCTGCAGTTGGTGAGGAGGCCACTTCCTTGTCCTTGTGCCTGCCTTCCTTCCATGCCTGGATGAGCATGTGCCCAGGCAGCGCCGGAGGAGGCCCAGGCAGCAGCTGAGGATGACTCAGAGGACTTTCTTTGTAGGAACGAACCAACCGCCAAGTTGAAAGAAATAAAGGTAAGCCCGCTCTGTTTCATGAAGTTTGGGATAGGCCACCACTAGCCCTGGTGCACACTTCTTGCTGAATGCAGTAATGGGGACAAGGAATCAGCTTGGCTTACTTTGGCAGGAGAAGGATGAGTCCTGGGATGATGGAGGCACGCAGATCCCACAGGAGGCACAGCAGATCCCACAGGAGCTTGCCTCAGAACACAGTACTTGCCCCCAGCTTAAACATGACTGTAGCTTGCATTGGGCTGGCAGGCGCACGCAACCACCAACCATGCTCCTTGTCTGCTCCTGACCAGGAGCTTGAGGACGCTGGCTTCACAGATTGCGGACAATGCGTGTATGTGGGGCCCATGGATAAGTTTGACCCGGACAAGATGTTCCCAGACTTCGACTTTGACAATGTGCCGGTGGCCATTCTCAACTGCCAGAAGAAAGAGCTCCCTGGCTGTTTGGTTAGGTGGACACAAACTGCTGCAGTCCTTTTGCTGTTGGCAGTTCAGGGCCAGTTTGGCAGAGCCAGCCAGGTGCTATGTTGCTGTTTGTTGTGCACTCTTGGTCATTGCGACTCTAGAGGAATGGCCAGTGGTGGGCAGACCACCTTTCCAAGTACAACATCCCCTTCTTGGCAGCCAATCCAAATTGGATGAAGTGGCGAGCCAGCCAGCCAGCTTGGCTGCAATTGCAATAGCTGGGGGGCTGTGGGCAACGCCTCACCCATTGGGCAACTGGGCCATGTGACTACCCGGGTCCAAAACTTGCTCCCTGCAATGGTTCACCTTGGCCCCAAAACACCCTTTGAAGCCTATTCAAAGCCCTTCAACAGATTGGAAAGTCAGAATTCAGAAGGCCATAAGGTCTTCCCCCATGCTTCTGGCATTCAGTACAGGGACTTGTGGCTTTGGGCCCAATATTTTAGAATCTTGGTCCATGCCTTTGGCTTTCCAAGGCATGGGTGCCCCTAAAATAATCTTTATGCCTAGGCCATCAAATGTGTTCTGGGGCTTGCATGAGACCATGGCCGCCTCTGCCCGTATGGAAGATATCGTCAGAGTCTGAAGTCGGACATGGTAATCATTGGGGGTTCGACTACCCCCTGGGCCGTTTATTTTGAAATTGCGTTCGTCGGGCCTGGGTCTGCTTGTCAATGGGTTAAGAGTCTGAAACATTTTGTGGCCAGGGAAAGAATACTGATCTGGCTGGTCATGCATAGTGCACGGAAAAATACTCAGCAAGCCAGCCAAGATTGAAGTTCGAGTCTTGATGAACTTGTGGTTGCTGGACTTTTGAAAGGTTGCCCATCAAAACTTCAGCCTAGATGTGCGCGTTGTGTCTTGCTGCCCTGTTGCCCTTAAGGTGGAGGAAGACGGCTGAATGGGGCATGAAGCACCTGAAGGATGGCCAGCTTCTTGTGGTGGCCTGCAACCAGGGCAGGGTGCGGTCTCCTGTGGTGGCAGCATGGATGACTCTTTGATGCACATTCTCTGCCTGTGCAAGGCTTGACTTGCCTCAGCCCTCTGCCTTGTGCCCCCAAGCGCCTCAGGAAGATGGTCTTGCATGACATCTCCTTTCAAGATGCTGTGGCTAGGTTGCACTTGCAAGGCAGGTTTGTGGCAGGCAAGAGAGTTGTCAAGGTTGTCGACCTCTCTGTGTGCCGGCCGCAAGTGGACATCAGCAGCATTGAGAATATGCAGTTGCCTGGCTAAATCGTAAGTGAGAGGATGTCTTTGGCCTGGCTCTTCAAGCATGTTGCTTGCTATGGTTTGTGCGCAGCAAACACCCAAATGACAGCTACCCAACTGCCCAAGAGCAATGTGTGCTTCCTGAGGTTGAGCGACTTCCTGGATGGCCTTCTGCAGGACACCCGTCGCCTTTTGTCTGCAAGGAAGTTTGGTGCATGGGAAGACAAAGGAAACTGCAAAATAATTGTGACTTTCCCTCCCCGTGGGAAGCTGACTCTGTCTTGGTTCTGTGCCAGAACTTGCCAGGATTAGGTGTGAAGCCTTCAGGCCTTTTGCTGAAAGCCCCAAGGTCCCTAGTTCAAAAAGGGTCAGTGGGTCAGCCCAACTGCCCATTGCAAACTCACCTGCATGCAGGGCGCAGGTCTGCAGTCTTGCGCAATCAATCATTTAGAAGGGACATACATGTTCACAATTACCTAGCAAAAAGCTAATACTTAGTGTTTCCCACTCAGGTCAAATCATGAGACGGCAACTGATGCCATTTGCCTGAAGGCTGCTGCTGTACAGGTCTACAGGCCTGCAAGCTGCAGGCCTGCAGATTTTCAATCTAGAGTTGCAGTCCTGCGCTGCCTGCAGAAGAAAAGGCTGACAGTGCAAATCACCGTTTGGCACACAATCAGCTTGGTGATTGACAATTAGCTTGCCATCCTTGTGTGCTTTGCCAAGGCCTGACATTGCCAGAGGAAAAGCCAGGTGCCCAGCTGGGGTAAGAGCTTTTAATGGTGATGGTTTGTGGCTAGCATTGCTTGCAGCCAGGACACTACATGCTTGAAGCACTTTTGAAGCACTTGCAGGGTGGGCAGCCAGTAGGACACTACATGTCATGTTTGAAGTGCTTGCATGGCGGACATGAAAGGCTGACCTGATTGTTCTGTAGCCACAAGATGGGGCCGCCAAAACATCACCAATGAACGTCATCCTGCTTGCTACACACTCATTCTTTTCCTGAACCTGTGCCCGCGCACAGGCCATGACCTGCCTTTCCTGGCAATGCCAAGGACCAGCAGGCCTGGCTGCAATGGAAACCTACCAGGGTCCAGACTGTTTCCCAGTTCTATCCTTGGATGCGTTGGGTGATTGCAAAAGTGCTGCTTTTCCTTTTTGGCAATCGTGTCACTTTGGCCCAACAAACCTCAGCATTGTGTGGAATTTGCATTCGTGCTCATGTATGTTGGAGTTGGGCATGCCCTTTGACACACTGATTCTGTTGCATTGGCCACATGTCACAACATGTTGACTGACTGACTGGTTGGGACCCCCTGCCCATGGCGCTGACTGTGAGTTTGTTGCAGAACCTTTCTGGCCAGCAGGCGATTGGCATCAGGATAGTAGGCAAGCAGGCAAGTAGGCTCTTTGCCATGGCAGCGGTGCTGACTGATTTGACTGTGGAGTACAGGGTGAAGTTTGCAACCTCCACTGGTGATGCAGCACCATACTTTGTGCATCTTGGCCTCACTGTGTGGTGCTGTGAATAAGTTGATGGCTTCCGATTGTGGCCCTGCCCACCCACACTTCTTGAGGAGCATTGTTGGCATTCCGGGACAAGCCCAAACAGATGCTGCCAAAGGCCCAACGCCTGTCAGCTGCTCAATTTGTTGCGCAAGACTGCTTCACCACTGTGGGGGTCCATGTAAGCAGGCTTTGGGTTTTTCAGCTGAAAGGTCTGGGACGGCGCGGAGGGCTACCTGGCCCTGCAGGGGCACCAGATGCTGACTGTGGCCCTCAAGAAGCAGGTCTTCCATGGGGAGCAAGAAGTGGGCCAGGCCAGTGTGGCAGGACCCTTAGATTTACTTGGCCACAAACTCTTAGTTCTTCCCACTTTGTTTTGGTGTGTCTTCCAGCACTGCAGGCAACAACCCTGCTGAGCACGGAATGGAGCACATTCAACCTGCAGTGTGGCATTTCCAAAATGGTGATTGAGCTACGCCACAGAGGGGAGGCAGGCCTGCAGGCCAGTTCCTTGGCTAAGACTTATTACCGGCCCCCAGGCACAGGCAACAAACCCACCCCAACCAACACTGCACTTCAGTGCACTGCTTCTGAGGCAGGCCTGCTGGACCTGATGCAGATCAGGCACTGGCTGGCCTGCAACATCAGCCTGTGTCCAGCCACAGCGTCCCTCACAGCTGGGACGATGTGCAGTACTTCTTGAGGAAGCAGATGCCCATCCCCAACGTGCCAAGGTCTGATCCAAGGCGCCAATATTTTTGGCTGACAGAGGGCAGCCTGGAGCAGAGGTTCACTGGCCTCACCTACCAGCCTGCAATGGTTGACGCAGTCACCAGGAGTCACAAGGCTGCACTGTGCAATGCTCAGGGCCTCTTTTCAATCAAAAATGAGCCACAGCCTTGACATTGTGGTGACAACTGAGGCTTGGCTGCCTTGAATGTGCTGCCCAAGCTTGCAATCATGCAGCAAGGCATGCAGACCGGGGCAGGCATGCAGGCCAGTGCAGGCATGCAGACCGGGGAAGGCATGCAGGCCAGGCGGCCAGAGGAATGTTGCCTGGTGGCATCTGCTTACCCCTGCTGGCTTGCATGTTCCTGCTAGTTCTTGTAGCCAAGCCAAAACTATGCTGTGACCTCAGGCTTGATTGAATGGCTGGCTGATCCTAGCCATTTGCAGACCTTGAGAGCATGGCTGTCAGTGGCCTGCTTGCACTCTAACATCATGTTGCACCTTTTAAGTTTTTCAGGTGAGGCTGGCAAACACTTTTGCAACAAGACCACCACAATGCTCAGATGCAGTTGCAGTTGCCAAAAGAGTCCTAGATAGTTGGCCACGCCACCCTTCTCAAGTGGGGAATCTCACCTTCACCCTGTGTGCGAATCGTTGGTCTTCAACTTCAAGTCCTTCTTTGCACAATAAGTTTGAAGTCTTGAATGAGAAGACCGTCCACTGAGCAAGGGGAGCCCAACAACAGGACCATTTTGCTGGCCAAGCTGCCAAAGTAAGGACCTGCCCAATGGCATGTGCGCATGCACGCCAGCCATGCTGTGGCACTGGTCCCTCCATGGCTCCAATGGCTTCAGTGAGTGTAGCCTCGGATACCTGTATCCTTCGGATGTCAACTTCCAGCTTGCCAAGCATGTGCCTGGGCATTATGGGTGAAATCTTTTGTTGTGTCCAGCTTGGCTCCTTTTGAACAAGCAGCAAAGGTCGGCGACTTTATGCTGGTATTGAGGGATGCCCTGATCAAGCTGGGCATCTACCAGCCTGACAAGGGCCTTGTTGAGCAGCCGGACCCAAGCCCCGCCTCTTGGACACATTTGGACATTTGTGTTCGGGGGTCTTGTTGCCTTGGGGCACGCAAGGCGACGGTGGGGGCATTCCTTGCCCGGCACTTCGGGCCGCATTGGGACAAGTACCAGTCCCCATATGGCTGGGCGATTGAGTTCCAGCAGGAAGACATGCTGGGATCGGAGGCCGTTGTTTTGCAGGCTCGCAGGCATGCATTCCGTGCCTAGTCAGCAAGCAGGTGACAAGTGAGTATTGTGTTGTAGTGCTGAGCCTAGCCACAGCTGATTTCCTGACTCCAGGGCCTGCAGACCTTTTCGCGAACAATGAGCTGTACAGCTGGTGGTCGCATGAGAAGGGTCAGTTCTGCTGGTGCTTCTACCGGTCCCCAGAGAGCCTGGGGGGGGTGCACCATGTGCACTTCTGGAAGGTGCTCCAGTAACTTGGCAGTATCAGGTGACAAGTTGGTCACATGAAGTGTAGGCACATTCTTCAACATCAAGTTATAGTTCCATTTGGCTGTGAGGATTTGGCCCTGGCTCACAGACCCAACATCTTGTTGGTCATTGAGGGAACAGTTGCCATCCATGGTGTTCAGTGTTCTGTTCCAAGTGCATGGCATTTTTCAGTTCTTGCCTGAGCTTGCTGAGGCAAAGGCATGTTTGGCAGGTGTGAACATTTGTCTGAGCTAAGGGAGCAGGCTGATGGCACCTTTGCACAGCGGGGGGACAACCGGACCTATGTCCCTGGCAGCACTGATGCCGCTCCTTGGCCAGAGAGCCTTACCCCTAGAGTATCTAGCCATGTCTTTGCTGCACCTAAGGCTGTTTTCAAGCCTCTGAGAGCTGAGCGAGATGAGCTGCCTCCCAATTGGTGCATGACGCAGATTGACAATGTCCAGGAATCCTGGATGCCAATGCCTCATTTGCCTGCATTGCCCTGCCCTGCCCTGCTTTGGTGCCATTTGAGTTTGTGGCTTGCCGAGGCAGGTGAAGCAGTGGAGTCTGGAACGCGTGTGCATGTGCCAGAAGATTGGCAGCACAGAACGCGTGGCAGTCTTGATGGAGATGTCTGGGGCCCAACCAAGTCTCACAAGCCAATTGTCATGGAAGCAAGCGCGTCCTCAGGTCACATGATCCCTCGAGTCGGTCCTGGCGCAGGCCTAAGATGAGCATGATCAAGGCAGGGCCATCATCATTAATAGTTTATTGCTGCTGTTGTGTTTTCCAAGTTGCACACCTGTCCTTATGCTGCAGATGCGCACCAACATGGTCCCAGATGAGCTGTGGCAGATGGTGAGGCGGACAGCCTAGGGGTCTTTTTCTGGCATCAAGCCTGTAGACAAGCAGGCCTGCCTATCATGAATTTCTGGCAAGCCTATGTTCAGGCCTGCAGGCCAGCAGGCCCGCCTATCTTGCCCACTCATTCTAGCCTTGAACCTTTATTGAAACTTCCTGCGCATGAGTTACTGACTTGGAATAGGTCCTGCCTGGCCTGCAGGCGCCCCACACTTTCCATGCCAGTGGGGTTGGAATTGCTTGAGGAGGTCAACTAGTGCGCACATTGTCTCACAGCTGTCCCCTCGAGCGTGGTAGAAAGATTGCCGCCCTTGGCACTCATGCTGTTGCACTCAGCGATGAAGACAAAAAGAACGCTTGCCAATGGGATGCGTTTCTTCCTTCCGTGCTGAGACAGTTGACAGTTTTGGGCTGGTGCTGCTTGCCCTTGGTCAGGCAAAAACACAACACAAGCCGGGGGCCTGGACATCCGCTTCAGCTGTCACTTTGCTTTTATTGACAGGCAGGTAGTCCATGAGGGTATGTGTGGCTGGTTGGCTGTTCAAGTCATCCCCAACTGAGATTTTGTCTTTAAGACATTGGGAACCCTTGAGCTGGTGTTGTGGACAAATGCCAATTTGGCCCATCTTTGCAGCCATTTTTGTTGTGTTGCGCAGTGTGCCTCACCTCCCGCCCAGGCCAGACAGCAGGTGCCAGTGTGCGTGACTGGAAAAGCTGCCTGCATGGAGGAGAGTTGAGCAAGGAATATGTAGACAACCCAATGCGTTTTGGAATCTGGGTGTGTTTTGGTTCACTCATGCATTCTTATTACTTTCAGGAAATCGTTGGTTGCTTGGCGCCTTCATTCCAACATCAAAGCTGAATTTGCTGCTGAAGCCCCTGCCCTCCATCACATCATTCATTGCCTTACACTAGTCAAGGCTGGAATGGCCACACATAACCTGCAATCAGGGCATCCAAGGCATGGGGCCCTTGCCTTGGCCTTCATCTCAAATAATATCCCAAAACCAATACGTAGTAACATCCGCCTGCCCTTCCCAAAGCTAGCTTGCCCCCTCCTGGGCTCCATTGGGTATACTGACTGAACATTGTGGCATGGCATTCTCCTTTTCAGGGATGATGATGGTTGGCTGCCTCACTTTAGGCAGGCTTGCAGGTGGAATGCCGACTGCCTACCCATGAAACAATGCCCTGCTGCCAGTTGGAAGGGGCGCACAGATCTTGGTCAGAGCCTGGCCCATGTTTGGAAATTGCCATCATGATAATGCAAGTCAGGGGCACCAGCAGCAGGAATTCTAGTCCAAAATTTCAGGCTGGCCATCTCTCTCAGGCGTTTGACCCTGAAAATCACCTCACGCCTGCCCATGTGGATACCCAAGGCCAAGTGTGTCAAAGAGCATTTTGGGGGACGCATTGCTCAAAACAATGGTGTTGACTTTTTGGGCATTGTGGCTCTCCTATATGTCTTTGAACACTATCATGTCACCTCCTGTCCACACCCTGTGTTGGGCAGTCAGCCTGAACCCTGAAATGATTCACCACTCCTGTCCCTCTCACACCTGTTTAGCATGTTTTCTCCTGGCCGTATCTAGCCTCAGGAGCCCCTTGTTGATGGTGAGGCTGTCTTTGTGATCTTGCAGTTGGCTGAAGTTCTTAAGCATTGCATCTTGTCAGCCATTTTGGCTAAGAGGCTTTTTGCAAACACACAACATCAAGAGGAATGGCTTACTACAGATTCAGTGACTGGCCACGCAATGCAACGTAGACCAAGTCTTCAATTGGCAATTGTGACATGAAGTGTCCTTGTCTTGCAGACTTGTGCAGCCGTGCAATAGAAGGGCAAGAAGCTGAAGCAGGCCAACAGGCTAGCTGGCCAGCAGGACCACCCTTGCAGGGCTCATAGCTTAGAACAATTTTCTCGAACGGCTTGCTGTAGGGCATGTTGTAATGGGCGTTCTGAGTGGCTCATGTCTGACCTGCTTTGCACAGCTGTCATGCCATCAATTGGGTCAGTGCTGAAATTGGCATGCTGTGACACAATACGCCAACTCATTTGCCACTCATTGCCTGCTAGCTGCCAAGGTCAACTTGCAAACCCCGTGGACAGCTGGCCTGTTGCTCCTTGGCAGCTTCTTCGCTTGCCCAGGGCACATTAGCTTGTCATAGCTGGACTTGATTGGGCGTGATTAGGCTTTGCATCAGTATCTGTACCATGAGCTTGGGCAGCTCAAGCTTTTTCAGCCTGATAGGGTAGGGTAGGGAAGGGCTGACCCACTTTGCTTCTGCTGACAATGTTGACAAGAAACACGCCAGCCTGCTTTCTTTCCCGCCTACTTATTGAGCATGGCAAGGCCAGGCAGAGGCAGGCAGAACGCCCTGGCAAAATGCCCAAATTCATGGCCTCAAGTGCCCATTTGCTTTTGTCAGCTGCTTTGTTGGCCTTGTAACTGAGAAGCCAGCCTGCCACCCTGCCAACTAACATATGAACAAAGCAGCGTGCCAAAGATATAATTCTTGATTCTCAGCTAGAATGCCTACAGTCTGCTTGCCCTTCCAGACCAATGCAACTGGCAATGTGCATTTGATGTGTTCCCACCTAATTGCTAAGCTTCTTTCCAGAGTGGCAGAAGACATTTTCTCCACTGGACCTCTGCAAGAGTCAGCTGGCTGACTGGCAGGGTTTTCCTTTGGTCTGGGGACATGCCTTGCAAAGGCAGGCTTGAGAATTTCCAGGTGCTGCCTGGGGCAAGTAAGTTTCCACATTGCAAAACTTCAAGTTTAACACTTCAGGTGCCTAGTGCTTGAATCATTCCAGGGCTTGTTTCAGGGGATTGAGCTAATTCTTCCCAGGCATGGAAGCCATGCCTTGGCATGTGTGTGTCTGTGTGCATGTGTGTGTGCATGCACGTAAGAGAGTGTGCAACTGCGTTTCTGAGCGTGTTTCCCTGTGTCTCTGTGACTCTGTGTCTCTGTGACTCTGTGGCTCTGTGTCTCTGTGCCTGTTTCTGTGTCTCTGTGTGTGTGTGTGCCTGTGTGTTGGTGTGTGTGTGTGTGTGCGTGCGTGTGTGTGTGTGTGTGGGTGCATGCACGTGTGTGTGTGGGTGGGTGGGTGCATGCATGTGTGCGGGTGTGCGTGCGTGCGTACGTCTGTGCATGCGTGTGTGTGTGTGTGTGCGCAAAGCATGTGTGTGTGTGTGTGCACTTGTGTGTGTGCAGGCATGTGTGCATGTGTGCATGTGTGTGTTTGTGTGCGTGCGTGTGTGTGTGTGTGTGTGGGTGTGTGTGTGTGTGTGTGTGTGTCTGTGTGTGTGTGCACGTGCATGTGCATGTGTGTGTGTGTGTATGTGTGTATGTGTTATCATGCCCTGTTTCAACACCAGGGCCAGTGAGGCTTGACAAGCAACACCTACCAGATGTAAGACTGTGCCCTAAATTCCTGCAAGGGTTTTGAAGGTGAGGGAGCAACCAAGTGTAGTTTTTTTTCTGACTGTTCTCATTGCATTGCGAGCCATCAGCCTCTGAATTCTTGAATTTTGTCAAAGGTGCCAGTGCCAGGAGTGTTTGTTTCTGTGTGTGTGGCGGGCCCCTGAAGGTCAAACTTCACCTGAAATCGCATCAGAAGTCAGTATTTTGGGCCAAGCCTTGATGCAACATCTGCCTGGCTGCTGGCATGCTGGTTGCATTGAAAGCCTTGCAAAGCCAGCCATCTTTTGGCCCTTGATTTTAAAATCTGTGGGAACCCTGGGCCCAAGGTCTGCCTGGCTGAGTAATTTCTTTTCGAATTGAGAGGGGGGATGCAGGCTCAAGCAGGACAGTAGGTTTTACTTGTTGCAAGCCACCCTGGAACACAAGAGTGGCTCGAACAATGCGCTAAAGCAACGCATTCACGGACACTTGTCTCTAGAATAATAATAATTATAATACAAACAAAAGTGTTCAAGCAACGCGTGACAAGAACGCACCCCCAAACACTTGTTCTGGCAAATTCTTCTGTGGGCAAAAGTGTTCGGACCACACCCAAGAAGCAACTCACCCATGAACACTTGCTCCAGCATGTTTGCGTACACAAACATGCCTGGGCAACGCATGGAAACCGCACAATCAAGTACACTTGCAGCAGCCAAATCCTTAGTGCGCAAAAGTGTTTGAGCAACGCTTGAAAACAACTGGTTCACAAACACTTGTTCCAGCATACTCCTGTACCAACGTGTTCAAGCAATGTGCAAGGGGGGCCAGGCTGGATTAGGGGGGCCAGGCTGGGACTCTAGGCCTAGAGTCCCAAACGGATTAGGGGGCCAGGCTGGATTCCCGACAGAGGCCCTAATTCAGTAGGGACTCTAAGCTTAGAGTCCCGAATGGATTAGGGGGCCAGGCTGGATTCCCAACAGATGCCCTAATTCAGTAGGGACTCTAAGCTTAGAGTCCCGAACGGATTAGGGGGCCAGGCTGGATTCCCGACCGATGCCCTAATTCAGTAGGGACTCTAAGCTTAGAGTCCCGAACGGATTAGGGGCAGGCCGTGGCTGCCGGGGGGCCTAACTCAGTAGGGACTCTAGGCCTAGAGTCCCGAACGGATTAGGGGTAGGCCGTGGCTGGCCAGGGGGCCTAACTCAGTAGGGACTCTAGGCTTAGAGTCCCGACATGGATAGGGGCAGGCGGTGGCTGGCCGGGGGCCTAACTCAGTAGGGACTCTAGGCTTAGAGTCCCGACATGGATTGACAAGGTTTAGGCACCGTGAAGGCTCATTTCCCGAGTGTAGTAGGTGTACGATGTACGCCTAACTCAGTAGGGAATCTAGGCTTAGATTCTCGATTGAGTTAGGGGCAAAGTAGCAATTCCAGATTGAGCCAGGGTGGTTCCAAAGAATGGCATACCCCTAGGTCAGTAGGGAATGGCACAAACCTCCCTAAACCAATCTGGAATCTAAGCCTAGATTCTCGATTGGATTAGGTGTACGATGTACACCTAAAGCAGTAGGGAATTGAAGGCCCACTGCCACTAATCCAGTAGGGACTCTAGGCCTAGACACCCGAACAGATTAGGGGGGTTGGGCCAATCCAGTAAAATTTAGTAGGGAAGGCCTAGGCTCCCAAACAGATTGTGGGTTTGGGCCTGCCTTGGAACCTCTGCCGTTGCTCTCATCTGAGGTTATGTTTGGTGGGGCTTTGCAGATCCTTGGAGAAGACCTACAGGCTACCAGCATCCAAAAGGCAGAGGATGGCCCTGCAAGCTCTAGCCTTGGGACAAGTGACTTGCCTGGCAACTCCAAAGCTTGCCGGCCATGTCGGGGTGGGCCTTCATGCTTCAATGAGTGGCTGACCAGTGACAGTGACACTGCTGCCAACACCTCCTTCCTGGAAAGCTTGCAAAGTCACCCTGCCATGGACCTGGACCCTTCAGCTGCCCCGCGTGAGCAGCAGAGTAACTTCAAGGCCTTTTGGTTGTCCAGAGGAGTGCCCATGGCCATTGCGGCTCAGATGTGGGCCCAACACCCAGAAGTTGTTCAAAGGCGTGAGTCTGCTGCTGTCAGAAGGCAGTCAGCCAAGCAGCAAAGAGCCAAAGCTAAGTTGGCTAAGGCTCAGAAAAAGGCTCAAAAACGCCAGGGTGATGCCCAAAGGGGAGACTAATTCGCAGGCCTGCAGGCCTGCTGGGGGCACATAGAGTCATGGGGCAGTGTAGCAAAAAGGCAGCAGACCTGCACCCCTTTCATGTTTGTGCCAGGATTGCCCAGATCAAGACACTTTGCAGCATGGGCTTGTGTTGTTGAAGACACGTTGCAGCATAGACTTGTGTTGCTGAAGACACCTTGCAGCATGGACTTGTGTTGTTGAGACACTTTGCAGCGTAGACTTTTGCTGTTGAAGACACCTTGCGGCATGGACTTGCGTTGTTGGGCCAAGAGATGCCAAAGACCCCACATGGTAGCATCACAAAGTGGCGGCGCAATAAAAGGCCAAAGAAGCCTTGCAAGGAACCAGACTTTGACCCATGGAGTGAGACTGTGCATGCAGCCTCTGCTGCAACTTCCTCACTGGCAGCATGGGGTGAGGACTTGGCAGATCCCTGGCAGGAAGATGCAGACCCATGGGCGGAAGCTGACAGTGTGGTAAGTAAAGCTGAGCCTTCCAAGACGCGCAAAGTTTCTTTGGGCGCTGGCGCAGAACTGCTTGCAGCATCTACCTTCAAGAAGGCCAAGAACACGTTTGAGACCAAAGGAGGTGATCCTGATGAGTGCAGAAAAAGATGGGCTCAGCCATGCCCCAGAAAGTGCAAGATGGAGGGGTGCAAAGCCAAGGGGATCAGGCTTGCAGACCTGCAGGCCCTCTGCAGCTGCTTCTGGAAGATCTCACAGAATGAACGCTGCCAGCTGCTGCAGGCAACATATGGTGATGCCAGCCAGAAGGGCCCTGAACGTCAGAAAGTTGAGTACTACATTGGGGATGCCCAGGTATGCTTTCACAACTTCTGCAGCAAGCTGGGAAGCTCTCAGAACACCATACGGAAGCTCATGGCTGGTCAGCCAGACATGCGCACGTGCAGCTTTGGCCAACACAGCTTTGGCAGCAGGCCCCGGGACGCACTTGCCACACAGAAGTGTGACCACTTCTTCCAAGAGTTTTACCAGTCTGCAGCAGAAGCTCTGCCTGAAGATGAAGACTGCGCACCTGATGACCCATGGCAGGAGGAGAGGGGCTGCCTTCAAAGTTGTGTTGTAATGCCTAGCCGTTTATTTGTTTGTGCAAAAGGCTACTTTAAACTTAGCTCTTGGGCGCAAGCATGCCAGGAGACTATCTATGGCAATGTCTCTGACCCCTTGACTGTGTCCTGCATGGCAAAGGTTTCTGGCTTGCCGAAGCGGTACATCCAACACTGCCAGATCAGTGACTTGTATTGGCAGTTCCACGCTGAATGGGACATGTTGCTGGACATGCACAGCAAGTTTCAGGACAGGCCTGCAGACCAGAGCAGTCCTGCAGGCCTAGGAGAACTCCCAAGTTATGACACCTTCCGGAGAAGGTACAATGGCTTTTGGAAAAAGTTTCTTAAGATGAAGAAGACTAGCCAGCACAGCCAGTGTGACATTTGCTTTCGCCTGCAGGCTGCACTTTCAAAACCATCTGTAAGGTGGGATGAGAAAGTGATGAAAGCCAGGCTGCTGCGTGCTCACCAACAAGATCAATATGCAGACAGGGTGCTCTACTGGAGTCTGCGGCATGGATCCATGGCCTGTCGTGACCTACTGGTCATCATTATTGATGACATGGATCACAGCAAATTTGCCTGGCCCCGATGGGGGTGGCGCAAGACGCCTCATGAACTTGACAACATCCAAAGGCCATCAGTCACATTTACTGCCGCACTGGCCCATGGATGGGGTGCGTACCTCTACATGGCCAACCCGCAGGTCTCATGTGGGTCAGATTATTTCATTGAGGTCTTGTCGCAAACCATCCAGCAGGTAAAGGATCAGGCCGACAGTCCTGCAGGCCAGCAGGCTGGCAAACAGCTTCCAGAGCATCTTGTGGTGGTGGCGGACAACACTGTGAAGTCTGCAAAGAACCAGTACTTGCTCAAGTTTCTGGCTTTGCTGTCATATCGTGGCATCTTCAAGTCCACCACACTCTTCAACTTGACTGTTGGGCACACCCATGAGGACATTGACCAGCTCTTTGCCCTTGTCCTGGCATTCTTGAAGAGAAAGAGAACCTGGGAAACCCCAACAGAAGTTCTCACATACATCCAAGATTGCTGCTTGGCAGTGACAGTATGATATGCTGTCCAAACTTGACTGTGTTCCTCGTTGTTAAAATGCAGGGTGGAAAAGTGTCTTTCCCAGGCCTGGAAAAGCGAGCAGATCGACCAGAAGTTCGGGCACGGCATATCTCAGCTGTGCGCAATTTTGGGAGCTGGATTGATCCCCTGGATGTGTCTCTGTCCAATGCTTTTAAGCAAAGGGCAATCCCTGCAGATCAAGAAGAACCTGATGCAGAGATACCGCACAGCTTCACCATGGTGCCTGGAAGGCAGCTGAGCCAACGCCACAGAAGCCTGATGAATGAGGCAGTGAAGCCTGATGGCATCTACTGCTGTGTAAAGATGTACGTCCGGGATGTGAATTTGTCTCAGCCTCCCCTTTTGGTGATTCTGCCTTCAAAAGGCAATGCTGTTGTAGGGGCTTCGCCTTCTCAGGTGCTTGCTGCAGCGCCATTGTCTGTCAAGCAAATTCAGATGTATTCCAGGCTGCAAGAGCTCTGCGAGCACAAGTATGAGCTAAGGGCAGCTGGGTTGGCCCTGAGGCAGTTGATCCATGACCGTAGGTATCAGGTTTACCACTTGCCTTGGCTCAGCCTGCCATCCAGGCATGTGCAGGTTACACAGCCAGAGGGGCATCTGTATTTTCCATACTTGCCAAAGGCTTGCTGGCAGTTGGTGGCCAAGATTCACTAGGCAGGTCTGCAGGCTTGCAGGCGTCAAGGGGCAGAAGACAAAAAAACGCACTGAAGCATGGCATCTTTCATGGCTTCCTGCAGCAGTACCTGCAAGTGTGGCCAGCAGTTTGCTTCCTTGTGTCAAACTAAGTGGTTCAAGCCAAAGGTGAATATTGAACCAGCAGGCCTGCAGGCTTGCAAGCTAGCTGCGCCATGCCTCCTGTTGCCCACTGTGCCATTACCATCTTTGGCTTTACGGCCATATCGATTCTGACCAGCCCCCACTTCACAGAACTGCCTCGTGACCTGGATGTGCTAGAGGTGTTCTCCATGGCTGAGTCAGTGGTCCAGGCAGCCCGGAAAGCAGGACTCAGCGCAGAAGGGTTTGACTACCTCAACCCTGGCCAAGCCAGTGTCCTCCAGGAGGCTGGGTTTTTGCAGGCTGTGACTCTGCTCATGAGGGTCAAGGAGGGTGGCTTGTTTTGCGTGGCGCCCGAGTGCAAGTCATTTGGGTGGGCCTGCAGCTCTGTGACAAAAAGGAAAGCCGGCAACATTGAAGGCGATCCGTCCTCACAACTGGTCAGGGATGGCAACTTCATGGCTCGAGTTGCCTTTCTGCTGTTTATTGTGGCCACTGCTAGAGGGCTGCATGCTTGCTTTGAAAATCCATCTGGAAGCATGATTTTCTCCTTCTTGCAGAAGCACATTGATGACTTCAAAAAGGAGATGGCCTGCAAGCTCAGCTTCTTCTTTGTGGACAGATGCGTTTTTGAGTGGAAGCGGCCAACATTCAAAAAACGCTTCAAGTTCATGTGCAACAGTGCCTGGTTCGCTCCATGCGCACGGGACTGTGGATGCCAGTGTGAGCACATCCCTCTCATGGACCGTGTGGACTTGCCAGACGGGTCTGTGCAAGTGAATGGCAAGGGCCAGCTCTTGAAGGAAAGTGGGCTTTACCCAAGTGCGATGGGAGAGGCCATGGTTCAAGCATGGAGAACTTGGGCAATTTCCAGCATGCAGGCCAGCAGGCCTGCAGCCCCAGTAATGGACCTGCAAGATCTTGAAGATCCATGGGGCGGTGATCCTGCTCTGAATCGCCAGAGCCCAAAGGCCAAAGGCAAGGCCAAAGCCAAAGGCAAGGCCAAAGCCAAAGGCAAGGCCAAAGCCAAAGGCAAGGCCAAAGCCAAAGGCAAGGCTCACACGAAAGCAGGGACTAAGCTTTGCCCTGCAACCGTTGAAGAGGGGTCTTATGATCCATGGTCATAGGACCTTGGATTTGTTTGAGCATGGGGAAGTTTGGGGTTGCAGCATTTTGCAATGCCAGGTGTGGGGATGAAAAGGTGTGTGGCTGCTTCATGGCATGAGCATGTTACTTGGTGCGACTTGGCATTGGCAAATGTGTTGAACTGTCTTGCAGCCATTCCATGTCAGGTGGGCACTAGGGCAGAACTGGGCTGTAGTTGATATGTTTGGTGGGACACTACGCTTCCCTGTGCAGCTAGAGGGCGGGCTCAGTCAGCCAGACCCACAATTCTGCGATGAACCTGGTGCAGTCCCAGGCCAAGTTGCTGACATGCCTGCAGACCTGCAGGCTCCAGCAGCTGACAGCTTGCCTGGAAACAGCGGCTTGGTCACAGCATCTCCGCCTGTGCTGAAGCGCGCCACACCAAGCCCAGACACTGCACGCAATGTGCGGCCCCGGGAAGAATCAGATGATGGCATCACCCCCCTTCCTCGCAAGCTTGACTTTGAGTTGCAGACGCCTTGCCAGGAGGTTGCCAAGGAAAGCGTGAACTTCACCGAAATCAACGGGGTGCTCACAGACATGGAGCAAAAAGCAATCAAGAAGACCGGAATCGTGGTGCCTGATTTGGAGCCTCAGAAGCCTGATGGTGGTGGCAATGGCTTCCAGCTGGACACCCGCAAGATTGATGCCAAGTTGGCCAAGGCTGCCAAGACCAAGCCAGCTGCCAAGGCCACTGCCAAGGAGAGCAAGGCCAAGAAGACCAAGGCGACTGCCAAGACCAAGGCCAAGAAGACCAAGGTGACTGCCAAGACCAAGGCCAAGAAGACCCAGGCCACGGCCAAGACCAAGGCCAAGAAGACCAAGGCCACTGCCAACAAGGCCACCGCCAAGAGCAAGGCCAAGAAGACCAAGGCTGCCCCTGAGACCAATGCCACCCCTGAGCCTGAGGATGCTCCTGAGATCGAGGATGCTCCTGAGATTGAGGACGCTCCTGAGATTGAGGACGCTGTTGAGGCCAATGCCCTCTCTGAGCCTGAGGATTCCAAGGTGAGCTGGCCTACACGGGCAACCTTTGCTGGCCGCAAGTGCCCAGAGAATCTGGATGGCAAAATGCAGTGGCGTTTCAGACGGGAAGCGTTTTACCAGAGCATCCCATCCAACTTTTGGAAGGATCACCATGAGAGGACTTGGTGGACGCTGTACAAACCTGAGTCCACTGCTGTAGAGGCTGCGGAAGCTTTTTTGGAATTGGTCCGGCCTCGTAGCACTTGATATGGGAGCCATCAGTTCAAACTGGGGGCAGTTTGCAAGGGGCAGGCAAGCAGGCCAGCAGGCCTGTAGTCAAGTGCAGCAGGGCTTGTGGAGCAAAATCAGCGATGCGCTTGGCATGGCCACTTCACAAACTAGAACTCCTTTGTGTCCATGGCTTGAGTTTTGCATGTGATCCTTGGGCGCTTGTGGATGTGAGCCTTCAGTTGCGGATGTGTGTGGCTTGCCAGCTGTGTCTAAAATAAAGCCTTGTTTGCTTGGCCACCTTAGCAATGGAAGTGGATGATGGCCTTTGTCACCAAGACGAAATGGCTAAGATCTTGAACGAGTGCTTGGCCTGCCTGAAGGGGGAGATGGACACCAAGGATGCCCAGGGCTTCCCGAAGTTCACGGATGTGTGTGAATGGTTTGCAGACAAGCTTGCCACTGAAGACTCCCGTCTGGCCTACAAAGCCAGACTTGATGACTTGCTGGACAAGTGTCAAGACCTTGGCCAGGTGGAGGCCTTGACAGGCTTTCAGTCCAGCAGGCCTGATAGCTTGAAGTACACTGAGAATGGCATGGAGCACTTGACCAAGTTTTCCCTGAGGCTGTGGCAGATAGGCGTGCATGAGCAGTCCCATGTGAAGGGGGCACCTCCACTGCACGCAGTGTTCGACAACATGCAGAAGCTGCTGATTGGGCATGGCAATGAGACTGCCAAATACCCACTGGAGCTCCTCTTTGATTGGGGGTGCCCCTGGTCCAAAGGCAACAGCCCTGAGATAGAGTGCTTCACTGTGGGCATCAGCATTGGCAGCTCAGTGACCATGGCCTGCCACTTGCTGTGCTGGGCTGTGCTGAAGTTGGGCATCATGGAGTCCACTGACAGGCCAGCAGACCAGCAGGCCATCAAGTGTGAACTGGCCAAGCGATTGCTGAAGTGCCTGTGCCCCTTGGCTGGAAGTAGTGTCATTGAAGTGTAGCAGGCTGGAGGTAGTTTCAACACTTCCATTGGATTAGGAGCCATGTGTACCTTGACAACCATGCAAAAAAGCTGTTGTTGCACTTGAAGACGTGGCTGCTGCTGTTGTTGTTGTTGTTGTTGTTGTTGTTGTTGTTGTTGTTGTTGTTGTTGTTGTTGTTGTTGTTGTTGTTGCTGCTGCAGTTGCTGCCTGAGGTCTCTATGGCACCTGCAACCCAAAAAGCTCTGTCGAGACGCAGTCCCTGGAGAGCTTGAGGGTGAAGACAGATGCGTCAGCCAGGGTCAGGCCAATGATTTACAACATCCATTTCATGTGGCTTGGCCGCATCTATATTGAAAATGACAGCCTTGAAAACTTGGTCCTTGAAAGTGGGCAGCCCTAGGTTTGAGAAGATTGTCAGCCACAAGATCAACTCTGGCTCACGGAAGTGCAGGCAGGACCTGCTCCAGGAGACCATCTATCGCCACAACAAGCAGGCAGTTGGAAAAGCCAAAATCAACACAAATGAGATTGCGGCATTGTACTTCTTTGATGAGGCCCCTCTGAATCTCCGCAGGGCCCTCAAGCTCATCTGGGGGACAGAGGCTCCAGCCCAGACAGCGGCGCCATTGAGCTTGGTTGGGCAGCCTTTTCTGATCCCAAAGAAATCTTTGTCAGGCAAGTTCTCAGCCCAGAGCAACCCGTTGTGGCATGAGATATCAAAGCATTCCTGGGACAAGGTTGCAGAGTTCTTGAAAAGGCTTGAGACGAAATGGAATGCCAAGTTGCAGGAGTACTATGACCGAGGGCAGGCTCCACCAATCTATCAGCCGCAGGTCTGTGGCCAGTTCAGGGATTCTGGCCGAGAAGCAGAGGTTATGCTGATGGCCAGCTTCATGGTCCATTTCAAATCAGATCTGGAAAAGCTGCTGGGAGAGGGTGGCTTTTGCAAGCTGCAGCACACCTGGAGGACAGGGCACTTTGACAGCAAGCTCCTCCCAGAGATTCAGGCCTGCAGGCCTGACTTCAAGCTTGCAGACCTGGGATTTACCCCGGAGGGCACTGCAGATCAGGCAGCTCTTCCAGAAGCGTTTGACATGGATGAAGAGGAGCAGGCCAACTTGCGTGTCCTGATCGGTTTGGCCCGAGGCTTGAGGAAAGAGCAAGATGCTATGCGAGCGCACCGGGCAGCAGCCACGCGCCATCAGACTGCAACACTTGCAGCTGACAGTGAGTGGCAGCAGCATCTTGCTGCTGCTGTGAAGGATGTTTGGCAGGAGCATGGATTGTACTACCAAGCGCAGGCCTGCAAAGACCTGCAGGCCTGCCAGTCTGCAGAAAGCTCTGTGCACCAGACTCTTGCTGCACGACTGCTTGTGGGGAAGTCAAATGTGCCCATCATCACCTTTGTGAATGTGCCCATGCTTGGAGCTCAGGCCAGCACACTGGTGCGCAACACTGTTGCCCACATGAGTGCTGAGCTGGCCAGCAATCCAGAAATTTCAATGTGTGTGGTCCTCCCTCCCAACCAGCCAGAACATGGGCAGGGGCATGGAACAAAGAATGCAGGGAAGGCCTTGCGGGAAGAGTCCGTGGCCAGGCACCAAGCCTTGTGGAGGGCTGAACTTGAGACCTGTGAGAGCATCAAAGCTTTCAGGTGCACGGCGCTCTTCAATGAGCAAACCATGTACTCTGATGAGAGAGACCTGGGCCTGCAGGTGTGGGTGGTGGTCTCTGCCACAGTTGCAGATAACTTGCAGGCCAAAAACATCTTTGGCTCATCCACATTGCTGAAGCGCAAGGCTGTCCCGGGCCTGCTGAATGTCATGCAAAGGGTCGACATGCTGAACTTCTGGAAGGACTTGGCATTTGCACAGACTGGGCAGACCAACCGGGATGCAGACGCAGAAAGGCGTCAGCACTACAGTGGCCATGCCTTCTTTTATGACTTGCTGCTGACAATTCTCTCAGGCACCAAGCTGAAGACCACCAACACTGTGCTGATCCGTGACGAGACCTTGTACGACGCTGAGCTTGGCAAGGCCGTCGCCAGTCTGAACTCCTGCAAGACTGGGACTGCAGCTGGCATGAAGACTTGGCCAGACCTGGCCTACATTGGCTTGTGCTGGGCCCCAAGCGCAACTGTGAAGCAGATTGTGGCCAAGAATGTGCAGACCATGTTGGAAGAGCATGTCCAGGGTGCAATTGCGCGAGGTGAGTATGCATTGGCCAAGATGCCTGCAGGCCTACAGGCCCCCAGGCCTGCAGACAAGTCCCAGGCCCCCCAGCTGGACATGTCCGTGTTTGAGCTCACAGTGCCACAGACAACCAACTTGGAGTTGCCCTTCTTGAAGACCACCATGGACAAGGGACAGGCCTGCAGTAAGACAAGCCTGCCAAGCAGTGAAGTCTGGTCAGGGCTGGCATGGGCTGACATTGTGAAGCAGCACAATGACGAGTTCAATCCGGCTGGCACTGTCCGCAACAAGCGAGAGGCAGACATTCCTGTGGAACAGCTCCTTGGTTAGCAGATAAGTACTTTTCAGCTTGCAAGAGAAGCTTTTGCAGGGCACATGCGTTGGCTCATGGCATTGCCTGTTTGCACCCTTAGGTTGGAGAAGGTCTCCAGGGCAGAGGTGAAGCTTGAGTCTGGCTTGAAGCCGGAGCAGTTGAAGGGCATGGGCCGTTGCAATCCACCGGGCATGGGCACGTGGGAGCTCTATGTCTCCAAGATGGGCGATGTCTATGTGAAGGGCCTGGCGGAGACCACCTTGAGCGGTGTGCTCTTCCCCATCCATGGCCTCTTCAAGACAGGCTCAGAGGCCTCAACCCTGCTGGAGCAGGGAGGCGGCATGATTCCGTACAAGCTGACCGAGAGTTCCAAGGTGCTCCTGCGACCCAAATCAGGCAAGACCTTGCCATCATCTTTGGCAGGCTTCCTTGGCAGCCCAGTGCCTTTGCAGGAGGTCTTGAAAGCCATGACTGCAGCCTCATTGCCACAGTGCCAGATCCACCTTCACAAAGTTGAGGCTGTGACAGAGCAGGGCAAGGTCAACTGGAAGGTGCATGCCCTGGAGGCAGCATGCTTGAAACCAACTATTCTGGAGCCAAATGAGGGAGGCGAGTTCCCCCCTGCTGAGATCACCCCAGCCAAGATCTCCTGCTACGTGAACCTTGCCAACCTCACCCATGTAGAGATGGTGTTTGCGTTGGAGTATGATGACCAGGCGAACAAGTTCAAGGGCATGCTGCCACAGGCATGCATGAAGGCGACCAGCTCCCTGCCAAAGGATGTCATTGCCAAGCTCTGAGATCCTGCACAGACATGCAGGCTTGAGCTGCAAATATGTAGGTCACATGCATGCAGGCTTGCAGTCTTGCACTGCATTGAAAAGCCGGCTGCCAATGAGTACTGGCAGCATTTTGGGCTTGTTCACAGACACATTTGGGTGATCTGTGACAAAAGCTGCAATGCAGGGAGCAGCGCCGCACAGATGTCATGTCATGTGAAGAGCTTGACAGGATACTGCACCGGAGTGTGCAGCGCATGGTCCAGTAATGCGTGATGTGATTGGTGCAGAGTGTTCAAGCTAAGCTTGCAGGCCACCAGGCCTGTGAATGTTTACTCATTGTCACACATGCATGATTCAACATAGCCACAGTCACAGTCCACCACCTTGCAGCTTGCACTTGTAGAGTAGCCTGCAGGCACTCCGTTGCCATGGCAAGGGTGCGTCGCATGGAGACGCTGCATGAAGCTCTGGAGGAGGCTGCTGAGATCCTTCAGTCAGCCCAGAGCCAGCCTTCAAGCACTGAGCTCTCTGTGGCAGCCAAAGACATTCCAAGAGCAGATGCTGCTGCACCATCTTACTTTGCCAGGCAGGGGAAGAGGCAGCGCACCCAAACCCTCCAGCTGGGCGACTTTTCTGATGTAGATGACACCTACTGGCAGCAAGACCAGCACCCCAATCACTGCTGTTGCGGGAACTGCTTGATTGTCTTTCGCGCATGGATTGAAGAGCAGGGAGCTGTGGCCACCAACTTGGAAGATGGCGCTGCTTTGGAGGCTGAGGGTGATGCCGAGTGTGCCAAGGATGTGGCCAAGTGAAGAAGAACTGGCTTGCAGGCTTGCAGGCTGGCAGGATGATCTGATGCCAGGCTGGCAGGGATCAGGGAGGGATGGTTTGAGCTCGCAATGGTAAATTGATGATAGTCACCTGACACCATGGGATTTTTCCATGAGGCAAAGCCCATGCCTCATCCAATAAGCAGCATTTTCCAGGCCAACTAATCTACACAGGAGTGGTCCAGTTTTGGCCCCGTTGCTGACCTTTTGCCCTAGCCTGTGGGAGACAAGTTTGCGCCTGGCCAATCCATGCGTTTGCACACCCGGTTTCGCAAGCGTGTAAGTTAGTCTTAACCCATGTGCCCAGGCATCTTCTGCTAGCTCAGCCCTCAGAGTTCCTGCACTCTTACACCACTGGTGGTGCCTCTTAGCCACTTTTGTGCCCCCACCCCTGTGTCATTAGGGCTCTTTGGCAGTTCATGGTCCTCAAGACCAACTTGAGCTGCACGCGTGGGATTTCTTGCATTTGCAGCCTAGGTTCCCACATCAAGCCCCTGTTCCCTCCTTGGCTGTGGGGTGGCCATCCTTGCATGTTTACCTTGCGCAGCTAGCCACAGGTGGTCTTTGCCATGTGCTGCGTTGGCATATCAGGCCTCCTGAGCCCCCTCTGCTCAAGCACACAGTGCGCTAGGTGGCCCTTTTTCCTGTTGCTTTGAGCCATGAACAGCTCCTGCACACCTGAGCTTCAGGAGGCACTTGGAAGGCTTGCAGACCTGCAGGAGGCACTTGGAAGGCTTGCAGACCTGCAGGCAGAGCTTCAGACCTGCCTTGGACCCATGAGGCGCACCCTTGAGGCCAACCAAGAGGAGTTGCATGAGACCAGGCTTTTGGTGAGGAACTTGTCCTGGGACATCGCATGTCTCCACTACTGCGTCGCAGTTTGCTGCCTAATTCTTTTGATAGCCATGCGATATTTTTGCTGAGCATGCCAGAAAAAGAGAGACGAGATTCTTTTCATATTGAAAAGGCACTTCTCCTTTCGGGTCTTGCCATCCCATGTCTGCCAGGTGATGTCTCCAGATTGCCATGGCCTCAGTGGCTGCTTTCATGTCCATAACCCTGGGCTTTGTGTGTGTGTGCGCCAATTTTTCAGGGTTTGGAAGGTGCCCAAAATCCCAACAGCCCTGTCCATGCCATGGCATCCATGGCATGGGGCATCCATGGCATGGTCCACCCAAAATCCAAGGCTTGCCAGGGGAAAATGCCCGCACTCGTTCTTTTGAAGTTCTTTCCCCAAAGTGAAGGCATGTGTGTTGGCCTTGGAGTGGCTCAGCACTGCCTGCACTTGGAGAAATGGCCCATCCAAAATTGTGAATGCAATGATGCTGGTCAGGCAAAACCAAAGAGAGTAACAACCCAAAAAGCAGTTCCAGGATGCCTTTAATGACAGCTGCCATGCTTTGAAGTAGACACCCACCATGGGCGCACCAGGTGAGGGGCCGGACTTGCGTGCCACTGTAATGTGTGACACACTGCTATTTTGAGGGGGTGACTGTTTAACATTGTGAAGCTCGATTCATTATATTTTTGCCACAAAGAGACAACCCCTGGATTCTTGAAGCTGTGGTGTCTGTGGGCTGTCTGCCAGTTGTGTCTAGCCTTTGGGTATCCTTGAAAAGTTGTGTCTTCTGCGCTCAGCCATGCCCAGGTGCTTTGGGGAAGCCAATCTGCTGGTCGGCTGTGAGGATGTCAGTTTGAGAGGAAAACAAATTGTTGTCTTGTTGAGCCTGCTACTGTACTGGGTAATTGTGTGCGCACACCGAAATGATAATGTTGAACGAATGGCCAGCCAGTGGAATGATGTGCCTGCCGTGGGTGGGCAACTTTGCATGCCCAATGTGAACTGCCATGAGTTTTTGGCTCACAGCACAGCACAGATTGCAGGCCAGCAGGCTTGCAGTCCAGACAGCTTGCAGGCAATGCCCCAACAGAGAGGGCTTTCGTATGAGAAGCGGCAAGGTGTCAGAACACTCAAGAAGGCTGTCAAGGTGGCCACAGAGGAGGCTGCAACCTCCAACAAGAAAATTTGCATCTTGAAGAATGATGTGAAGGAGCTGAACTCTGCACTCAAGCACGTTGCGAATGATCTGATGGAGGAAACGTGCCTCCGTGCCAAGGCTGAGCAAGAGACTGAGAAGATCAAGAAGGGCAGGGACGTTGTTCTGGAGAAGCACCAGGGGATGTGGAAGCGGGTCTATGACAAGTGCAACCAGGCAGGGTTGACCAAGCATGACCATGGGCCTGGCAGTTGCTACCCCTGACTTGACCGCAGGAAAAGGACGCCCTCTGCATTGAGAATGCAGACTTGCACTTTCAGATCATGGACTTGCAGGAGAAGCAGGAGCAGAGCTCTTCTTCCAAGAGCCAGCCATCAAATGCCAAGAAGCCTGAGATGTCTAAGAAGTGAAGCCAGCATTGCAGGCCTACAGGCCTGCAGGCTAGCTTGAACTTGGCTACCTGGCGCCGTTCTGGAAAAAAGCTTGTGAAGCGGTGGGTGTTTGTGTGTGTGTGTGTTACCCATGTGTGGTTGCATGTGCCGTGCGTGGCCTTTGCTGAGCAGCTCAGTTGCGCCTGTTTAGGTCACTGTGTACATGTCTTCTTGCGTTGCAATTGAAGAGCCCACCTGCGGGCAGCACTCATCAGGGTCAACCGATGCAGCACATGCACTTGGGGCTTTGGGGCTGACGCGCATGGCTTGCAGCTGGGGGGCAGGGAGGGGGACTGGAGCATTTATTGGTCTGGTGCTGAACGAATTTCCTGCCCAATGGAGCTGTTTGGAAATTAGATGTTTTGCGCCACTTGGTTGATTGAAGGTTTGCCCTCCCCCTTGCATGATGTCTTCAAGGTTTCTGGCATTAATGTTTAGTGTGTAATTGGTGTTCAAATTTGACAATCCCATCAAGGAGCATCAAAGCTGAACAGTTGTCCTGGCGAAAGTGCAACATTGGCTGGCAGAACCCCAGCCTCCAATCGGTCAACACCTTCAAAAGTCAGTGGGGCCCTCCCTAGTGTCTGACAAGGGCTGGGGTGAACTGCGAAAACTTGCCTTGAACATCCTTTAAGCCTCTGGCCTTTGTCTTACTTGTTCCCAACCCCTACAGTGATAGGAAAATCCAAGGCATGGAGTCCATGCCTTGGCAGGCTTACAACCCCACAATGTGACTGCGCCCTAGTGAGTGGCAACATTGCCTCTTTGCCTGCCAGGCCTGTGTCACCCTGAAGTGAGGGCCTTAGATGCCTGGGCCTTAGTGTCTGCACCTTAGCTTGCAGCAGGCTCCGCTCTGCTGGGGCCTTAGTGAACCTCAGTGCAGGGCTTGAGCCTTAGTGCCCAGCTGCCCCAAACAGTCAAATGGCAACTTCTTTGGCTGCAAGCGTCTGTGTGCAAACACATTGTGGCTGCAGTGTGGTTTGGTGCACGGGTGTGCAACAGGGCATGAAACTTAGGGTCATGGTCAGCACACGTAGCCCCACATGCATTTTCTCAATGGCTGTGCCCTCTATGCATAGTGCTTTGCAGTTGTTACAGTTCTGAAGCAAAGCAGGGATATATATTGACCACTAGGCCATTGAATATTGCAGTCTTGGTGCAGGCTAAAGTGCCCCATGACCATCCTCCCTCTCTGGCCAGGCCTGCTTGGTCATCTTTACCATGTGCCCAAAAAAATGGTGCGCTTTTCAGCGCTACCCGCTTTTCAGCGGTGCCTATGTTTTTACCCTCCCTCCCTCCCTGTGAACTGCTGCTCCAAGTATTCCATGAAGTAGTCCGAGCCACAGTGCAGGGGGTGGGCACAGGGAAGGGTTGGGATGTGGGCACAGGGAAGGGTTGGGATGTGGGCCTGGCAAACAAAACTAAATCTTGGTAGCTTAGAATGTTGGTGCCTGTATCTTAGTTCCACTTCTTCTGGTTTCAATCCAACTGGTGGTTTTCTTGAAGATCCCTGGGTTCATTCCGAAAACCCTGGCCTGGGTCATTCCCTACTGAGCACCAGCAAGAAAACAGGGTTGTTCCCTAAATCCTTCAAGCTGAACCTGCCTGGAAGCTGATTCAGAACCAGCCTCCTTATTTCAACCGCCAATTTGGGCTGCAAAAGTGCGGGCACTTCTGCAGAACCTTGCTTGGAAGGCAGGCTGGGGCTGCTTGACTCCGCACAAGCCTGTCTTTGAAACTTTGCAGAACAAAAAAGAAGTTCACCACGTTTTGGCCGGCCCACTTAAGTCCGTCTTCGAGGAAGCGACTGGAAGGTATATAATTCGTTCGAAAAAGACAACGGTAGAGCGTGAAGCCCTGCTACCCGAATGCTTGATGTTTTAGCACCTCCCCTGAAAAACACCTACCCAGCCCTCAACTCACTCCCTGAGTGGTTTGGCCAGAAACAAGTCCACTCCAGGTGCTGCCCATTGATCATCCTGGAAATGAGATCAGGGCGTTGCTGCAACAAACTTTTGGAATGCAAAACGGAAACGGACACGAACCATTGTCATTGACATAGGTTCCCTAGCCTATTTTGGCACACGCGGTACCTCAAAATACTCCGCGCAAGCACTACGGTGGATGCCCTCAATATTGCAAGCAGGGAACCAAGCAAGCCCTTCAAATCTACCATGGTTTCTGGTGGGTTTGCTTGCAATATGGCAAGAGCATCCACCGTAGCCATCAAATGTTGCTTGTTCTCAAACTGGGAACGGCGCGCTGGTTCTTGTTTCATGGGAAACCACAAGGACACCAACCATCATTTTACTCGGGCACATGGGGGGCATTTAGGGGTGCCTTATTTCAGGACACACATGTGGGCAACCATTCTGGGCTGTTTGACAGGAGAGTAGCGAATTCAAATCCATAATCCCATAATCCTGATGCAGAGAGGACCAACTCCAGTCCAAATCCCATAGTCAAGTTAACTTTCAGGGGACCAGCACATGGATCAACTCTTGAGGGGGGAAATGCAGTGACTGAACTTGTCTGACAGGTTGGTTCAACTAATTCTTACATTGCGAGGCTTGTGAATGCTGTGGATGGACGAAATCCATTTCGCACCACCTAAGAAGCCCTGGAATTATGTCTCCCCAACGTAAATACCAACAAACAATGGGTTCAACCATGGTTTCAGTTCGTGGTGCGACCGGACTTCGTCCATCCACAGTATGGACCAGACTCAAGCAGAAACAAGTCTTGGGCAAAGGCTGAGGCTCTGAGGTACTTGGTGGGCTGAGTCCCTTGGTATCTAAGGAGGTGCTTAGACCCCTTGCTACTCCCCAAAAGCCATCCTCAGGAGGTACCAAGGGATCCTCTGGGATGGAACATATCGTTTTAGGAGGTCCAAACATGAGAATCATACCACGAGTCGTGGGTACCTTTTTGTAAGTCGTGGGTACGAAGAATTCGTCGACTTTTCACACGGAAGCCCCCTTCGAGCCAAAAAAACCCACTGGACCCCCCCCCCCCCCCCCGCAGACGCGCCCCAGACGCGCCTGCGCTGCTTTGGGCGCAAGCGGAGCCGCGGAAGCGGAGGCCGGTGCCTTTGGAGCGCCGCTTGGGACTTGGAGCTTCCCGCCGCTTGGTCCAGTAGAGAGGTCAGAATAACCTGGTTGCCGTTGAAGCCTCTGCATTTTTTTCAAACTGTTTGTGGGTTTCATGGAGAACCCAACTTGACTTCCCAAAAAGTTAGAGTCGAAAGATCCAACGCAATAGCAGTCAAGATAAGAGTACCTCCCTTTGAACCCACCATGCCCCGTACCTTAGGGGGGAGGGGGTACCGGGTAGCGGGGTCTCTTTGTCAAGTCTTCCCTATGAAAGAGAAAATTGAACTATAAATGGAACCCATTTTAGCGTCTCCAGTGGAGAGGTTAGAATCAGGTGGTACCCACTTTTTGCAGGACGTCTATTTTGGTACGGGAACCCTCCCAACCAAAAAGGGTGAGAAAGGGCACCTGGCTGGGGGACCTAGCCTTTCAATCCAGCCACAAAAACTTGGGGTATAAGAACCGTTGAGTTTGTCTCAAATCGGGGACACCCAACAATGGGTGGGGGGTTCCTTTCGTTTCCCAATCAAACACAAACACCTGGAGTCCTTCTTCTGACCCTTTAAACATGGGGTCATCTGGGTGACCCAATTTTTGTTTGCACCATTTTCAAGGGTCAGCAGGAGACTCCAGGTTCTTGATTACCCATAAGGTACTGTCGATCTATATGTCTCATGTCGTTCCTTTACCCACCAAGCTTTTCAGGTTGAGCATGGCTGGTTTGGCAACATACTGTGGATGGACGGAATCCTGCACCACCTAAGAAGCCCTGGAATGATAGTTCCCTGTAAATGCCAACAAACCGTGGGTTCAACCATGGCTTCAAAGTGGTGCGAACAGTATCTTAGAACATCCCGCACCTTCCGGTGAACCTGGCTGCAAGCCTTGCCCGAACCAATCGCTTCGAGACCATGGCTTGATGCTTGGGGGCCTCGCCTTTTACATGCGGGGGTGGAAGAAACGACGTCGGGGTATGCCAATTCACCTGTTCTCGACCAAATGGGCTGGGATCCGCGGGGATTAGGAAGCGCAAGCTGTTTTTTTTTTTAGGCCGCACGAGCAAATTTGCTCGCTGGCTTCAAGCGATTCATCACCCACACTCAGACCTGAAAGCACAGCAGGTCTCCAGGCCTTCAGCTGAGTTTGTGTTGCTGTGTGGTGGGCAAATGTCGTAACAACCTTTGAGATCCTTAAGCGACCTGAACTACGTACGTGTTGGGTCACACCCAAGCTGATTTTAGACCGTGTTGGTGTTGGGGGCTAAGTAGAAACTATTTCGACCAGCAAAGGAAGCACCCTACTCGCGTGGACCTCCTCTGAACGTATACAGCAACAATTACTGCGTCATCCACCGCAAGATATGGGAAGTTGAGGGACTAGCCAAGCATGAAAGCTCACGGCCAAGTCTTTCCAACCTCCGGCGCAAAGCTTGGGGTCGAATGTCCAGCCGACCCGAGCTGCCGTATGTCCAATCTACACATATCACCTCTCCGACACCTCAAGGAAAGGCTGCTTGCTGTTGCTCAGGGAATGACTCGGGGTGTTGGGAATGAACCGGAAGGGGATTCCCTGGAAGGAAAAAAACAGTAGGGGCCTCATGCCCTGCTGAGCGCCAGCAAGTTTAAGTTGGTAAATGAAGTTTAGAACCTAAAAACAAATCACATTGGAGAGCTGCCATTCGGGCAAGTGACCATCTAAACTGGATGGCTCAACCCCTTTGTGAAGGTGCTTGTGGGGGAAACAAAACAAACGTTTCCCAACAAGTTAAAGCAAGAACATAGCATACCTTGGTGTACTTGCAGTTGAATCTTCAAACCTTCTGATTCAACAACCCTCCAGAAATCCCCGGCTGCCTCCCGCGACGCCGCAGACTTCGCGGACAAGGTGGCAGGCGCGTAAGCGAACGCCGCCATGGAGCAAAACTCCCCCGTTTGCTGAAGAAAGAAGGATGGACCACCTCCCACTGGGCTTCAGACGGGTCAAAAACATCCTAAGCTGTTCTGTGGTTGGCTGAAACAACCTAAAACCTTCGCCTGTCGGGTTTGCCAGCACGAGAAATGTGCTATCTTCACTTCACCGTTTGCTCTTTTTTATAAACACGAAACAGGGTTGCCCCAAGGACATTCAAGCCTGAATCAGGGTCATCCGTCCCTCTTGGCACTGATTGGGGGCACACCCTTGTCTCGGCCAAACAAACAATGAGATGCTCAGCCGTTCCATGTTCAGTGAACGATACTGTTGATGGAAGAAATCTTGCATGAGTTTAAAAGTCGTGGATCTGTTTTAAAAGTCATGCAAGATTTGTCTTTCATCCACACTACCACTTCAGAAATGATGATCCTCCACTTCGGGCATCCGGAACTCGTGTCATGGACTAGCCGGAAGCCTTCCCATGCCATCTCGCAAGCTCCGAACTGAGCAAAAATTTGACGCCGGCGAAGGAAGCCGCGAAGCGCGAGGTAGTACGTTGAACATCCAAGTAGGAACACGGCCCATGATCCGGTCGCCTACCGTGGATGGGCAACAGGACTTAGAATCACGGACAATCATGATCCACATACGTATACGAAGTAAGTTGAAGATCGTGGTCGGAACATGGCCCATGGTCTGCTTACCTGTGCATGGGGCAACAACACTTGGTTGATTTGTCCCAGTATTCATTCGGTAGTTGGCTTATCGCTGTTATAGGGGCTGGTGCAGCATGTTGTCCACGGCCTGGTGTCCTGGCAACCCTTACGATGAGGTCCAAAAGGGTCGAGACTGAAATCAGGATCTGCATTTATCATTCTCCAGTTAGTGGCCGTCCCTGGCCCGGCTTGATCATGCATTCCGTTCTCCGAGGTCTTCAGAAGCTTAGCACCCAATTCCTCCTAGACTTCTTAGCCCACATGAAGCGACCAGGTGCTGCCATCCGCCTGGCTCTGACAGAGCCAAGGTCGAAAGTGAATAGCTTGGGCCAATGGTTTTCTGAACCAAGGCCACCCACGGGATTGGGTACTCTCAAGGTTGGCTTTCTCACTTCTGATCGAGTAGATGGGCCATGGCTCAGGCCACACTGCTTGTTTACCTCTGAAATGGTCCACCCCTTAACAGCAACTCAGAACATGAGCTTCCTCTTGGCTTGTTTTACATCCCCTCTGGTATATATTATCGCACCCCTCCCCACCCCCCACCGCTCCCTTGCAGTGAAACGAAACGTGTACATGTGGAGGCTGCTCAGTCCGTAACACACCATCGCAGACTGCTGGTGTACTCAGACCATCGCACGAGTATGTGATGCCTGGCACCACAAGAGACAAACCCCATGTTCTGATGATTCCCCTGTAAATACCAACAAATTGGTTTCAACCCATGGTATCATTTCCTGCAGGAAACGGATTTCGCAACAACTGTATGAGTTGCCCAAGACATGGGAACTTTGAGGCCAAAGCCGATCAGTGGCTCATGACCACTTTTTTCGGGGAACCCTTTTTCGGTTTGATTGAAAGGGAAGCAAAAGGTAAACCATCATTTTTGAGGATCCCCAAATTTTAAGACATACCCATACAACAATTCATCCAGTGTCTGGGAGAAATCCGGACCACATCCCCTTGCTACTGGGAGAGCTGGAGATAGTTAACACCCACTAAGCTTGCTGGTTCTCAACCATTGGTAATTCCCAGATTGCAAGGAGATTGAATCTAAAACGTTTGTTTATCCTCCAAGGCCCACACAAATTGGAAAAATCAGGTGGGTTGCCATTCAAACTGTCATCCCAAAAGTATACGGATGTAAATTTCAATGTGGAACCCTTTGGCGGACATCAAAATCCAGTGGGGATTGCTGTCCACCGCCCGCTTTTGCCGGCCTGAAATCAGCCCAATTTGTAAACGCCAAGAGTGGGCCAAGAGGTTTTGCCCCACGTGTTAACCATTCCGAGGGCTCCTCAACCTCTGGGTGTCATTTTTGTTCAGGGACCTCCGCAAATGGTGCTGTTTTTGGTGCCCCTTTAACTAAATGGCACCCTCAACAACAAAAAAAACATGGCCCATATGTTGTGCTTTTGGTTCCCCTTTAACAAAATGGTACCCTCAGAAAAAGGAAAAAACAACATATGTTGTGCAGCTCGGATCAACTCTCCCTGAAAAAGCCGGCGAAAAAAGGGACCAAGGGCCCCGCACGGTGGGCTCCACGTCAACTTTTAGGCCCCCAATCCGCGCCAGCGCCTGAAAAATGGCGATGGTCCGGGGGTTGTGCCAGGTTGTCCAGCTGGGGAGCCCTGGTGTTAGGTTTTTGATGGTCTTTCAGCCACCTGGCTCCTGCGAACCACCGGAAAAAACAGAAAACATGTGGAAATGCCCGAGGCTGGACATTGCAAAGTTCTTCCAATCCAAATTGGGGCAGCGAACAATCTCCCAAGTGAGCGCCTGAAGCCTCTTGACTTGTGGTTCTACATGGCTCTACAGATTCAGAAGGAAATCATGATAACCGTTGATCTATTTTGTGGATCCACCCCTGTAGGATAGTAAAAAAATACTGAACGATTGATTTAACAAGAAAGGGGATTAACAGCTGAAATCCACAACAGCGCATCCTGGAGTTAAACCAGGTACGTAGTAGAACCATCTACCAAAACGGCCAGCAGGGGTTTGGGGAAGGATTATAAGTCCCAAGCCCTGGTCGAGCGTGGTCGCAGAAGTGCTTGACTCGTACCCAACTGGTCTTTAAAAAACCAGGGGGGCCAGGGTCGTTCATTCAAACATGTTCGCAAAAAACCCTGCTGGTCAATCCTGATCTCTTTCACTCCGAAATGCCGGTGATTCATCTTAAGGGTGAGGGAACATGTCGAATTTTTTCGGGATTGAAACCGGGTGACCAACAAAGCATGAGGGGCTTCGGGGCTTTTCGGCCCGCGTGGTTTCAATTCGGCCCCCGAGCCTCAGATCGAAGCCGGGGGGAACCGCTTTGAACAATAACAAACGGCACAAACGGCACAAGGCGAACGTAACCACGACTGCAGGCAAGCTGATTTTCTTTTTTCTCGAAAATTGATGATTTTCCAATTGATTACAGGCAAGCGTTTTTTCTTTTTTTTTCCCCGAAAATTGGTCTTTCACCGACCAAAGGAAACCGGTCACCAATCTCCGACCCAAATGTGTCGCACTTTTGGTGGGGGATTGGCCGTTCGTCTCCTGCTTTGGTTTGCGTTCTCATTGTGGCTCACTTGTGCCATAAGTTCAAGAACAACAACCCAAGCCCCGTATGACCAATTGTGTGCCATGTGTGTTTCCGACCCGTTTGAAACGCGAATTATTTCAACCATTTGTTGACCAAAAAAGTAAGCTGCCGTGTGACCATTTTCTTCGGTCAAAATGGCACATGACCAAAAATTGGTCATATGGGGTCCCAGCATACTGGCAACTGGGGTTGGCTGGCTTACAACCAAGCTTGCAATTAATTCTGTTACTGGGTAGGGTTGCACATCCATGGTAAGGGGGGCCGCCCTGATTCGCCCTAACTCCCAACACGTGGGTCACGGTCGTCGAGTCTGTACGTGAAAACCGGCAAGCAGGAAACTATACCATCTCCACACCTCCAAAACACATACGGGGCCCGTGTCTGTTTTTCGGGGACGCACCAAAAAGGTGGTTTCCTGTTGGCTTCCCCTTAAACCGACCAAAATAAAAGGGGTTAACAACCCTAAAAAAGACGGGCCGCCGGCCCATTCGCAAGAAATGGCTTTAGAGAACTCCCAAGCTGCTTTTTTTCCGGGCACCTCCGTTCGGCTCTCTGGACCTAAGGAATCCGATCAAAGATTTCAATGGACACCTGACCATGGCCCAATCCAAGTCCCAACCTGCTCGCTTTCCCGCGCATCTGGCACTTTCGTGCTTTTTGCTTGTTTGTTTGCAGTGTGTTCTGTTTTATACGTTGTCCAGCCTAATATAGTTGATCATTTTGGAGGAGACAGGCAAGGGCTCAAATATCTGAGGTATTGGGGGGAGGGGAAACTCCGAAACCAGAGGTTTAAAGGGTGCTTGGACCAGGGGATCTTTGCCACGCCTAACCAAACATATGATATGTTGTGTATATATTTCTATATATATGAAGTCAATGAGGATTTGCTTGAGCCCCAAAACGGGCATACATATATTTGTATATCATAATATACGTATTATATTTTCAAATATACGTATGCCTGTTTTGGGGCTTGAACAAATCCTCATTGACTTCCTGCTTACTCCTGTTTGTTCCATTCTTCAGATCTCCAAATAACTATGGCCCTTTCGGGGTCGATCGCTTTTTCGCGATGCTTGTCTCGTCTCGCGATCCATCGCGTGGCATGGCGCAGCAAGTCTGGGCATGGAGCCTTCGTAGAGCCTCGGCCCTTTTGCTGTTGGGTGGACAACGGCATAAGCAATCAACTTGAGGACCTAAATGTCAAACGGAATATGGGCGTTCGTCTTCCGCGATCATGACGTTGGTTCTGAAATACGCCGCAGCCGTACTTGGACAGCTTATTATGTTCTTTTTAAAAGGACAACCCATACCCTTCCTTAAAAAGCGAACACCTGGCTTGCGAGGAACGAACATCAAAAATCGGTTGTTCGCGAAGCTGTCCGATCTGCCGATCTGGTTCCTGTTGTTTGAGGAACCATCCAAGACTCCGACATGACCTGGGGAAAACAAACACATACCCGGGCACCCTTTTGGCAAAAGAGTACAACAAGAAAAGGACCTTCAGCGCGTGCTCGTTTCACATCTACCGGTGAGCTGGTGTTACTTTTTGCCCAAGGAGGACAGCCACTGGGGCTCCGTGCTTTTCCCTTTTGAATGTCACCCCAAAAGGAAACTCAGTTTAAGTTGGCCGCAAAGATCAAAATTGAAGACCAGCAACACTGGCTCTTCACCAACCCCCTACTCCAAACACGGCCTGTTATTTGTTTGTTTACCGGAAAAAATACCGGAGTGAGGCAAGGACAGCCAAGACCACCCGAGTTGATCTAATCGATGCGCCGTCGCTCAAGAGTTCGAGATGCGGTTGATCGCCGATCCGCTCGCATGCATGCCAAGGACGGGCAGCCGCACGATAAAAATATTGTCATACAGCGGTAGACCTGTGCTGGGTTGCTTCCTAATACTTGCTGAGCAAAACTTGGTTGACGTTGGAAGGGGAGCAACAATTTAAACTTTAGCAGTTAAGTGGGGATTTTCCACTAAACCACAATAAGCAAAAAAGTAAAATGTTTCCCGACAACAACCATGAAAAGGCTGGTCACCTTTTGTAGTTTAATGGAAAAGCCTTCTGTGTCCAAAAGGTTTTTTCGGGTGCTTTGGTCACACGGAAGACCAGCCATGTATGTCCTATGCAGAAGTTGTGTTTGCCCTTCTATCTATCTGCTTTCTTCTTCATTTGTCTGCCTCTGTGCAACAACTGGGGCGTTATTATCGTCCAATATGACCTTGTCTGAACACCCTCCAATCGCTGGCCTATCGCGCTCCAATCGCGACCACAGCAATCGCGGAGTGGATTGGTCAGAAAAAGTCCGAACTTCGTGTTCACAGCTAAGATGGTCTTGTCAAGAAAGTCCAGGAACCAACTCTCCGCAAAATCGAAGCATATTGATGCAGGCTGGTTGCAACCGAAACACGTCAGTCCAAATGGGAACCACTGTCTTAATGATTCTCCTTTTGGGGACCTTTAAGTTGGGTTCCATGTGAATGTGCAGGGGAGTACAGGTCGGAAGCAATTCAGACTAGGTGGGTTGGCAGACAAAGTCTAAACTGTTTGCTACCACTGAGATGGTCTTCCCAAAAAAGATTCACGTCCAGGAACGGGAGTGAGAATTGGGATCCCTTTTTGTCAAAAGTCGCAGCGGTTGCCCGTTCTTGAACTCGATCCGAACTCGAAGTCACTGAATCGAAGTGTCGGCATTTGGCGCCGAATTCGAATTCTCTGCGGGGTTCCCTATACTTGGTCTTCCAAAAACCGGCAAAACCAGGGTCCTTCTTGATCTTGGCTCCAAATGGAAATTCGGCCAAAGGCAACTGCTTTTCCAGGGTGGAAGATCAAGGTCTTCCATTTCCTGAAGCCCGGAAAAAAGAAACGTATTTCCAGTGATAGAGCTTTACAACCAGTGGATAATAAATATTCTGAGTCAAATGGAAGTATACCTGGAGTTGATTTGGGGATAGTGGTTTGGACTGGAAACCATCTTAGGAGACCAAGAGGAAGCATAGGAAACCCGCCGCTTGGATAGGCCGCCGTTTCCCGATCGCCATGTCCTCACAAGGCGTCTGGTGACATCCGCATCCCAAACCCCAACCCAGGCTCGCCGCTGGATCTGGCGGCGAGAATGCGACGTGTGCAACGTGCGCATTTTTGTTTATCCCAGGCACAAGACATGCAAGAGAAGAGCCCATGAGGAAAGCTTCACGGGGAAGTCTGACACGAGCCACAATAATGATTGCTTCGCGTTTCCTCCACTCTGCCCGTAGTTCGGATTCGTTGTGGAGTTGCAACCCCATTTGAATCTGGCCATTGCACTTTCGGTGGGAAGGCAAGAACATTGGGTAAGCTCGCAGGCCAATGGCAATTTGTGTCGTGCACTCCCTTCTTGTCCTTCCACCGAACAAAAGACATCAATACACTACCAATGAAGTGGGTTGCTCACATGCTAAGTGACGAACCCGAGAATGAGGCTCAACTCCAGGATGGTCAGTCCATGGTGATTCACTTGCCTGATTCACTGCTTGCCACTCATTCCTTACCTGCGAACTCAGATGCACTTCCGCAAATGCTTGAGAACGCTCGCCGTCATCTCAAATGGACTTGGACCCATAAACGTTGGACCCCCCAAAATACCAACTTAAACAATGGCTATCGCCCAAAAAAGATGGGGTGACTTCCCTTTCTTATTGGCGGTTTGAGGATCCAGGTTCACAGTCAAAACCCACCTGTGCAAAATCAAAACTCCGTTGGCTCTTCTCCAGCGAGTGATGCAGAGTCTCTCTTGTCCAGCAAGCCCGGCGAACGAAGCAAGCGGGTTTGGCTCAATAATAGGGGTCCCCCAGAATGGTTGGTTTTCTGTTGGATTCCCTTTCAAATGCAGAAAAAACACAAACTGTCCGTGGTGTTCTCAGCAGGGTTGATCCCCCAACATGGTCGGTTTCCTCTTGGCTTCCCTGGTAAATGGCGAAAAAACAGTTTTCCCATGGCCGTTCTCACCAGAGCTTGCCTTTTGACCGACTCCCTTGAGGGAAGTATAATTCCCAAACTGGAAAGAAGCAGACCCACCCTCCTCGCTTAAGCCCCGAATCGGTGAGCTCGTTGTTCCCCAAAAAGCATCCCCCCGGTGTTGCCGTGGATTGCTTGATACGGCGACTGCTACAGACCATGAACTCTTGGAAGAATCAGCCTAGTCGAAGAGGCTTGTATCGGCCTTCTGTAACCCATAAAACTAGGTAGAAGAACCACTACACTGGCCTGTGAGAATCGGTTGGCGCTGCTCAGGTTGGAATACCTCACCCAACTTAGCTAACGGTGCAAGCAAAGTGCAGGCAACTACTTAATTCCTTGATCGGTCAATATGTTTTGAAAGATGTGAAAAAGTCAGCGTGCTGGTTGGAAATGTACAGGATAACCGCAAGGCCAACACTGGGCTTCTTATATCTTGTTATTCCGCATCGACTGTCGCCCAAAGCAAACTTTATTCAATCACAAAGCTATGTTCAGGCGTGTCCCATAATAAACAACAACTACTTCAAACGTCGCGTTACATGGCTTTGCTTGTGTCTCAACAAAAGCTGTTCGAACAAGACGAACAAGTCAGACTTGTGGACACGCGAGGAACGTAAAACGAAAGTGTCAAAAAGAGTAACTAGAACATGGAGTCACCCGGCTGCGGACTAAGGACTCTGCTGATGTGCGCAACTTCCCAGGCGCGACATCTACAAAGAAATTGATTCGACTCGCCTCGCGGGAAAGCCTCCAATAGGTCAGCTTCGTGCCGTTTCACTGCCCCCAAAGCCACACTTATAAGAAGTTCAACCTATACTTTGTGGGTTTTAACCATGGTTATAAGTTCGCCGAGCCCGTTTATCCCAGTACTCATGGTTGTAGCCCACGTCGGTTGAACATCCAAGCAGCCCTTGCCTATTCCTCCAAATATTTCGAACTTGGACATCTGGCGACATCCGCCCACAAAGGGGGATGTAAGGTTCCTTCGAAATGTGAGTTGGGTCCTACACAAAGTCCCTCTTGTGCGTTCTAGTTTGCAGTTGGGTTCCCCCAAAATCAAGCCCAAACAAAAACAAGTCATGGTTCACAAAGAACGTCAACAAAACGGAGAATGTAAGAAAATACTTCTCATGGGGCTGTGAGGGAAAGGGCCCTTAGGACTGCTTTGGGGTCAGGTCTCCGCTGGAGTAGTGAAGCGAGCATTGTTGGGTTCCAGAAGGGTGGAGGGTTCTGGAAGGGCTCCGGGGATTGCAATGCCACCTCATTCTTCAACCTGAAGCTTGCCATCCTGCCCATCCGCGAGCGATCGTGCGGGATTGGCTGAGCTGTACATGTCGTCAGTACTCAGCTGAATCAGCAAGGGGCGAGAACCAAAAGACCCGGAGAACCAAAATATGTACTGGAGCTTTCCAATCTTGGAAGTGGACAGGGGGCTTCTCCAAAAAGGAAGAAGGCACTCTTCCCAAGGAAGATCGTCTTTGTTTCTTTTCCTCATCCGTTTGGCGTGTGTTTGGGTTCCTTCCGCTACCATCTTTCCAACAATCATGGAAGTTGACCCTATAGGGTTCTCGAAGGGAAAGTCTTCCACCCTCCGATCGTCAGCTTCCATTGCTGAGACTTTAGACCATGCTCCTAGCCTTGAGACAAATCCAGATGAAACCAACAGGGACGTGTAGCCTCAAAAGACGAGCCACCCACATCTTCCAGTTCCAAAACCTGCAACCAACCAGTGGGATCTCCATGGACGGCGCGCCGATTCAAACAAGAGGCCCACGCTCTTCTATGGGACCCGTTTCGGTTCAAAACTTACCGGTTTATGTGGGCTTTACCACAACCCCCCCTGAAACCAGGTAGTAGCACCATCTCCTAAAACGGCCCAACGGGAAATCGTTTTGGGGGATCGCTGCTCAGCTTTCAGTGACAAGACAGGAGATCTTGGTGTCAGGAGTCCCGAAGCCACCAAACCAAAATGAAGCTTGGAATCCACCGATCAGCAGGACAAAAGCACTTGCAAAAGGAATGGCCCGCAAAAGACGGAAGGAGATTTGAGATAGTGTTTCTGAGAAGCAAAATGGAAGAAGGGAATGGGAAATCAAGCCTGAAACAACATCAGTTGAGCCAATGGAGGTTGATGTCCCTGATTAAGTAGCCCAGAGGCATTTGCCTGGTTCTGTGGGTGACCAAAGGAGCCACCCTTTGAAAGCCAAAGGACAATGTCTCGGATCCACTGAGTAGAAATGTAGACCTACCCCCAAACTCAAAGAGTGCGAGTGGCATGTGTCGTGGATCTCTTGACACAGTACTCTACAAGTCAGAGAGGGAGACAAAAACTAGATCCAAAAGGACTGTAAAGGTTAAAAGGGTACCCTCAAAGAAACTCAAGCCAATTCATTGTTCGCGCGTCTCCGGCCATCTCGCAAGCCTCGCTGACTCTCAAGAGACATGCATCTTACTAGGCAAGCAAAGACCTAGACTGCGTGAGTGTGCCGGCATCACTCGGCAAGTACGCAGAATGAATTGTATCCTCCCAAGTACAGCTCACAAGGCCTTTCGGGGAGAGAGGGGACCTTTCAGGTGCGCCAAGGTATGGTTTCAGAATCCCCTTCTTCAAACATGGCACCTGAAAGAGAATCCCTGCTACAAGAAGCTTGCCTTCCAGATCCCCCGCGAAATCGCGCGAGATGCCCAATATCAAATAATCAGCCCATGAAGCCCGTATGATATGAGTTGAAGTTCGGGTCCAAAGCGGTTCATCCACTGCCAACACCACCTTCTGAAAAATAGGTCATGATCAAAAAAACAAGCAACTGGACACTTGGCCAAATGCGAAACCAAGTCTGCGATGTTCCCCCATGGGACATGCTTTTCGTGAGTCCCCTCAATTGGATTGTTTTTCGAGCTCGTGAGCTCGTCCCAAAGGTCCCAAAGGGGCAAGGACATTTTGACCGAGAGATGAGAAACTCGACGGATTCACGTGATTGTCAATATGGGTCTGCTGTTTGGAGCTGTAACTCCATGTTTTGTGTCTGTCAAAGATACTTTCAACGGATTCACCACGTGACTGTCAATATTGATGGACAACATCCGCTTTGCACCAGTTGGGATTGGTGGCTTACCCTATCTACGGGGTTTCATATGTCCCAAGCGGTGCAACATTTTTCGTCCTCCCACATGGCCAAAGCTTTGTGAACTAGATCATAGTTCGCCACCCCCCGCGCGAGTTCTTGCGCGAAGAAACGCATCTCAAAAGCCCTTGCGAATCTGCAAGCAAAGCACTACTTGGATGGTCCTTTGGCTATGGAAAAGGAGTCGGCTGACTGATGACCATGGTTTGACTTGCGAAGCGAGCTATTCATCTCAAAGTTTCATCACTGCACGGCACCTCAGCAGTGGAAAACGCGCACCGCAGTTCTGCGGAGCGTGATTCGGGATTGTGCGCATTCAGACCGGGCGCGCTTGCTTGTCGCGTGCGAGCGGCGAACCGCGGGTGATGCGCGGGAAGTGAAGCCAAAGGAGCTAGGCATAGAGAAATTCATGATAAAACATGGGCCTGTGTCAAAATAGGGCCCCCAAGGCCCAAAAATTGCGGATGTCCGTGTGGTTTGCCGGCAAACAAAGGGTGGGGTACCCTCAAACAGCCCCTTCCCCCGCCATGAAACGGCGGCCAAACCAATAAGTTATCAAGATCGTCCATGAAGAGCTCCAGAGCCTCTTAGACCAGTATGATGGACCTTACTGTGCTTTTAATGGTTTTGCGTGGAAAATGCGGCACAACACTGTGTTCTTGATGGTTTTGCATGGATTCAAGGCCGCATTGACGTGGAAAATCGACACTCAAAACATCCACAGAAGGACTGAAGAAGGTCTCCGTCGACGACTTTGGGAGGAACCTTTGGGGTGACACAAGGCCATATTCCGGAACCTCGCCGTCGTTGGTACCTGGAACACCAGGAGGTCCATGATACCAACTGTTTGGTCAGAGGGTTGACCCGCAAAAGTGGGTGTATATATATATATATATAATTATATGTATTTTTATAAGCAGGGTGAGAAAACCGTTGATCCCTTGTGGAACCTCGACGAACACCCACAGGCCAGATTTGGTCGATTTGGGGTGTTCCTCTGAAGTGAACCCCCAGTAAACCAGGGGACACCCGATAAAATAACCTGATGAATCCAGGGGCACCGTTCTGCGTGCTTCCAGCGAAGCTTGCTTCGTGGCTACGCTTCCGGTTCTTCCAGTCTGGACTAGGCCACCTTTCACGGCCTAGTCCAGAACTGGGAAACTGGGGCCGAAGGGGTGACGACCAAAGGACTCACGAACAAGGATTCTGGCTGATTCGGATCCCCCAGTGAACAACCTTTAGTGGCTTATCTAAATGAACACCCAACCACACAACCTTGAAAGAACTAAAACCTCCAAGGGGATGGCTGGGAAGGACCAAGATCCCAGGAACCAAGCTGCGGGCTTCATTGCTCTTCATTTTTAGAGCCCCCCGTTAGAGCGACAGCGACATGGCGCCGGTCAATTCATGTCAAGGGGTTTTTCAGGCTCTGCACCTCTTCCGTTTTTGCTCTTTCAGCCCCCTTCACCAGCAACATATCTAACCGCTGGGGTTCATCGAGAAAAACAACACGGTTGTTGTTGTTGACCCAAAAGCTTCTTTGGGACGATTCGGCCAAAGACTTGTGGGGAAGTGATGGGCTCTTTTTTCTGCATTTGGCCAACAACTTGGGGTCCGAATAAGGAAAGTAGCAACACGTTCTGGGTTGCCTCTCAACAACTGGCTCTCCACAATGGTGGCTTCCTGTTACAAGCAGTCCACAAAGGGGCGCCGTCGGGAAACAAAAACAAGTTGCTGGTATTGATCTTTGGCTGCGCGAATCTGTCTGACCCTCAAGCTTCGGCCCCTACGGCGGGATCGCCACAAAAGGATTGAGAAGCCGCGGAAGGCCCACGGAATCGAATCGCGAGTGCAAGGGAGACACAGGTCAGCGATGGGTCTCTCTTGAAGTTGACCCCAGGTCGGTTCGCTTGTTGAAATCCATCCAGAAAGGCAATAGCTGAATAAAAGCTCTGTCGGGCAATGGAAAGGTGATCATCTTGGGTAAGGGCTTTCTACCTCTAAGTGTTGCATGGCCCTGGACCTATAGTGGCTTGCCTGCAAGCACTGGAAAATAGCTCCCCAACAGCTGGCAGCTATGGGGTCTCTGACCAAGGCGCTAAGGGGTGGCTTGGGCAGCTTTCAGGCAAAGTTCCGAAGATTCCGTTCCAGGAAGCTTTGCCGGGGCTACCACTCGGGCTTGTTTTAGGATTTGAACCCCAAAACGGGTTTCGGCGCTTCGTTTCGGTCCTTTAAAACCACCAAAAAAGGGGCACCAACTCAAAAGAAAAACGAGCCATAGGGCTGATTTTTACCACTGACCCGTGCCCCGGCTTGCGGGGCCCCATGGCCCGCTCGCTGGAAAGGCTCCGGCTCGCGCCGAAGCCCGTGCCTGAGGCGGGTGAAACTTGGAAACGCGGGCGACTTTCGTCAAATGTCGGTGGTGGGTTACTTGTACCTGGACCTTCCAAATACCAACTTGAACATTGGTCATTGCACCAAAATCAGAGGGTGACTTCCAGTAGCAAGAAACGTGAGCGTGTCTGGTTTGACTTGGCCCCTTTTGGCGGGCTCTTTTACTGCCCATGTTGTGGGCATCGGAGTTGTTTCGCACAGGGTTCCCAAGGTACAACAACCATTGGCCAATTCACGAGATGTTGCAAATCAGAAGGTAAGTGAATTCCAATGGCCGAATGGCATCCTCCTTCCAGTAGTCTTTTTTTTGGTGGTTTGAAGGTGTTCGGGGGCGGTCCCATCTACCCTTGGGGACATTTGGGGACTAAAAATAAAACAGAAACATGCAGGAAAAAGAAAACCAACTGAGAACAAATGCAACAGAGCTGAACAGCAGTGGGTAAAACAACAAAATCAACAATAGGTGGCCACCCGCCACTTTCGAGCAGCGTCATGACAATTGCTACTACAGGTAACATGCTAATGATAAGTCAAACAATACTGTTGAGTCCACCAAGGCTCACATGAACAAACGTCGGCAAAAAACAAATGAACAAAACTCTGCCATCGTATAAGGGGGTTCCCAAGCAACATTCATGGCCATGTGTGAATCCAGTTCACGGCTTGCCCTGGGAAACCAAACAAAGATAACAAAGCGCTGACAAACTGATCACGCGGAAAACAGGAACTCAGCAACACCTATATCAATGGCTCTGAGCTGGTTTGTATTTTTGTTTTGTAGGGGGACCCTTTGCTGGACATCATTTGGGTTGGGAATCATGCTGCCCACCAAGCAATGCCACTTGTAAGGTGGTTCAATATTCAAATTCATACATAGCCATATCAAGGAAAGGTGAAATCTAGCATGGGTCACATGTGCCATGATCAAACCGTTCCATCCAGCATGCGTCACTTTGGGGTTTATGACCCTCTCAACCAATCCCTAGCTAGCAAAACGCTCCTTTGGCCATGGATCCCATGATCCAAGTCAAGAATCCGAAATCAACAAAAGAAACATTCCCTTGAAAAGGCATTTGTAGGTTGCGAACAACCGGCGCCCGGACATCGATAAACCAACCGCCGGCCTTGGGCGTCGCCGCGCCCCGCGCGCCGCGGGGCTCGGCCGCTCACACGGCGCTGAGATTCTTGAGAGTGCCGCTCTCCGGCTCCGATTCAGACCAAAGCCTTGGGCCGACAGTGAGCTGGACAAAGGACCTGCCGATCCGCGGCACCTGAGGAAAACACGCTGCCACCCGACAAAAAATACAAAGGACATGCCAATCCGTGGCATCTAACATGGAACTTGGAAGATGATTGGGGGCGCCTGGAAGACAGTGTTGCTTTAAAACGGACCTTCTGTCAGCTTCCATGTTTGTGGGAGTTTGGGTAATGTTTAAAAGCTTTCCCGAAACAAGACCCTCAATCAACGGGAAACACCCCAAGATCTCGATTGCGGATCCTCATGTTGTCAAAGAAAGTGGCTCCATATTTTTGGTACGCATGTGCCAAAAAAGGGGGGCCCGAAAAAGGGTTGCTCGAGTTTCGTCTCCCTTTTAAACCAACCCCAAACGCATACCTCAACAAACACTCATATGCTTGATCACACAGATCAGAATCGCAACAAGTGATCAGTTTTCGCTGGTTGAAAGGGGAAATTGGAAACCTAAACAGGCAAAATGGCTCAAAGTCAATTCCAATTCTTAGACAGCCTCTTAAAAAATAGAGGAACCCTCCAAATATGGTTGACTTGTTTTTAGTTTCGCTTTAAGACCAACCAACGCGGACCCCCAAAAAAATGACACACCCATTTCCAGTCATAAAATTCCTTTACAGCCAACAGATCAAAACAAGCCAACCAAAAGGGGAGCCCAAAAACACTGCACACCCATATATACGGAGGCTTAGGGGTTCAGTGCCAGGCGGCTCGGCTGCTACAATGCCAGCCACCACCAGGGCACCTTCGATTCGCTCTGATGGAAAACACATCCAGCTAGCGCGTTGCATAGAATTTGCTCGGACCAACTCAGGGGTACAACAAAAATATGTGTTGTTTTTGGTTGACGTTGGAAGGGAAGCAAAAAATCAAATTCTAGCAGTTAAGTGGAGATTTCCCACTAAACCACAATAAGCAAAGATGCATAAAGTGTTTCCCAACAACAACCATGTGCTGATGCGGTGACATACTTAGTCCATCAGGTGTTGGGCTTGTAACCAAGGGGTTTTCCATCCAGAAAAGAAGAAAAACAAACTGACAGTTGCCGACGGCGGCTACCAGGAAGCCACCGTCCTTTTTTTTGCCTTGAACCTCCTCCACAAAACCCTCTTACCAGAATCATGGAAGCTGACGAGAGGCTGGTGGACGATTGTCCTTTTGGGGAATGTCCACTTCCGTGATGGTTGGACAGATTCACAGAGGGTACTTCATGGAAGGAACCCAAACACGCACACGCACACTCACACACACAAACACACAGCAGGCACATGGGAAAAATGGAACAGACAACACAAGCAACTTGGATAAACTGAAGTAAACCCAACACAACAGAAAACAACAAGAAGACAACATCCGAACAGAAGTAACAACATCAGGGCAACACACACACACACACACACGCACGCACGCACGCACGCACGCACGCACGCACGCACGCACGCACGCACGCACGCACGCACGCACGCACGCACGCACGCACGCACGCACGCACGCACACACACACACACACACACACACACACACACACACACACACACACACACACACACACACACACACACACACACACACACACACACACACACACACACACACACACACACACACACACACACACACACACACACACACACACACACACACACACACACACACACACACCCACCCACACGCGCACGCGCACGCGCACGCGCACGCGCACGCGCACGCGCACGCGCACGCGCGCGCGCGCGCACGCGCGCGCGCAACTCCCCTGAACACGCCCAAACAACCACACCAAGCATCTGGGAAACAAAGAACCTGAACCCTCAAACACCAATTCCTAAGGGCAATCAGCCCCAAAATGGTTGGTGAATTCCTTTTGCAGGTAGTTTGAGGCTTCGAGCATGTCCAGAAACCTCCTTGAACCTCCCCCAAAAACCTGAGGCAGAACTTCTGGGGCACGCAACGCCTTGAGTCCACCTTGAGTCTCCTTCTGACCCTTTAAAAATGGGGTCATTACCCAAAATAATGGGGTCATGGACCCATTTTTTAAGGGTCATGGAGACTCCAGGCAGAACCTCCCCCAAAAAATCCCAACGAGAACCAGGCACCACACCACCCCCGGGTCGAAGCCATTCGCTTCGCGCGTCGCGCTCGGCTCGCCTCCCATCAGCTCTGAGGGCGCCAAGGATTGGTGCAGCATCAGCGAGGCCACCAGCGCGGCCCAGAGCGGCTCGGAGGCCGAGAGCAGCGACACCTGCGATCCGCGGCTTCCACTTGCTTGCGCCCACTGAAAAATGAAAGATGTGCCCAGTAGTCATAGATTCCCTTTGAAACTAACAGGAGAAAACAAGCATTGTCTTAAGCAAATGGAAGTTGGGACCGGTTTGCTGTCAAGTCACGGCTCGGACATGTTCGACATCTGGACTTGCCAAACCTTACAGTATGCGCTGACAAACCAGTTGCTTTGGACTACACCTGCCAAACCTTGCGCAAGCAGACAGAAGTTGTTGCTGGTAGCCACGGGGAAGGGAACAGAGCCGAGAAACGAACAAAACTCAAAGAAATGCAAAGAACTGTGCAGAAACAAGTTACAGCGGGTTGTGAACGGGTTCCGATGGCTTGCGCAGAACAGACATGCCGGCAAACCAAAAGGAATACCAAGAACGACTCAGTGTTTTCAGGGTCAGAAGGGAAGGGCACACCTTTCTTAGGGATCCTTGCATTAGACACCTGAACATTGCCTTGTAAATGAAGGTGTCCTTTCTTTTGGTGGAAAAAGCCATGTTTCAAATGGGCAAAATGTATCTTTTAAGGAGCCCTGTTTCTGAAATGGGTATGTGTGAAAATTGTGGGTGACTTTTCTTTGGTTTCCTACACCAACCCTCGTGGCAGTAACAAAGCCCACACGGACACACGGAATCTGCAAGCCCGCTCGTCTTACCCCAATCTGTAGAGTTGCTCGCCGCCGCTGCTACGCCGCGCCTCATCTGCCTTCAGGTGCTTCATGGTGCAGTTGCACAGGAGGTAGGTGACCTGAGCCCATCGATTCCATGAGCCGAGTGCTGCGAAAGGGAACTTTGTGCATACTGATGGGCGAAATCCGTTCGCACCACTTTGAAACCATGGGAAGCCAAGGTTGGTTTGGTATTTGCAGGGGAAGCATCCGAAACCGGGGTATTTAAGTGGTGCAGGAGTTCGTCCACAGGGCTAGTTGAGTATAGCAGCTGGTTGATTCCATATTTCGGGGAGCAGCCAACCAAGAAAGGGAAGGTGACTTTGAACAACTGGTTGGTCTCCTTTTACGGGCACACAGCTTTGGCAAAACACAACTCAACTCCGGAACTTTACTTCCTGAGACACGCGGGCGAGCAGCATTGCCGCATAAAGTCATGTTGTTCCGGAACCAGTTTTTTGCGACACACTTGCGCGCAGCGTTGGGGACTTTAAGTTTTGCTTTTCCCGTAGTTCAAAGACCGTTCAGTGTCCAGGAGCTTTCCATCTGGACACGCAATTGTCACGAAGCCTTGTCCCAAAGCCTTTTGGACAGCCAGTTTGAGTTCCAAGATCTTGGAAGCCCGGCACATGGAAGCTTACAGTCAATTGAAGCCTGGTGCCAGTACCTTCTGAGTGCTTGCGTTTTGCTGCAGCCAGCCATGAACGCATACGAGACATATACGCTCAGATTTTGCCCAGTCCGTCTGCGCTTTGAGAAAACACATGCAAGTGGGTGTGATCGTTCTCGGAAAGAAGGTCAGCCCCCCTCCTGCCCCCCCCCAAAAAAAGAAGGCAGCACCCCAACACAAACCCAATTCAATCGACGGAAAGATGCCTTCCATGTCCTTTCAACTTCCTGTCCAAGCGCAGAAAACCCGGGGCTCCGCGCAGTGTTCCCCAGGAAGGCTGAGAAGAGCAAGGCGGGCACCAGGTTCGGCCTGACCGAGTCAACCAAAACTCTCTTCCGATCGAGTGAATTCGCCAAACAATTGGGATCCCGTTGGGAGACCATGCCAACTTGATGAAAACAATGACCCATTCTTTTTTCGGTCCACAAACTTGGCCGTAATTAGCCCATTCTCAAGAGACTTCCAAGAATTGGAAGCCCATTGAGGCCGAAACTTTCTGTTTAACACTGTGGTCTTCCCATGAAGTCGGGAAACGTTCTGGGAGTGAGAGAAGGAAAGTCACTTTGAAATGGAACCCAAAGGTGATGTGCTTGTTTAAACATGGTTAAGACACGATCCTCTTTTTGGCTGAGAGGATTGACCATAAGTCCTGGAACCTTTTGTCTGCTAGAATGGTCCAGACCCAACAAATTACCAGAGTCCAGAAAGTTACGGAATAAACTTGTCGAATCTGAAAAAAGGGGTTTTGACCAAACTAAGCAAAGGGCACCAAAACTCCTTTTCAATGATTCTCCGGAAGGGAAAATAATAATTTAAAAACAAATACAGCACACAGGCGAGCTCCATTGGCGTCTTTGCCGAGGAATGAAAAAAGGGGGCGGTTCACCCCTTGTACGGGAAAGCATCAACCAGCACGCAAGGGTGGCTTTTCCACTCGTACCTGAACTGCGCTTGTGTGACCCATTTGGCCATGGGTCAAAACCCCGTACCCCCCAGTGAACATCCCAATCCCCACTAACATACACAAAAATGGGTGGCGAATTCACCCACCCGTAAAATGGGATCCCATTGGTGTTGACAACCACGGCTATTTTGGGTAGCAATTGACAACCATTGGGCGCTGGAATTCGACATGTCTCGGGGAGTCCCCCGGCCCAAACTTCCAGGGTCCGAGCCACTCAAGAGATCCAGTAAAGAGCTTAGAAGTTGGTACCAACCTTGTTTTCTGCAGTTTATTTCAGTAGGGTCCCGAACCCTCCCAGCCAAAAAAGGGGATAGAAGGGGCACGAATGTTGACCCAGGATTAAGAAAAACCCGTCCCATTCTTAGGGGGGAGAAAACCCCCTCCGAAAGTGGTCTGAATCCCCACTAGAAGGGGACACCCCCCAAATCAAAATCAACCAGGGCTTCTGCTAAATCCGCGGTTCACATCGTCTATTTTAGTAGGAACCCTCCCAACCCAAAAAGAAACGGTACAAGGGCACTAACCGCTGGGGCACCTAGTAACTCTCCCACTCCCCCACTCAAATCCGGGGTTCTGCTCAATCCGTTTGTTCTTTTTTAAGTAGGGGAACCCTCCCCCAAAGGGTAAAAGGGCACCAATTGCTGCACCCTCCCACTCCCCCACTCCCCCACTCCCCCACGCCCCCACGCCCCCACGCCCGAGTTCTCCCGCCGAGAAACACCTCCAGCAGCTGCGGCACCCGATGCGCCAGCAGCGCCACGCCCTCCAGGCCGTGCAGGGACATCTGCTCCAGCACGGTCCAGCAGACGAAGACGAAGGCGAAGCAGGCCTCGCCACTGTTTTTTTTTCTCCCCCACTGAACAAAACAACGAGAACCTGAGGAAACAACAGGCGAAACCTGGGCCAATGAAAGTCAACCAATAAAACAACAACAACTTGAATATTGCTTCTGTTCAGTTTTGTTGTTGGAGGGGGGGGGACGGTTTCGCTTTACAACTCGAAGTCTCAATCGGCAAACGGGGCATGTGTTGTTTACTGCCACGGTGCACTGCTGGGCTGGGCAAAGAACATCAAAATCTACAAATTACCCTCCCTCCCACCTTTCCATGTTTCCATGGCACCTGACATGGGGTACCTAAACCGAAAGAAAAGTGATCTTTTTTAGGTACCCTCCCGCAGGTTCTTTGTGGGCGTCGGAAACCAAAAAGGAAACACCTTGCCGCCTAAACTGCTCGTCTCAAGGTTTAAAGGGCACCGTGAAAGGGTTGTCTGGCGTAGACGCTGATTTGGTTTGCTTCCTCTTTACTTTCAACAATGCGCTCAAATCCCATCCAGAACCGCACATTGACCAATCGACTGGTTTGCAGAAAGCCAAAAAGCCCGGGAAGCATTTGCCTTCGAAGCCAACAAAGAAACCGACTCTTGATCCGTTTACGCGCTGAAAGACATGGGGCTCCCATGAAAATCTGCTTGCCCCAGACTGGCTGGGACCAGCAACCCGGAACCCGGTGGATTCTCCAAGGGACAACAAAGAAACGATAGGCTTGCGCTTGATGTCAAAGGATTTAACCCCCTCACGAGTTGAAGACTGAAATGAGGCTGGGAGCCAAAGGGGCTGTGGAAATCTGACAAGTTGGGCATCCACGCGGATCTGCCCCCGGTTGGTTCCTTTACCTCCAATGGCAGTAGTTCCCAGTGATAGAAACATAAACATCTGAAACGCAAATGGCAGCTGTACTATTGCAGGTGGGAGCATAATCCATTACTTATCCGTATTTCATGGTTGCATACAGTTGGTTCACTTGCAATATCAAGGAATCCGCCGCACCCCTTGAATAGCCGTGGACGTGGACAACAAAAACATTTCCAAAAGGACTGTCCGAGACAAGTTTGGCAAAACTCACTTGATTCGAATCAACAAATCAACTAAGAATTCAGTATCGCAACCTGGCCTTGATTTGCTGACCTCTTGCCCAACAAACAGTTGGGTCCAACCTGAATGCACCGAAGTAAAAGGACTGATTACCCTTCCAAAACTGGGTGTCAATTTTGACTTTGGAAACTACTACGTCCCCGGTGGGTTTCTTTTTTGGGCAAGACACAAAACCCAAGCCAAATTGGAAGTGGACAGAAGTGGATAAAGGGTTCTCCGAAAAGAGAAGAATCTTCCAACCTCCCCTGTCAGCTTCCATGATTGGACTTGGCCCACATCTGGGGTGCTCACAAACTACTACATTCAAGATCTGTTTCAAATACGTAGTCTACACCTGCAAGCTGAAACATGGGTTTGCTTTTTTGTGGACCCTCAAAGAATGGCGGTGTTCCTTTTGGTTTCTCTTTTAAGACCCATCCCAAAAAGGCTCACCTGGACCCTCAAAATACCAACTTAAACATGTGTGATTGCCCCAAAATGGAGTGACTTCCCTTTCAAGTAGGTAGTTCGAGGGTCCAGGTACCCTGAAAGAGGCAGATCCATATTGGAGGAGACCTCCGGATGAGGCCAGGCACCCGAGAAGCCAACGCAGCGAAAAATTCCCGGGAACTGGCCAAGCGGCTAACTGAATGGCCACGGCCGGCGTGGCATCCTGACACGGGAACGGATCCCGTTTTTGTTGTCGTTGTTGTTGTGTTTTGTCGGTGTTTGATTTGTGTTGTGTTTTTTGTTGTTTCTTCTTTTGCTTTTCGTTGATTGTCTGGGCTTATAGCCAAGCTTGTGAACCCAGGCCGATGGTCTGGGGAGCCAAAGTTGTGAGTAACCCTGGTCAAAAGTTGGCGCCGACAGGTGAATTTGGGGCTTCCGAAGCACTGAGCTAAGTCCCGGACCATCTAAGGAGCTGGAATTCATGTGGAGCACCAGCAAAAGCTGGTACACCTAGCATCCAATTGGGGGAAGCTCCACCTATTAAGTTGCATTGGTTGCGACTCTCAGCCGTAAAAAATCACTCGACGCAGTGGCCGTGACGGGCCCCTTTGCATTGAAGAGTTGATTCGTGTGCAAGCCCGACAAGATGTCACACTGGAATCTCCAAGTACCAAGCACCTCCAAAGATGGGCGACTTTCTTCCACCCAATAATGTGTCACACACACACACACACACGAATGCTTACGAATGAGCATCTCCCTATCAAACCAGCCGGGAAATGAAGGGTCATCTAACGAACACGCCCAGCCTGCGGGTACTGGCGCATGTGGTTTCCCAGCACGTGCCAACCTCGGGTGGGAAATGCGAGACGCTTGGCTGAATGGGCAATACATGGACGGTCAATCTACCTGAACCCTCAAACTACCCCCAACAAATGGAATTCACAAAACAAAATATTCACCCCATCGTTGGGGTATTCTCTTTATCAGGGTAGTTTGAGGGTCCAGGTTGTTTGCAAGTAGAATAGCAAAAGTTGGAAGTCAACCCCTGTTGTCCCACATATACCCCCAGTGATACAGTATTCACCGGCATCCAAGTATCCACCAGAAACGACCATTGTTGCTTCATTTGCAGGGGTAGAACAACAACCACAAGTTAGTGCTTGTACTTCCTTTAGCCATGGTGAGAGACCCATTGCTAGACCGTAGTTCTGAGCAAATAGCTTATTTCAGAGGCGAACCAATCATAAATATTGTCTGATGACACATACTGTCTGATGACGAGGACCTAGCTTGTTTAAACGTGGCCCACTATTCTATCTAGGCCAATATATGTAACATCCCAACATCCAACTCTATTTGAGTTTGGTTTGGAAAAAACACATCTTCGGGTTCTAGTCACAATGTTGGTTTAGAACGAACTCGAAACCGGTTTTTGGGTTCAAGTTTGAAACAAATGTGGGGGGGTCCCACTCCAAACGTCCACAAAAAAACTTCAAAACACTTTTCGCCGCGCTGCTGAGGCCCATCAGCAGGGGCGCAGCCATGCAGAGCATGTCCCCCTCGCTGGCGCTCCCGGCCGCCTCCGCGCCGCCACCGAGCTCCAAGAGCCCGATGCCGCAGAGCGCCAGCACCGCCTGAGAGCTCTCCCAATGGGCGGCTCGGCGGCTCGCCGTTTTCTTTCGGATTTGCCCCGTTTCGGTGGTTGAAAAGAGAAGCCAAAGGACAACCACATGATGATTGTTGATATATATTTTTGGCGGGGAGAGGGTCCCTCTATTTTAAGACAAACCCAAACGATTGACCCCTATGAATCCAAAAAACATTTTACTAGTTGTTGTTTACCTTTAGGGGTAGACCTTTAGTTCAAATTGACTTCCAGCTTGATCCAAATGGCTGAGGTGTTCAAACAAAAAGGAAAATATAGAGGAACCTATTGACCTTGACTGGGGTCTCCTTTTGGCGTACCCGAGATGTGGGCCATCTGCAGGTGCTTGGCTTCATCTTCCCCTTTGCCCAACTACCCTTTTGGGACCCCTGAGCCCCACGGGGCAAGAGCCCAGACAACAAAAAAAAGTGTCCCACAAATTGTGGTTTTTGCTTTGTGTGGATGGTTTTCGATTTTTTGGGTGGGCCCGCCAAACAAGAATCGCGCACCCGAAGGGCCGGGCCCCATGTTGAACAACCCTCACATGGCCTCATTTCATGGCCAACGGGGCAATGTGCACCCCAGTTGCCCAGTGAACTATTCCGTTTGGAGCCGAGCAGTTTGCCCCACAAAGGAAAAAGGAAGAAGTAGGGTAAAATCCATCTAAAGTACTTGGAACTCCAAGAAGCTTTCTTCTACTCCCCCAAACTGTTGGTCCGTACAAACGGGTGGCTTGCCACACTTGCCGTAGCCAGCCAAGAAAGAAACTGGACATGTTCGCCCCGCGCACCAACGTTGGCAGGCCGCTTCTCTCAAAGGCTGCCCTGTTTCCCTGGGCGAAATACTCCTTCCCGCGTCCTGTTCCGCGGCTTCGCCACATAGAATTGAGCGGACCGCGAACCCTGACTGTTTGCTGGTCAGGTACAGCCAAAAGGGCAACTTGTGGGATTGTCTTGTTGGAGTGTCCCCTTGGGGTGGCCTTAAAGGGCAACAGGAAAGCCACTCTTTCGTTCGCTCGCCATTTGGAGGTCAAGCCCAAAGGAATGGCTCCTCGGGCTAAACAGGCTTGCAGGGGCTCGAGGAAAGCAACCCCTCAAAGCTTTCGACGGTGCAAAGGGCTCGCCTTTTGGACGAAAGCACATGTGGGTCACAATTGAAATCCGAATGGGTGGTTTGGCATTGACCCTCAAGTACCCTCGAGAAGGGGTTCAATTCCCCCGTTTCCACCAAACCAAACCAGGACAAAATTCATGTTGGCGCCCTGAGTCGGAATTAACACCGATCCTTTCTTTCGATGGTCGTCCCAACACCATGCTTCAAGAATCCCAGAACCGGCGGCCAAGGTGCCCATTGTATGGATTGTGGCTCATGTGTCCCGGGAAAAAAAACCACCTGCCTACCAAAAAAGCAGACAAACGCCTTTTCTGGTCCCGCCCGACCACCGCTTGTCACAATACCCAAGAGGTTCACCCAAGACTACTATCTGCCCACTTCAAATAACAAAAATCACAGGTGAGTTGGAATACGCCTACAAACACTTTATCCGGGTGAATCACGGGTGCCCTAGCACAAGCCCAACACAGGGTTCCCTATATTTCCTTTTAGACACCACCCCATTCAGAGAAAACTCCCAATGCAAAATGGCCCAACAGGCGATGTTTCAACGGCAAAAACTCGGATCTTTTTGCGAGGCTAGTCCTTTTTGGAAGGTTTCACAAGGAAACCAAAAGGAAGGAATTCTTGGGGGATCGTTCCGGCGTTCTCTCCGCAGCCGGGGCTCTGAAGCGATGCTGCCCAGCTGAAAGCGGTTTGCCGCCAGAGAGCTGCAAAAGGCTACGATGATGGTCCTTAGAAACTTTCGCGTGACGCTCCCTTGTGAAAAAACAACAACAACCGTGTTTGAATAAGTTTAAACTTTCTTTGCTTTTTTTGGGGGCGGGTGGGTGGGTGGGTGGGTGGGAGTCAGGTGTTTTAACATTGATGTTGGTTGCAGCCACCTTAGGAAGAGACAGTTCTCAGCTCGGGTTCCTCTGGGCGATTGTGTTGGGGTTTCCTTTAGGGTTTGTTTGGGAACCCTAAAGCCAGGGCTCCCCATGCATTTCCCGCTGGCGCCGCTGCACCCCCGAAATTGGCTCAACCCCACCCCGACGTGTTTGATCTTTGCGCATCAATATTGGAGACACAAAAACCAGCGGCAGGGCGGGAAGGGGGGGATAGGTGTATGACCCACACAAATTCCACCGTCGCTAAGACCCAGTTTGGGCCAACTGCCGCCGCCCGAACCCCGTGTCGGAAGCCCAGCCCGCCGCACCCCTCCCACCCCACCTCTCCCAGGTCCTCCAGTAGAGAGGTTAGAATCAGGGTACCCACTTTTTCTGTGTTTGTCGATTTTAGTGGGGGGTTTCCCTCCCAACCAAAAAAGAAACGGGTGAGAGGTTGGGGTTCCTTCTCTGCGCTCCTTTCGCATCCCCCCTACCTTTGGGGGGAGGGGTAGGGGGGTCCCGATTCCATTTGTCTAGTCTTCCCCAAAGGGAAAATGGAACCATACATGGAGATCTCCAGGGGTCACCCCCCTTCCCCTGGAATGAATTCCTGCAGATTCCAACGAATAAAGGACACCGTAGGGGTTTTGGTTAGTCATTCCCTCATTCCCTGCCTATGGCACCAGCAAGACATTTGATCACCCCCCTCCCCCAATTCCATTTTTCAGGGGGCGGGCCGCTTGGTTGACGTTGAAAGGGGAGCAACAATTCTCATTTTTTAGCAGTTAAGTGGATTTGGATTTCCGCCACTCAACCACAAATAAGCAAACATGGGGAAAACATGTTTCCCAACAATCACCATGCTTTCTATGCGTCCCTGAAAATTGGGGCGGTTACCCATTTACCCGTTCCCTAAAATGTCTCCCAACGACCACCACAACCCCCAAAAAAAAAACGCAGAGCCCTAACAAAACCACACGAAAAGGCCTTTGCCTTCCCCTGGAAAACTACCAAACAAATGTGTCCCATGTTTCCCAACGACCCCCCTGCGACGCCACCAAAAACCGGCCTCTCTCCGCTTCTGCGACGCTTCCCTTCCGCGGATTCGAGGCGCTGCAGGGCCATGATGAAGGCCGCCTTGGCGCCGGAGGTGCCGTGGGAGATGGAGGCGAAGACCGCCGCGTAGGCCACCGCCGACAAGGTGCCCACCAGCGCGCTGCCTGCGGAGGAGGCCGCCGAATTTTTTTTTGGTTGGCCCGGCAGAGGGTCCAAGGAGTAGGGGGGGGGGGGCGTTTCCAGAGCAAAAGTGGGGATATGCGCAAAAAAGGGGGAAAAAAGGGATTCCTCTGGTTGCTCGGATCCTGCTACGATACTCTTCAGCAAGCATTCTCTGGAGAAGCCGCACACTTTCCCAGGGGGTTGGCCCACATTTTGGAAGACAGGGGCACTGCAGCTTCGTTCTGGCGGATCTTGAAGGCGGGTGGGGACTGTCTTTCGATGCTTTGAAAGGGACCTGAAAAGGGGAGTCCGCGTTTTTGATTACCTGAATTACAACCCACTGCTTATAAGAACATCTCAACCCGCTCCAAAGGTGGATAAAGGGGGGGATGTCCGTAAAAAGGGAGTTGCCCAATCATTTTGCCATTGTCCGGCTACCGGTTTTGACGTAATGACTCCGGTTTTCGACTATTGATAACTCCCGGAGACAGTCACAACAACTGAGCCAAACATCAAACCTCCTTATATAAATATAGTGATGGCCGACATTGCACGGACCTCAACCTAGCTCAGCTTGTTTTGTTTGCCCCCTCCTTGCATCTCCCCACCTGAATCATGTTGGAAGCTCCCCCCCTGAACAGGGCAACCAGTCAGCTGGACCCTCTTTAGGGAAAATCCTGGGGGTCTGGGAGGGACAGTACTTGCTTTAGTATTGCCAATTCTACTTTAGTACTGCCAAGGCCAAGGCCCGTTTCTCCAGCAACCCCCAACAAGGTTGGATACTAAAAAGGATCCCAAAACGGTCACGCATCAGGGCCTCTTGTGGGCAGCCCCTTTTGTGTGACTGGTTGCCCTTACTTTTTTGTAAAGAAGCTATCTTAAATTTGCTGGTTTGGCGACCAAATCCATTCAGGAATTCCCAATGGTTGCCCGGATTTGTTTGCCCGTTTTATGCCCGGCATCTTTTCCAGCAAAACAAAGCCCAACTGAGGACCCCAAGACATGTCACAAAATCCTGAATTGCAAACAAATACATGCTAGAAAAGCGGCTCGAATTCCAATTGGGGGTCCTTCCTGGGGATTCAAAGGAACCACCTCCCAAAGGTATGAGCTCAAGTACTTTCATGGTGGTTCTATCTTTGGCTTGATTCCACCTGTTGGCTTTTTTCATGGTGTCGGGTTGGGGGTTGCCCCGGTTTTCCACAACGCACCAACCCCATGAACCCCTCCCCTCCCGACTGGACGACGCGAGCTTCGACGCGCGCCTCGGGCGCTCTCGGAGCAGCTGGACTTGAGGATCCAGGGCAGCAACGGCAGCGCCGCCAGGGCGAAGCCTCGGGCCGGGGGCGGCCGGAAGTTGAGGTGAGTCATAAGCAAAATCCGAAGGGGTGGTTACCCATTTGCGGTCAAGAAGGGGTTAACATCAATCCAAGCCACCAATTCAAGGGCAACTTGAGTCATAAGCAAAACCCGGTATCAAAATGGTCGTAATCCCAGAAGCATGTAAAGAAGTGACAAGGCAGATATCCGAACCCATTTATGGCTGGGATTGTCCCTTAACCTGCATCTACCCGGGTTCTGAGCACGTGGGACGCGCGAAATCTGTCTCCGAGACCGCACCACGAAATGACAAATTACCATGGCTGGGAATTTGAGTTACCACATTTACAAAGGGAATCGAAGCAGACATCGTTGGGCTTTGGTGCGAAATGGAGTTCGGCGGAATCCACAAAAAGGGCCCCACGAAATGCACCAGGGGATTGGTACAGGTTCAAATTCCCTTGAAAGCAGGTGGTTGTTGGATGCTTTGAGGAGCCCGGAAAGGCCATTCCACAGAAGCTCGGTGGCTACGGCATCCTCTTTGAGTCCATGTGGTACTGCGAGCAACCCCGCAACCCCTGCAAATCCTTGGATGAGTCCACACTCCCAACTTCTTCCCCCCCCCCCCTCTTGCGGTTTTTTTCCGGACAAAGTTGCCTCAGGTCACTCGAGTCATCCGACGCGCGCATCGCGAAAATTTCGCCGCCGGGGGGCGGCAGGCGCCGAAGACGATGGCGGCGTCCTCCACTCCGGCGGAGGACATGGCGTCGATGCCCGCCTCAGCAATCCAGGGATGGGATTGGTTGAACCATAGGCGGCACCTGTTGATCGGTTTGAATAGAAAATTAGATGGGGATAGGGATCAACCACAGGCGGCCTTTTCATCGGGTCTGGAAAGAGACATACGTTTGGAAGGAGTAGATTTCGCAAGCCACTGGTTTAGAACTGGGTTTTGTGACCCATTTGCAAGGGACATCAAACAAACTGTTGAAGGGTCACCTTTGCTTTCAACTGCCGACTGCCGGATGGAGGCGCGAACCCCTTGATGCAAAACCCCTAGTTGATTTGTATTTGGGGGTCTCCCCTTTGAGTTGGGGTTCTGACCACTTTTGGAGTGGAACATCCAATTCGTCCGGGGTCGCAAAGGGGTTCAACCGACATTGTTGGGTTCCGGTCCCCCTATGGCACATGTCCCCCACTTCAGTTGTACACCCTTCATATGTAGCTTGGGCTGTGTCACATTGAGTGGGACCCAGGTGCATCTGGTTTTTTGGACGTGTCTTGAACTCCCCAGTTCCCGAACTCAAAATCGAGACCCGATCATGTCCCTCTTGTAGGGACCCCATGTCAGGTGCCATGGCAACGTTGGAGTCAGGGTACACCCAACCATTCCTGGTCCAGTGCCCCCAAGTGGGTTCTGCACAACGCTCATTCCAGGGCTTGACAATATGGGCCAGTTGGGGGGCTTGCACCGGCGAGCTCGCAGGGAAGCCCAGCCTCTGTAAAAATTGCATCCCGAAACCGGCTATGTCTAACCCCTTAGAACGGAGAAACACAGGCACGAAAAGGGGAAAGAAAGGGGATGCCACCTGAAATGTGAAAAGGTTCTGTCCCACCACACATGTCAACTTGTTGGGTAACATGTTTTTCCATTTTAGGCCTCGCACAAAATCGGAGGAAACTACAGGGGAAGCCGCAGAAATGTTGCGGGCTCTAATCTTTAAAAAGACTCACACATGGAGCATCAACTCATGTTGGGTTCGGGAAACGAATCACGAGTATTGCCGGGGAAACGGGTGAAACTACAGGGACCTACCCACATCTACCCCAGGATGCCATCGATACCTTCACTCAGCCTAAAGCAGATCACGTCCGTACAACAGGGGGATTCGTGCGGTCAGCAATAAAATACCATTGATACGGCCGCAAGGCTCATCAAAGGAACCTCCTAAAGCAGATCTTGCCCTTGCAAGAAAGACCAACCACTCCAGATTCCTGCAGTCGCTAAATCCGAATTCAAGCTTGCGTGGTTTTTAACCACTAACCCAACATCTCTCAGAGAACAAACCTCGCGGATTCCCCATTTTCCCCTGGTTAAATTGATGGCCCACAAAAAGCTCCAAACTTTGCGTGTGGTCAGAACCCAAAAAGGAACTAAACCCCATGACCTCGAGGAAAATCGTTGGGGGCTAGTGCACCCAAGCGCAGAGAACATCTCTTTCCCCCCCTAGGTGGCCTTTTGGAAAAATCGATGGTTATGGTAAATGGAATCAACCTAGAAACCCCATCTAAACCAGGGGAACCCATCTATTTTTTTCAGCAAACCAACCAGAAAGGACACCTTGCCCCAAAGAGGACACCTATGCCTCCAATAAGCCCCATCTAAACCAGGGCCCTCTATTTTTTAAGACCAACCAAAAAGGACACCTATGATCCCCCCCCCTCCTTGCCCTCCCTCCTTCTCTTCCCCTCCCCTCCCATCCCAAGTGACCTGGGAGGAGATGTAGGAGGACCCCCAGCACGCGGCATTGAAGAGGGCCACGGCTTTCCATTGGCCCTGGTCCTGCGTCACGCGTCGCGCGTCACGCGAGCGGCTTCCGAGCCTATCGTAGACCGCGGTCTTTGGGTGCTGTAGATACCCCAGCAAAAAGTGCGTTTTGTTTTGCTGGTTAAAAGGAAATATGAGGGGAATCCAAAAAGGTTGAAGTCTCAAGATCCCACCCAATAGCAGTAGAGTTTGCAGCCATCCGCTGAAGATGCTTCATCAAAACCAAATATCGAAACACCTGAAACACATGGTTCCTGTTCTGCTCTTTGATGCCCGGGCCTGTCGTTTTGAGGCTTGGTATCCCATGTTGGTCTGGAAACCAAAAGCGAAACCATCATGTAGTTATTATCATGTTATTTGTTTTATGTTTCAATTTTGTTTTGGGGGGGTCCCTAAAAAAGACACGCCCATTTGGTAGCAACCCTACTGTGGATGGACAGTCCTACTGAAATTCGGGAATGTGCTATTCAGCCCTCACAAGGCTTGTCAACCCCTTAACCCTCGTTTCCTTGAGTTTTTCGCTATATATTCTGCCGTTTTTTAGGGTATGTCAACCCCCGGCCGTCCAGAAAAGAACCCCCGGGCCGAACATGGACTGTTTCAGGGCAAAAGTCCGATGGTTGTCAAGCACCAATGGCGGAAATCCCCAAATGAAAAGCGGATCAGTGCCGCTGGGTGAACCAAGTGTGGTGAGCCATTTGCGAGACCGAAGTCATGAAGTCAGAATTCCCTTGCTAGGTCCTCCAGTAGAGGTAGGAGTAAGGGCACCAACTGCTTTTTCTGTAGTCTATTTTAGTAGGGGAACCCTCCCCCAAAAAAGGGGTGAGAGAGGGCACCTAGCCGGGGGACCTAGCCTTGGTTTCGCCTGGAAAACCGCATGAGCACAAACAATATCCCCAGCTGCCTCCGGAACCCGGAACTCTGAACTCTGAACTCCAGGGCCGCTCCAAACATCTAGACCCATCGAACCCAAAGCTTAAAAAAAAACTCCACTGAGCCGTGGTCAAAAATATGCCCTGAACTCTCAAACTACCCTTCACTGTTGAACATCGCCCCGCAATTGTTGCGCAATAACATGCAATAACCATTTTTTTCGTGTACCTGGAGTCTCCATGACCCGAATCAAAAATGGGTTCACCCCATTCTTTTGGGTAATGACTAACCATTTTTTAAGGGGTCAGAAGGAGACTCCAGGTAGTCTGAGGGTCCATTTGCTTTTTCTCCCCCGGGTTTGGGGAGAAAAAGGGGCTCGTCCGGGACACCTTGTCGGCAACTCCCAACTTTCGCTTTTGTTTTGTAAAAAATAAATGAAACAAACACATAATAATAATAATAATAATAATAATAATAATAATAATAATAATAATAACTACTACTAATAACAATAATCATATAATAAACACAAACAAACATGTTTTGATAGATTCCATGTAAAACCAACAGGGGTGCATATTTCGGACCATGGTAGCAAAAGAAGCGGAGACTAAAGAAGCTGAGACAAGACCGATGAAATGCAGGAAACTGCCCATCGGTTTGAGGGGCCGGCGTGAGTGATGCCATGAACTGAAAGGGCTGCACCAACCGTCAACCCGACCCATAACCCCTTTGGTTGGGGTCAACCATCAACCCATAACCATTGGAGGGTGAACTGAAAGCTGGTGGCTGGGACTGTCTAGGTCGTTCGGGATTCGATTGGCACTAAACGTACAGACAACTGTCCTGCTCCAGTACTGCTGGGGCCACAAAGCAGCTGCCTGCCGCAAAGGCTGCAATCAGCCTTGGCCAAACCGACCCCCTTTCAATACATTTAGCGTGTCTCTGGTTGAATGAGAAATCAATGGAACATCAAAAAGGCGAAAACCCAATTAGGCAAGCCAAGTCTTGTAATATACTTTGCTGGTTGACTATTGGAGAACCACACATTCGCCAAAAGGTCAAAGAGTCAAACACACACACACACACACACACAAAAAAAACAACAACAAACATTGGCAAACTTCCAAAGCAGGCAAGAAGCAGCAGCAAGCCGCCCGTTTTGCGCCGGAGTCGCACGGCGATCATGTTCCCAACACCTTATTGGGTTCGCAGGAACCGTCCGGGCGCTTGCTAAAAGGCGCCAGCCAAAAAGGCGCCTTGGTGTGGCGTTCTGAGCCAAATGCTGACGGATCAGACAAATCGATATCATCACAAACTAGGTCCTCCAGTAGAGAGGTTAGAATAAGGGTACCCGATTTTTTTCTGTAGTCTATTTTAGTAGGGCAACCCTCCCAACCAATAAAGGGGTGAGAGAGGGCACTGGGGGACCTAGCAAAGTCAGGTTGGGACTTTGAGCGTGACTCCCAAGCTTAAGGGTCACCAATGTACTGCAGACCCCTTTTACCCACAAGGAAAAGGAGTGAGGGGAAGGGCCCTGTTTGTTGCAGTGCGCCTCGTCTTCAATACATTGATTCGGGGATAGGCGAGAGCCAGCACAGGCGCCAAACAAAACCAAGTCGCAGAGGCTGGATTTGGATTAGAAGTAAGCTTTGCCATGTTAAAGTTTGGTCGCGGAAGGGGCCTGTCCAAAGCGATTGGTGTTTGCTTCGCGTTGAGATCGAACGGGGTCCGTTTCCTGAGCCAAACCCCTCCAGAAAACTACTGAGTCCTCTTTCCAAACAGGGTGAATGTTTGTGGATGCGGGCAGGGCTGAAGGTAGCTTGCTGATTGTGACCCCCTCCCAATCGCGGAAGACTGGAGTTCACCCCAACCGCACCTCAGATGCCCAGTGGCCATGGGGAAAAGAAGGGCCTCCTTGCTTTGAAAGGGAACCCTTCCCCAAAACAAGGAAAAAAAGGGCACCACTGGGCCACTGGGGCACTCCCTTGAAAAACGACTAGAGTAGTTCTTGGGCCAGTGATCGGTGGGGTCGCAACCAAGAAACAGTGAAGCCCCACCCAGGACAAAGGCATTTCAGCAGCAACGGGGAAAAGACAACGCCGACAATCACTCGCCCCCCCCTTGCAACCATGGGAATCAATTTATACTACCCGCCCCCCAAACTCCCTACCCCTATTTTGTTCTTCCCCAGCTGTGTTTGAACGGGGGGTGGGGGGTTCGGGGGGGGGGGGGGCACCAAAGATGCCCAAAGCGGTTTGGACATCAACAATTTGGGTGGGGGAAATTCATGACCAGCTTTGGAGGTTCCAACCCATAAAAACAATTCCTAGTTAAATTCTATTTAAAATCGAACAAAAAAATGGTTTTCCAAAGAACTCCTATTTGAATTGGAATTCCAATATAATTCCATTACCTTTGGACCTTTCTGTCTGAGCTCATGAGGCCCACGAACCTGGTCGCCGCCCGGCCTGCTGCACATGCTCTCGCTTCCAGTGGAGCTGTGATGGGTAGCTCAGGTGCCTTCGACTCGACAGCCAGGCGGTTTGCTCGGCTGGGTCAGACAGGGAACTACAAGAAGTTTACTTGTTGAGAAAGGGAACGTGAAGCGGGGATCCTGTTTTTTGGACAGCCGGTTGTTTTGACCCATAAAGCAAAAAGCAAAACCAAGGTCGAAGAACTGGTGTGCGGTTCGGAAAAGCAGGGTCCCCACATGAACCTGGGACCTGCAACAACCGTTATGGTGGGTTTCTCCAAGCAACCATGTCCTATGGAAATTGCTTTCTTGATGGAAAATGGCCGTTTGGGAAACCACCATGTGCAAATGGTTGTTTCAGGTTCCGGGAAGCACGGCTCTTCAGTGAGTCATGAAACCTTCTTGAACCGCGGACAAGAGTCTCGACAGTTGCAACAAGTTTGAAGGCAACAGTCTAGCCAGGTTGGGTGTCCCAACAGAGACCACAACATCTGACAGTTGACCCAACTTGAAATGGCCAGGGAAAAGACATTATTTCCGAGTCATTTCCCGATTAAATGTTGTTCAAGTCTAAAGATCTAGGTGTCGCAGTGAGTACCCTGTTGTGCAGTAAGCGCCTTGCAATGAGTGCGACATGCTGCGTATTGCGCTTGCACTGCGCTGTGTACGCTGCGCTGTGTACGCTGCGCTGTGCACGGCGCAGCGCTGTGTGCCGAGTGGCTCTCTGGGCGCCCACGCTGATACTGACACCCGGAGCAGGTGGAAAAGATGGGGCACCTGGCACCGGAAAGGCCCAAACCAACCCAAAAAGGACGGCCAGCGGGAGCCCCCAGAAGCACCAGGCAGGGCTGGTCTTTTTGGAGTTGGAAACAACCCTTTGCTTGGTTTCAAGGACAACCAAGAGGAAAACCCGTGATTTTGGAGGGGTCCCCTAAAATCGACACGACCAGATGGGTGGATTCTTTTTGAAACCCTGAAATGGTGGTCCCCCTTGCGCTTCCCTAACCAAAGCAAAGCCAAGAGCCTCAAATCAGAAAAGACATGCCCTCATTGAGTAACTTATGTTTGTTGCTTGCCAGAATAGAGCGGAAAAGTGGCCAACAAAGAAAAACGCTCAGCCTCATAGCAAAGATGCTGGGTAACGTTGTATTTGTTGAAGCCAAACGTTGTCGTGAGGCAGCCCAAAGGGTTTAGCTCGTTTGTGGCTTGGGGATTTGTAGATGGGAAAGCGCCCCGAAACTCCAAACCCGCCATCTAATTCAAGGGTTAAGGTGACCCAAAAGCCGGTTTTGTAAGCCTCAGAATGCCAACAAGTCCCAACTGGCGACAGCGCGTGCTGGTCTTCGGCGAAAGATATTGGCACAGATCGGGGCCCCAAAATAGCTTCACTCAAACAGAGGGGGCGGGTTGGAGTGGTTTAGAGGTGTTCCGGAGTGCTAGTCCGGTTCAAAATCGCCACGCCAATTGAATCTGTTCCAGGGTGTTTCCGTATCGAAACCAAAGACTTGACCTTTCGAGGAAGCTGCCTCCTAAGTCGGGAAACCAAAAGCCGGTCAAAAAGGTTCGATTTGGTGACTTAGGTCAGCCCAAAATTCCTCCAAGGGATATGCCAGGCTGTAGTGGTGTGGAGTATACGAGAGTTGCATGAAAAGTACTCGCAAGTTTACGTGCGCAATGTAAAAGAGTATTTCAGCGTCATGTGAGGAGTATGTATAAGTATATAGTTACAAGAGGCAGAAACGATTTGTTCAAATGTGCACAGAGTCTACACATAAATAGGCTCCTATGTGTAAACATAATATAAACACGTATATATATGTATATATGTGTATACACATATCTAGATATCCGCCGACATTGCTCGGCGTGTCGGATACTTACTAGAGGATAGAGGATAACCCCCCCCCTAACCCCCCCCCGCCCGACGTCTATTACGTAGGTTTTTGGGGGGGGGGGGGTCCCCCACGTACCGCGCGGCAATTTGATGACGTTCCACTAAACGTAGTCTTCGGGGAGCCGGTGTCGCAAAACAGGGGTCCCAGGCTCGATTCCCCCTGCCGGCTTTTTTGCTGGCTTGGGCTTCCTGCATCCTTTTGCCGAAAATCTGGAAAAACTCAATGTTTTTGGACGTCCTCTTTGCGAAAACGCTGGAAAAACCGTGTTTTTTTTGCGGGAAATACTGGGGAGCAAAGGGGAAGTGCAAGGACATTACATTGACATTACATGACATTACATGACATTACATACATACATACATTACATACATACATACATGCATACATGTATGTAAGCATGCATGCATGCATGCATGCATGCACACATACATACATACGTACATACATTACATGCTTACTTACTTACTTACTTACTTACTTACTTACTTACTTACTTACTTACTTACATACTCACATACATGCATACATGCATACATACATACATGCATACATACATACATACATGCATACATACATACATACATACATACATACATACATACATACATTACATACATACATACATACATACATACATACATACATACATACATACATTACATACATACATACATACATACATACATACATACATACATACATACATACATACATACATTACATACATACACATACACATACATACATACATACATACATACATACATACATACATACATACATACATACATACATACATACATACATACATACATACATACATACATTACATACATACATACATACATACATACATACATACATACATACATACATACATACATACATTACATTACATTACATTACATACATACATACATACATACATACATACATACATACATACATACATACATACATACATACATACATACATACATACATACATACATACATACATACATACATACATACATACATACATACATACATACATACATACATACATACATACATACATACATACATACATACATACATACATACATACATACATACATACATACATACATACATACATACATACATACATACATTACATTACATACATACATACATACATACATACATACATACATACATACATACATACATTACATACATACATACATACATACATACATACATACATACATACATACATACATACATACATACATACATACATACATACATACATACATACATACATACATACATACATACATACATACATACATACATACATACATACATACATACATACATACATACATACATTACATTACATTACATTACATTACATTACATTACATTACATTACATACATACATACATACATACATACATACATACATACATACATACATACATACATTACACATACATACATACATACATACATACATACATTACATACATACATACATACATACATACATACATACATACATACATACATACATACATACATACATACATACATACATACATACATACATACATACATACATACATACATACATACATACATACATACATACATACATACATACATACATACATACATACATACATACATACATACATACATACATACATACATACATACACATACATACATACATACATACATACATACATACATACATACATACATACATACATACATACATACATACATACATACATACATACATACATACATACATACATACATACATACATACATACATACATACATACATACATACATACATACATACATACATACATACATACATACATACATACATACATACATACATACATACATACATACATACATACATACATACATACATACATACATACATACATACATACATACATACATACATACATACATACATACATACATACATACATACATACATACATACATACATACATACATACATACATACATACATACATACATACATACATACAACATACATACATACATACATCCATACATACATATGTACATGCATGCATACATACGAGAGAGGGAGAGTGGGGAGAGAGAGGCTTGGGGGGATGGGGAGGATGGGAGCAGAGGGAGGGAGAGAGGACGACAGAACACACAAGGGAGACAAGGAAGAGAGGAAGAAGGAGAAAAGGGAGAGGACAATGTCGGCGGACTGAGCCGGAGGCTCTAAAGTATGGTCAGTCCTTTTTTTTGCTTTCTGGGCCCACCCACTTGGAAAACCAAAAAAGCCTTGGGTTGTTTGTTTCTGATTAAACAAACTCAAGGAAAACCCAAAAACAAAAAAATCGAGAAAACCAAAAACCAACAAATGGAGCCAAACCCAAGATTCTCTTCAGAAGTTTGTTTATTGACCTTGAGACATTTCAACAGCACCCAAAAGGTGAGGGGGGGCCTGAGCATATGTATATATACTTAGTTACATGTGCATAGCTATATATATATATATATGTATATATATATATATATATACGTGCACATGTAATATACATACGTGCAATGTGATGTACATTGGGCATAGGACGCTTTGACAGCCCACGGTCGACGTCGATCCGAAGCCGCGGCTTCCGCTCGCCTGGGCTCCACTCGCTCTGGAGAGGCCTCCAAGACCCGCTGCAGCCGCGCCTCGATTCGCGCTGAGCCATCCGTTTGCGCTTTCGTCCCCTGGAAAAAAATGAGGACATATTTGTCCACTCGTGAAATCGATTCCCTTTAAAATCCACAGGGGAGAATTAAAAAAAATAAGTCTTATGAGCCATTTCCTCTTTTTTGTAGCCTCCAAAAGTGGCGAGTGGTGTAGTGGAAACCACCAGTAAATTGGAACTTTTGAAGGGGAAATCAGTGATCTTCGTCTGAGCGACACACAAACAAAAGGCCGAACAGGAGCAACTTGACATGGTAGAACCAACGTGTTATTTTTTGCGCCGGGATGGGTTCTTTCATCAAGTAGGCTTCGCCTTTTCGGGGCCTCTTGAGGACATCAGGCTGTTCTGTGACACGACCACTGTAGCTCAGTTGCCCAAGGGTTCCAGAAATAAATAAAACATAAACATTTAGGGGCCATGACTGGCCATGGACCAACATGGGGAAACCCAAAGGGTCAAAAGCCTGCTTCGCTTTGGGCAAGTGAGTCACAACTCAGCTTCGGCTTTGGCCAAGTTCGTCGAAAACAGCACTCAGCCAGGTTTCCCTCACAGGGCGGTCTGGAGCCCGGTGATTTGGAACTTAAGAGGTGGTGTCTGTCCCTTCCCTCAAAAACCTGGACTTGAAATCCCCAACCCTGATTAAAGGGAACCTGCGGAAACATTCACCCCGAGTGGTGTGGCAATGCCCAAGGGACGTCACCGCAATGCAAACCAGAGGAAATTTTCAGACGCTGCAGCTAAACCCCTTGGCGCTTGGACGGGAAACATCCAATATCATGGACCTTGCGGATGAAGCCTGGTGGTTCCCCCAAACACCCCTATTATTTATGAGGGGGGATCGGCTCCAACCATTTGTCTGGCCTTGCAAAGCAGAAAAGGGAGATGGCAGACTAACATTGGAATGCAAGGTCTGCACTAATGAATTTAAATCACGGCTCCGGGTAAGGCAACTTCGAATCAACACAAACAGCTACAGTTTGAACAACCGCAGTTGTGATGTGTTTTCAAAAGTTGAAAGCCAACTCCAAATGGATGGTCCCAGACAAAGACACACGTGAATCGCCAGCTGCTGTTGTTTTCTTAGCAGTGATGGCAATCTTGGGTAAAGTGTTTGGAAGTTGCCCCAGCAGTGATAGTTTTCAGGGTAAAGTGTCTGGACCAAAAGCAGCTACCTGGAGTCTCCTTACCCTTTAAAACTACGGCCGTAACCCGTTTGGTAGATGACCAACTGGGAGCATCTTTCTGTAGCCCAGAATGGATCTCGGTTTTCCTGTGGTTTCCCTTCACCACCACAAAAGGGTAACCTTCGCCTCAAAAATCGACAGACCCAACGATATTTCGGGTGGAGAAACCAGGCAGGCGCATCCTGCCCGCCTCGGACCGTCCTCGGAAGTTCCGGACGATCTTCAGCCTGAAGGGCGAGACTTCATGAGACATGGGTTTCTTGACTCCATGCTTAAAGGGTCACTCTAGGCATCTGTTGTCGAACAGATCCTGCTTGTGTTTGAAAGGGACACCAGTTTCTTGACCCCGTTGCTTAAGGGTAAGAAGGATGAAACTGTGCAAGGTTGCTCCCACTTTCCACAAGAAGGACAAAAGTCATCTGCCAAGGTCAGCCACGTCACCGGTTCAAAGATATGTTCGGAAGGGCACCAACCGGTGAAAAAAGGAACCACAAACAGAACAAACATAAACAAAGCAAAACAAATTAAACAACAGAAATCAACATGCAGAACACACAAACATCATTATAAAAATAAAGACTAATATATATATATATATATATATGTATATATATATATGTATATCTATATGCACATGAACGAAAACGACCAGAGCCGCCATGTGTCTGCGTCTCCCTCAAGTCTCAGAGTTTGACTCGACTCGAGTCGCAAGAGCCGCAACAGTCGCTCGCCGGATTCGCCGGGTCCCGTGGCTGGACCAGCTCCAAAGGCAACGCCCCAAAGACCATCACCTGGCAGTAGAGGCGTGCGCCGGTGGGTGTCTCGTCCAAGCCTCCATTTCCGTTTTCGTCCCCTGGAACAAATAAAATAATCCACCTTGAAGCCACCAGGGGCAAACAAAGAATATTCATCTCAGATGGAAGCTGCTTTAGCCCGGATCCGTATTCACCGAGCTTTGTGGGTAAAGGGCTTGCCAGCCTTTCAAAACCAAAAGGACAATGACGAAGGGTTACCAACTAGAAGTGTAACTAGGATCCACTGGATGGATTTGGGTTTTCCTGTTGGTTTCCCTTTTAAACTTCAACCAAAAGGGGGTTCCCAAAGGGTGTTGGTCAAAAACTCAGGGGGGGATGGTTGCCGCTTTGGGTGTATTGTGCGACCGGTTTGGCAAAGTGGACTCTAAGTGCCCTTGCACAAGGGGTGTGGGGGGTGGCTTTTTCAGGGGTTCGTTCCTCTTACGGTCCTCCGGCTCAATCCGAAGGCATGTGAAGGGCTTGGGGTGGCCAACTCAAGGCAAACCCACAGAAAAAAGGGTCACCTCTAACGCCCGTGCGATCCACTCAGTGATATTTTGGATGGCTCCCGCTGAAGAGAGCTAAACAGCACTACAGCACAGATCTGCAGCTGATTCTTTGCTTCTCGCGAACGTGACGGAACAGTTGGTTGAGTTCAAAGGGAGGCAAACTCAAAAGGGCATCTTTTCTTGCTTGATTGATTCTGAAAAGGAACACCCGACCCATACAAATGTAAAATGTGCCTTTTGACCCATTTGTTTCTTCCGTATTACAAGCGCCATCGAAGCGGTCCCGTGTTTCAGATAACCCCTAATTGGTGGTTTGGGTTGGTGGTTTGGTGAAAGACAGGGCTTCAAGTCCAAATCTAAACCTCAATCCAAACCCAATTCCCTTCCCACCAAGAAGCTCCTCAACTATGTCGGCCCAGAACAACTCCCAACATTTTCTGAGCGGTTTCTCATCTGGCCAACAGGCAAAGGCTTAGCCTAAAGAGTCAAGCACATGCACTCCAAATTGCCAAATGCGACTGGCCACTCCCAATGCTTCACACATTTTGGGTAAGCATAGCCCAAATCAACCCTTCGATCCATCTTATTTTTGGTCTTTAAAGAGTGGAAAGCAACTATAACAGTGGTAACCTCACTTCCTGAGCGGATGGGCCAAACAAAATTCGAGCTTTTGATCCGCCGCTAAAATTGTTTTTCCAAGAAGCTCAAAGTCCAGGAACTCAAAAAGTGAGACCAGACTGCCAACTGGAAAGCAAGAAGCCCAGCAACTCATCCGAAAAACAAGAGAAAACAAACTCGTTTCGGCTTGGGGATCCGGGCCACCCAGCGGCTCGGGCCCAAGCGGCCTAAGGCCTGCATTGCGGGTGGCCAAGCGGAGTGGCCGAGGCGAGTTACTGTGGATGGACCAAATCCACTTCGCGGCACCCCACCAAACCTAAGAAACCCTCGAATGATTGGCCTGCAAATACCAACAAACAATGGTTGCCCGTGGATTGAAAAGCGGTGCAGGATTTCGTCCATCCACTGAGTTACACCCTGGTATTGCGCCCTCTAAGCCTCTGAGGGTTCAGAGCAATGCTTCTACGCTTTAGCATCCCAGGGTGTAATAGCAAATATATTTAGATTTAAGCATGCGGAAGCAGAACACAAGACATCCCCCCCAACCAAACCTCCAAGTAGCTTCCCCCAGGCTCCCTCTTGAAAGGTAGATTTGGATACCCCCAGCCCTTCCAACACGTTCTTGCTTAGCAGGTTCGACTCTAAACTGCTCGAGCACAAGACAAACACAACCATGTGAGAGACCACGGTGGCGAGGAGTTTTGGCTTGGCAGCAAAGTCTCCTTTGCCTTGTTTGTGGTCAGAACGCCCAGACCGTGCCCTGAGAACGCAGGGTGCGTTACGGGCATCGTCACCTTGTTTGTGCCCGATCTGACTTTGGCTTTCCAGAGCTTCCCTTCGCTCGCAGAGAGCGAAACAGGCTGCAGGAAGTCGCAAAGGCGCCCATATTTCAGCATACTTAGCAGCAGCACACCTAAAGGACGAGCTCATCTGCAAATTGGCCCAAAAGGTGATGCTTAAACCAACACAAATCATTTAGGGAGCCATGTTCTATGCGAAATCCCTAACCTTGCAAGTGCAGTTGCCACAGTCGGGAAGCAGTTAATTCAACCCCCAAGCCTACTCAGTGCTGTTTACTGCTTGCCTGAGTTGCTTCAACCGCACTACAACTGCTAATTACTAACCCTTGGACCATGATCATACTCAATTTGGTCGTGACTTACGCAACCCCATTCTAGATACTTAGGCTCTTACACTCAGAAAGGTATATGAAGAACCTCACTGCAATCCGCATCAGCGAGCGTTCGTGAAATAAAAACATCCCCTCCGGCATATTCCCGCCAAAAAAAAGAGCACCCTTCCAAAACATGTCTCAAACCATTTGAGCAGCGCCCCTTTTCGCCCACTGACTTTTGGTCCCGCAAACCTGGAAGCTTTGTGAATGCCCATCTATAACCCGCACCCCGGTGGGTGTGTGTGTGTGTGTTTGCCACCCACAGGAAGAACGACGAGTTTCAAACGTGATCGAATTACACTTGCGCAGCTATTCATATTCCAACAGCTGAAAGCTATGGGGCCTCTTTCCGGGGCGTGCCACACTCACTTCCGATCGAGTGGATTGGCCCACAAAAAGTCAGAGCTTCTTGTTCGCAACTGAAATGGTGCAAACCCGAAAAATATCAGAACACAGAATATCAAGTCCAGCGGAAGTGGTACACAACCAGTCGCATCCCAAATGGATTTGGGCCATAGATCAGACTCACCGCTCGCTCAATCGCTCGCTCACGCCTGGCCGGAGCTTGTCAGGCTCTCCATCCGCATCTCCAGCAGGTCGCCCTCCTACAGAACAACAACAACGACGCGTGGGGCACTGAACCGAAAACGGTGCTGTGAACCATTTTGCTGGGGTTCCACAACTGGAAATTCGTCTCCCAAAACTCTCCCATCGTCGGCTTCAATGATTGTTGGAGGGTATGTTGTGGAATCCCGGAAGTGGGGGTCCAAAGAGATTATCCCTAGCAACACCTGATGGATTCCATTTGAACCTGTGGCTCAAATCATGTTTAGGAGGAAATGGTGGTTTATGCCATTTGGGTGCATGATTTTTGAGGGCATCCTGTTCAGGCTGGCTTCCAAGGAAACAAAAAGGACAATCATAATTTGGGGCAACATGTGCTCGATTTCGGAGCTGAGTTTTGGGTCTATTAACATGGTCAAAGGTAAAAATAGGCCTTGTCACCTACTACAATGGCCAATGGGGGTGCGGATCACATTTGGGGAACGGTCAAAAGTTGCTCTTCCAAAAGCATAGCATCTCAAGATCGCACCTCGAACATTGATTTCCTCAAGAGACCCTCCGTCAGAGGTACCATGGGCGAGTTGGTAGATGGCGCGATTCCGGGTAGATGTGGCTCAGCAAAGCTTTCTGGAGGGTACCCCTTCTTGTGCAGTTTTGAAGGAAAACCAAGAGGAAAACCGTTGCGCCATTTTCGCGGGTCCAAATCCTCCAAAAGACGGACCCATCTGCTTTCACTCAACTGTGCACTTGTTGATTTGGGAGACAAACATCTTCCAAACAGCTGAGTTTTTTTCTTGGCACGTGCACAACATCAAGAACCTCCCTCCTGAACCTACCTTAGCGCCAACCAATGTTGGGGGTTGTCCTTAAGGCAACAAAAGATGTTGAATAATTAAACGACATTAAGGAATGTGATAGATGGTGTTCCCCTATATTCAACCAATTTGTCCCAAATGGGGATTGCGATATCTCAGTTTCCCGTTTCGTTTTCCAGTTCGCCAAAACATGTAGCTGAAGCCACGCTGGGAGACTAAAACCAGGGCTGGGGCCCTCAGTGCCTGGTTGGTCCCTTGCTGAACATTGTGGGATCTAAGGAACCGTGCGTAGGAATAAGAACCCATTCACCTCATTTCGGCAGATCCGGCTTCCCAGATCCGAGGCCGAGGGAATGCGGAGATTGGACAATGAGCTTTTGGCGATTGGGGAGAACCCAATCGCAATGGGACACAAATCCTTGAGTGAAAGGCTGTCCCTTGCCGCTGAATCTGTTGGCTGCAATCCTTGCAATGGCTTCCCCTGGTCCCCGCGCAAGTCCCTACAAATCAAAGCATACAAGCACCTTTTGGACACTGCAGTTCTGAGGGAAGCTTTTCGCCACCTTTCCTTGAAGGATAATGACACCCAAGAACCACCTGCTTTGCCGGGTGATCCTCTTTCTCAGCTGGCAAAGAGTGTTTGGATTAGCCCAAATGGGTCTGCCTTTTTTTTTAGGTGGTGTTCCTTCTGGTTTTCCTTCTAAAAAGCGACAAAAAGGGGTATTCTCAATAAGGACACACCCACATGTAGGATGGATCAATATTCCTGGCTCCCAAATGTCATGGGCCAACTGTTCCCATGCTGCCCTGAATGGTCATCCCATGTAAGGACCTTTTGATCCACTCCCATGTGGAAACGGGTCTGAGACCCTTCCCCGCATTGTCCTGGCATGGTGGACCTGGTCGTCCGCTAGACCTAAGAACACATGCGCACCTGCGCCTTTGAATTATAGAGACGCAAACATATGATAGGCTTCCTTTAACTTCCTCTTGGTTTCCCTTGAACACCAGCCACAGGGAAATTCCCCTCAAAAAGAGGCACTATGTCCATTTCCCGGTTCAAAACAGATTTGAGAATTAAAAAACGGGGTCCTCCACAATCAGTTGCCCAATTTGTTGCTGGGGCTAACTACCATGTCTTGAGCCAGAACTGCTGGGGAGATCCAAACGGCTCCCTCTTTCAAAATACATCGACATACCAGCTCTCTCTGGCTCCGACGACCGAGATTGCATTGCCAATCGAAACAAAAATAACTTGTGTGTCTCCTTTGGGTGTCCCTGAAACAAGACACAAACAAATGACACCCACACACAACATTTTGTGGTTCCTCGTTGACCTTTGAAGTCTCTTCAACCGACGGTCAGCTCAGGCTCCCACCATCGGATGCAGCGGCTCGGCGGGGCGACACCTTTTGCGGCCCCCCGAAACACGGGTGGCGGGCCTTGGGCGGGGGATGATGGCCAAGCGATCTTCATTTTTTTGTCGTGACCTTTAAAAAAAATATGGGCCAATTCTTATTTGTTTTGTGACCCTGGTGTTTTCTCTCTTTTTTTTGGCAAGGGAACAAAAAGGGCGGGGCAAACATCGTCTGGTTGTGATGGGAAAGCCAAAGGAAACCGCCATCGCTCTTTGGTCCGGTAGGACAAATTGGCTCCTTAGCTGAAAGAGGGGGCAAAATAATGGGATTTGAGGCAGGAAGCTGCATGAGTCAATTGCAACTGAATGGGGATTTGGTGAACCTCGCTTACATTCAGGTTCACCAACCATGTCTGAGGGTCGCATACATCAATTGCCACTTGAGATGGTAAGCAGTTCTAGCGGTAACTTCCGCCTTCCCAGCAGCCTTCTTTCCAGAAACTCAACCAAGGGACAGGTTTATTGGGAGAAGCAGAAAAGGAGTCAATGCTTCTATGAAGGTTTAGGAAGGACTGACTCCGTGGAAACCAGGTAGTAGCTAGACTGGTGAATGGTGGCTGCGCGAGGGCTGCTCATCGTTGAACATCAACCAGCAGCACAGCTGTCGTGTTTAGGCAATGGAAAGTGTATACACTTCCGGCGATCCAAACAAGTATGACCCTGGAAAAAGCATCAGGGGACAGCAAATCTTCTTCAGATGGTGCTGTTCCTATCCAATTGGGTCTTAAGGTGGTGGTCTAGAAGTGGTGGTGGTGAAAGGGCGGGAAAGTGACTGAAACCCAGCGAAACCCTACAAGCAATGCGACTCCTGCAACAAGGAACCCTAGGTATAGGAAAAACCATCCGGCTTGTTCTCTTATTTGGGGAGGGGGGGCGGTTTATTCTGAGGGGGGATGTCATTGGCGCGCCAGTCCCTTGGGTGAAGCCCTTAGGCCTCCACAAGACCGCAACAGAACCAAAAACAACACACGGAAGCTTGCGCATTTACAACTCACGAACCGGTATGCTACAAGGGGGGTGAATAACATCGGCCACGTTCTCCATTTTATCAACGCAGCACGAGCACGCAGGCTTTGAAAAATGAGGACTCGATGAGTTTCTCCACTGCAACCTCCCCGAGCTCTTGGCATCAGGCAAAAAAGGTGTTTTTCACCCGTCTCGATTGGCCACCTCGACAAGTTTGGAAACCCTACGACTTGGCACAAAGACAGAAGACACGGCTCCATTTGCGGCGTGTCCTTTCAGCGGACCCTGCCGACGAAATCCCTGGACAAAGAAATGGTTTCCAAACCACAAAGCTGCGTCTGCCTGAGCCGCAAAGAACCATGGAAGCTCTTCATGGAGACCAGCCATTTTGACGAAGCCGACAAACAAGATGATGGGCAACATTGAGCTGTTTGGGAAATGCAACAGGGCTCATAAGTCGCCGACAAGAAAAACTTGGTCACTGCTGGCCATCAAATGTGCCCGAGCAATTCTCTGGGTTTCCTCTGGTTTCGTTGTGTTTGATGAAACTTGGCCACCGCCACATCAGCACCACCCCATTAAGCCGCAAATGACCTATGTAGTCTACCCCAAAACTCACAACCACTCTTGGAATAGTAGAACATTCACCAGTCAAAGAAAGGGGGATCCCTTTCTAACGACACCTTCAAGGACCTCGCAAAATAATAATAATAATAATAATAATAATAATAAAAAAACAAAAAAACGCAGCGTGACATCGGTCGAGCTGCCGGGTCCCACTCGGAACTCTGCCCATGGCCTCAGCGGTTGCCGGCCCACGCCGGCGCATCGAACAAAAAAAGCGGAGCCCGTGAAGTGGCCGTGTTTCTCCGCCGGGGCCTCCCCAAACATGGCGGTTCTCCTCTTGATTTTGTTTTTTTCTCGCCCCAAAAAGGGGCCCCCCTCAAAAAAAGGCACACACACATACGGAACGCGCCCCACTGAACTCAACGGGTGTGGCGTGTCAAAATAGGGGTTTGGAGTAGATTTCGGCCTGGCTTGTGGTTTGCCCTAAGGGGAAAAGGGTACCCTCAAAACAACGAGACCCCTAACCAATAGACCACCAACAAGATTGACAGTCATTCACATGAAGAAACGAGCCAGCACCAGAAGGACCCTTTTAGCAGCCAATATCAGCCAATATAGTTGCGTGAAATAACCTTTGTGGTATCAAAGTCAGAGTCTCGTCCCTGTGACTTTGTCATTCTAAAAGGATTCTCTTGGCATCGCGGAACATTTCCCTAAAACCTAGGTATCAGTTGTCGACGTTCATGTCATTGAATGAATCGACCTACTTGGCAGGGTTGAGAAAGGGCTCAACTGCAGATTTATTACTACTTTGCAAGCCCCAAACCAAGAATTGCACTTTGAAAACCGCCTTGGACAACGTATTCCTCATGTGTGCGACATCGGCTCAAACAACCAAACTCATATACCGCTTCTTTGTCAAGTCATCGAAGCAACATAATGAGATATAAGCACACAACCAATGCATAGGTCGTAAACAACTTTCCTTCAACAATTGTGGTTGGGACATAGGGGCTGTCCCAACCCCCTTTAGACCCTGGCGTAAAAGCAGATGGGACCCGGCTGGAAAAGGATGGCTTCCGCACCGAATGGTTGCGCATCAACCCTGACGATAACTTGGACCAAGAACTGCCTGGAGGATTGATAGAGAAGAGCCTCCCGAATTGAACGGACACCCCGTTAATTTGCGGGCGAGCACCCTGCGACACATGCTTTGGCCCGCCCTGTTGTTGTTGGAAAAGTCAGCAACATGACCCTAGAGACAAGTGGCATAGATGAAGCTCACCAGAGTTCGTTCCATTTTTGACTGTGCCCCCCACTTGGACGAAACCCAGGGGTCCCGTTTGGGACATCAAACGCCCCTGCGTTTAAGTCCACCTTGAAGGTACTCAACAAAAAGAGCCTGCAACCACATTCATCCTCAAGTTATCAAACGATTCCCAAACATGGAGTAAGGGATTCCCCGATGATCTCAGATCATTAAAATAAAAAATGCAAGGCCAGTCGGCCAGTCGCATTTCCACTCACCTCACTCGTTTTCAGAAACCTGGCGGTCCAAAGGGCTGTGAAGGGGGCGTTTTTGGCTCCGAATCCCGCCCCCACCTTCTGATATGAGGGACGAATACGAATACGAACACACACACACACACACACATGGTTATGACAATTCATGCAAAGCCCTTTGGGGACATCGAAATTCGGTGGGAATTCATGTCCACCAACCACTTTTCAGGTCCCATATTAAAATTAAATTCCCCTTATGACCATAACTTAAATTTGTGTTCAAGTCCACCACGACCCTAAGTTCAAAATGAGAGCGGGAAATCCAAATCCAGAATCTGTAGTGGGACACTAGGGAAATCACCGCCTGGCAAGAACAAGCACTGATTCTCAGCAACCCAGAAGGGCTCTCCTCAATGTCGACCCGGATTCATCAAGCTGGCAGCTTCGAAACGGAGTGCTTCCCCAACCATGCCCGCTCCCCTCCACAATGGGACGCCCATCAAGATCAATCAGGTTCTTCGCAATCCTGGGTTCGCATTGCCTACTCAAGTCCTCTGAGCAAGCTCCTCAGGAATCCAGCTGGGCTGCCCGCTGAAAGCCGCGCATTGCATGGCCCGCGCGTCTTTGGCGCGAACTTGTGCAAGCTAGTGTGTATTTTGCCTGGTTCTGCCCCTCCTGCCCTCATCATCGAACACCTCCATTGAAAGGTGTTCGGCCTCCATTGAAGGGGTTGGGCCCATTTGATTCTGAGGGTGGAGCACTGGGTATATGTTTTTTCATGAATCCACAGTCTCTTTGCATCAAAAAGCCTCACACTGCCCAGACTCCGAAAGGAACCCGTTCGGGTGCTATCCTTGTGACTTTTAGTTTGGAACCACGTAAACAAGGGGTGCCCGACTTTTGGAAAGAGACCTGGTGGCATAACCCGAGACCCGAGTCCAAAATATGAAACAGTCTAACTCTAAATGGGCAGAAGCTCCAATTCCCACGCTGAAAGAGCCAAGCAACGCCTCTGCTGTTGATAGACAGGCGTCCCTCAATATTTCCCATTTCAACTTAAACTGCAGATTGCGAGGAGAAAATCCAGTGACCCCTGTGTTTGGGGCTCAATATGGCTCAATGCAAGTTTTCGCAAGCGCTCATGGACATCATCTGCAAACTTTACACATCGCGGTTTGCTCTGCTTTATTGCCATGAACTTTGCAGATTACTGTTTTCGCATCTGAGCTCGAAGCCGAAAGCCTGCGGCGATTGGGTCCAAGCACCCAGAAGCCATTTTGTCGCCAAAACACCAAGCACATCCAAGCACCCTGAAATCTTGGGCCATGGGAAAAAAGGGCAAAGGCAACTTTAGAAGCAAAGCCCTCCGAAAGAAGAAGAGAACGGCATACTGAAAACAAGAGCTCAAGCCAAACTTGCTCAAACCAAACCAAACTTGCTCAAAGAAAACCAAACTTGCTCAAACCAAACCAAACTTGCTCAAACCAAACCAAACTTGCTCAAACCAAACCAAACTTGCTCAAAGAAAACCAAACTTGCTCAAAGAAAACCAAACTTGCTCAAAGAAAACCAAACTTGCTCAAACCAAACCAAACTTGCTCAAAGAAAACCAAACTTGCTCAAACCAAACCAAACTTGCTCAAACCAAACCAAACTTGCTCAAAGAAAACCAAACTTGCTCAAACCAAACCAAACTTGCTCAAACCAAACCAAACTTGCTCAAAACCAAACCAAACTTGCTCAAACCAAACCAAACTTGCTCAAACCAAACCAAACTTGCTCAAAGAAAACCAAACTTGCTCAAACCAAACCAAACTTGCCCAAAACAAACCAAACTTGCTCAAACCAAACCAAACTTGCTCAAACCAAACCAAACTTGCTCAAACCAAACCAAACTTGCTCAAACCAAACCAAACTTGCTCAAAGAAAACCAAACTTGCTCCAAACCAAACCAAACTTGCTCAAACCAAACCAAACTTGCTCAAACCAAACCAAACTTGCTCAAACCAAACCAAACTTGCTCAAAGAAAACCAAACTTGCTCAAACCAAACCAAACTTGCTCAAAGAAAACCAAACTTGCTCAAACCAAACCAAACTTGCTCAAAGAAAACGGCTCAAACCCAACTTGCTCCAAGATCCTTTCCTGAGATGACCTGGGCCTTGGGGCCTTTTCTGCGAAGGCTGAACTGATCCCCTGAGGGCGGCGAGCAAAGAGAGCTCAGATCCAGTCGGCATGTTCTGTCAGCTGAGTCATTGCAATAGCAGCAAGCAGTCATTGGAATAGCTGGCAGCTTTTTTTGATGAGTCAGATCGAAACAAGGGAATGTGTTCAAAACAATCCGAGAACGTCTACTACTGCATGGCTCACGAAAAATGGCCACAAAACTCCTTCGAAACGGATACACTCCACTCCTTCCTGTCCTAGGGAAAGGCAACCCCTGTCAGCCTCAAATAAGCAGGCGCAAGTTTATGCTGGCACGCACATCATGGAAGCACCGGTGGCTTCACAGAGATTTGGCCGAATCCATCGCCCTCAGCGGCATCTGCCGGGGCCTGGCAAGGCGGGATGCGAGAATGGGCTTGCTGGGCGGGCTTCTACTTGCTTTGGAATTGCTGTTCTGTCTTTGTGATTCATGTCTGTTATGTCCTTGCGAACAAAGAAAAACAACAAAGAACAAACACATTCCACTGACGTCCCAGCATGAAGTGATGCAAAAAAAAGTAGCCGGCGCGGGTGATTTTCACATGTAGACATGGCAGAATCTCGGCCCTCCATACCCAAATTGCGCAGCAAGGCTGCTCCTCCTGCTTGCAAGCAATATTGCGAGTCATGCAAGCTTCACTTCTGTGACAGGAGTACAACAAACAAAGGGAGTTCAGCTGACCAAAGTACACCCACGCTTACTGCGAACTTGCATCAAACGCAGGCCTTTTCGCAAGGTTGCCCCCGTCATGAGACGACCCGCCACAACAAGCGCGGCAGTCAGTGGCGTGCAAGCACCTTTTGCTCAAAACAATACATTGTGGCATATATTCACACAATAATCGAGTCACTTCCATCGTCTGCAGAGGGAGTCTCATGGCCGTGACAGGTTTGATGCAACTGTCAGTGTTTCCTCATCTTGGTCACCTGCTGGCCTGGCGCGGATAGAACGGAGGGCCATGCTCACATCCGCCGGCAGCCGACCGGCCAAGCGGCTGAGATCATACAAGGTGCTTTGCGCGTGGTTGAAAATGGGATACTGCCTGTGGCTGGGTGTGGCTCCTGCCCTTCTTGGCCACAGCGAGAACCCCAAGCCAGTGCACCCCGGGCGCCGGCTGGGGCCATCATAGCCGCTCTGGAACCACTGCTCATAGTTGCGCCCGTCAACGGGAGACGGGCGCCGGTCATCGTCCGCGATGACTCGGCAGGGGACTGCCACCAGATGATCCCGCCGCAGCGCTTGCAACATGAGCAGCGCTGCCAAGCGGCGATTGTTCCGGGAGTAGAGCCCCACTTCACCATCTGGGCCCGTGTGCTTGAAAACGTACAACGGCTCCAAGTCTTGAGGGTGCAAACGCCCTGTGAATAAGCTCCAGAAAAGCTTGAAGATTGACTCCTGATTGTTCTCGTGCGCCTCACCAAAAGCAAACTCCGCATTCACTGTGTGGTGTGTGAATCTGAGCAAGTGCACCGGGATCAGCTGCGCTTCATCTGAGCACGCCAGCCCGGCTATCCCAGTCTGAAAGTGAGAAAGCGGCGGGAAGTGTGGGGCGAAGGCGGACACGCAGCGGAGCACTAAGCTTGCTTCCTCGTTGGCCCTCCGTGCCTCCTCCAGTTCCTCCTGGAGTTGGATGGCTTCCTCCTGTTGCGCACGCAACTGCTGCCGCGCATCCTCAAGCTCCTTGCGCGCAGCTATAGCGGTGGCAAGCAGGGTCCAAGCCCGGTGGAAGCGTTGCACATCCTCAGACATGCCCGCCAACAGGAAGTCAGTCATTTTCGATCCTCGTCTTTGTCTTTGTAGGTCACCAGGATGTACCAGTACCAGCAAGACCTGGTGTCGAATACTGTGCACGAGCATGCGGTTTCTAGAAAACGGAGCAACCCGCCGGTGCCAGTGGATAATGTGCTCTGGCTCCAAGAAGGCCACATCCTCCTCTTGAAGGACATTTCCCTCTTCCTGGTACCGCCAAACGCCAACATTCCAATCCCCGAGAAGCGCCTGCCCCTCTGTGCTTGAAAGCAGCGTGTATAGGAACTCTTCATTCTCTCGTTCACGATAAATGGGGTGTAAAGATACGTGCAACTGGGTTGGCAAACTGCCAAAAGCTCCTGCCTTCAGCTCAGGCGTGCTGGCTAGATGCGGGATGTCAGGCAAGCTGCGCAGCACAAATACGAGGTCTTGTTGGCCAACGATGCCCAAGCGGGAGCATTGCAAAGCAAATTCTTCATGAGTACGGTCAGTGCAATGCGCAATTACGACTCGATGTTCTTTCTCAAAATCGGCAAGCGCACTGCTCTTCTGAGGTCCCCATGTGTGGCAAAAGAAGAGATCGCTGAGTTCCAGAGCTGCCCTTATTGGTTTCAGACGCAAGGTAGCTGCAATCTCGTGGACCTGCCAAGCAACACGGCGAAATCCAAGGAGCGACGCCTCAAATTCCTCGGCATCCCAGGGCAGGAACTTGAGGAGTGACAACTTGGAGCTGTAGGGCACTTGGAAGAGCGGTTCCAGCAAAGGCAAACGGCTGTCGACACATGCTGGAACCACTGCCGCATCTACTTCCAGATCCAAAATGGGATTGTACCCTCTAAGCGAAAATCCTTTAATTTTAAAGGGTCAAATGGGAAAACCTGGTTTTTGGGCAAGTTTGGGAAAAATAAAGGTTTTCCAGGGAAAAACCTGGTATTTCACCTACATCCTTTATTTTGGCACATTTCGCAAGCGAAATGTCGGATGTTTGAAGAACAGATCAAAGGTGCCGGATCTCGAGCAGGTGTTGAAAGGAGCCGCCAGGTTTCTTTCACTGCCAACTTGTATATTGGGTTTCTAGATGTTTTTTTGGAATCTCTTGTTTCCTTTTGTACCGCCAAGTGCGCGATAGCCCCCTGCTCCTCAAGATTGGAGCTCAAAAGGCAGGGGTAGACGCGAGGGCGTGGTCAGCCAAAACTCAAGAATGAAGCGGGACAACCAGCTTGAATGTACAAGTGTGCAGTTCACTACATGACCATCAGTAGCTCTGCGTGATTGACACGTCATGCTCAAGCATGGTACTTCTTTTGTATTTTTTAAAACATACTGCAGTATCCCAAAGTGGCACTTGCATTTGTTACTCGGCTCGGCGCACAAGCCAAATGCCAACAAAGCTGGCCTCCGCCTAAGTCGCACTTTCTTCCAGCACCCAGAGATTCCTCATAACTTCGATTCGATGGGAAGCACAGTCCAAGCCAAACATGTTGCGTAGTACGTGTTTGTGCCCGAAAACCTTCGGACGTTCTACCGCAATGTCATACAAAACCAGTTCGCTGCTCCCGCAATCTAGCTGTGTGCCGGCTTTTCTTTGCTGGAAAGCTTCTGGAAGGGCGAGCGCGTGCGAAAAAAAAGAAAACCCATAAAAATCCCATACAAATCCCATAAAAATCCCATACAAACCCATATTTTTCCGAAAACCCGGTTTTTCCTAACCCGTACAAAACCGTACAAATCCCATAAAAATACCGTACAAACCCGTACGCGATTTATGGGATTTTCAGCCTCTGCTCAAACAGCTTTCCAGGCCCGAGTTGCCCGAAATAGGCTTGCAAAGTGACCCTGCGAAAAGCAGTCATTCATGTGTTCGTCCCACGCGTCTTTTACTACCTGCTGTCCAGTGTTCAAAGTGGGTTATGTTCTTTTGGCTCGCTCCGAAAATGATGTTCCTGCGACGTTTATTTAGACAAGCCTGCGAGAAGCTCCGGGATCAATGCTTTAGCACGGGACTTGGTTGTCAAACAAGTGAGCATTTGCAAGACGGCCCTCCAGACGTATCCGACGCGAGCTTTACGCAAACAGTCCCAAGCAGATTGCTCAGTGCCATACACAGTATGTATACACGTGCAGCTACCGCTTGCGGTAAACTGGGACTACTTGTTGCCCTTGTCAGAAAGTTCATATTGCAACGCTGTTTTAAACTTCTCGAGCCACGATCTGGGAAGCCTTCCCAACAAATTGCGGATTGACCATTGTTTCGAGTTCAGCAGGTGATTTGCAACAGGTGCCATGCTCAATGAGCTTGCTTGGATGGGATAGGTAGGCGGCCGTGGAGCGTTTAAATGGATGTAAGAGAGCCAACAAAAGGATTATATTGAGGGAACCACAATCATAACTCACGCAAGACCATTCTGATTACAACGCAAAAAGTAAAAACCCGGTATTTCCTGGAAAAACCTGGATATTTTGCCATACCTTTAAAATAAACGGATATTTGCTTAGAGGGTACCGTGAAATCCACGCAGCAGTGCCAGAACGCACAACCAGCCTTGCTTCCTCCAACTGTCCGAAGCCCCGGATGATGTTGTGAATTTGCCAGAGTACCTCGAACATCCACGTAGGAGTCCATGTGCAAACCTCTACATAAACTCGATGATCTGCAGGTTTCTACCACCAGGGATGCAGGTGGCACTCTGTGTTTAGCGGTCGCTCCAGGCATAAGCGCCGCCCTTTTCCCCAACCTTTTCCAGGTGCTCCTCGACCCTTGCCTCTCTTCTGCTGCATCAGTTGCCCGCTGGGGAGGTGGATGCGCAGGTGCTTCACACCTCTAAGAGCTCTGAGTGCCTCTCAGTTGTTCAGTGACCCTGGAAAAAAAGAGAGGGAACCCTTTTGGGGAAGACCATTTTATTCTGTTGCAGCCACCAAAAAAAGGGGAAAAAGGGTGCCACTGAACAACTGAGTGCCTTGATCTTTGATAAAGGCTTCCAGGCAAACGGCGCCACACTCGAGGGCAGTGCGAAGAGATAGGTCAGGCACACCACAGGCTGTCCGTCCGCAAGGCGCCGCTCCGTGGCCATGTGTCCGGCTCAAAACAGATGCGGAGCTCAGCACATGGCCACATGGCCGCGCTTGGGCTTGGGCACTCAGGCAGCTGAACATGTAGGATTCAAGATGGGAGTCATGCACTTCACAGGACCACGCTTGGCAACTGGCTCTTGGTGAGCAAGGCAACCATATTCACCGCCACTATTGTTCACTGGAGCTCAAGGGCAATCATTCATGAATCCCCCGCACGACGTCGAGAAGACCAAACACGCAGATCTACTCTCTCTCACGGGGCCCTTTGCCTGGCTGGCAGGGATGCTGTGGTGCTTCGGCCTGGCAAGAGCCAAGGCGGCGGTTTCCTAAATGCGGCACAGAAGCATGAGCATCCAAGCCCCAGGCGCTTGACTAGTAAAAACTCATTTGCAAGAGTTGCTCATGCACTGGGCTTCGAGTTTCCAGCAATTACACCCCGAACTTTGAATTGGAGCGGTGGTCATCAGCCTGGGTATGGCGAGGCAGGTTCTGATGGTCCAGTGGTTGACATGCATCACAGTGAGCCTTTCGTATTGTTGAAAGCGTAGGTTGCCGGCATGACGTACACATGTTGCTCAGCGCACCCCGGAATTCTGAACCCTTGCACCCGCTAATTGCAACGCTAATTGACAATACGCGCATCACAAAGACAAACAACTTTTCTTGCAGCAGGCAACAATGGCCCTGATCTTTGCAGCGGCAGGATATGTTCCAAGCAAACACCAAACGACTTGCCGCGCCTGTCTGACCATGCAGAAAGCATCGCTGCTTATCTGCGTATTCTGCTGTTTGCTCTTGTGTGTGCTGTTTTTTGCTCGACACCCACCAAATTATATACTCATCATGCTTCGGTGCTGCCTTGATTAGCAGTCCTCGTTTAGCGTCTTGCTGAGCCTGATACCAGTGAGGCAAACAATATGCCATGACCCTAGCCGCAACTTCAAATTGCTGCCGTCATCCACCTGGGTATGGCCACGTTGCTTCCATGTTTCCCGTACAATAACTCACACTCCGGAAGCCTCGCGTATTTTATCCCCTGTGTTGGCAAGGGAGAAGAGACCATCTCAGAGGATGAAGTGTTTCTCTGCAGGTAATGTGCACCTAAGATTGGTAAGGTCAGAAGTTGATGGTTTGCATCTTCTTTGTGCCTGGGGCTGGGTTGCTCCAAGCTGAGCAAAGGGTCGATCACATTTTCTATGTTTAATGGGAAAGCCGCTTGTTCCAAAACATCTAAGGCGCCTTTGGCACCAAACACCAGCCATTGGTGGGAGAAAAAAAGGCAATGTTGGGAGTTGTTGAATGGCTGGGGCTTGGCTTCTGCCTTGCGGCACCCCAAAACGAAAAGGAGTTGCAAACTCTCGAACTGCCACTTTGTGTCGAATGGAGCCATGGAAATTGGTTGTTCAAAAAGACATGTGTGCCACATAACCGGGATGGGCCAACCCCCTGACAAAACATGTTTAAACCACATTCTTCAACACAACTCCCTTTAAATTTGAAAAGTCAAACCTTTTAACTCACTTCCTGAGTGGATGGGCCAAACAAGTCCAGACATTTTGCTAACCACTAATTAAAGTGGTCTTTCCAAAAAGCTTAAAGTCCAGGAACTCGGGAAGCGAGTTAAAGGCTCCATGGCCCGGTGCCAGAAGCGCATCTTGCCCAACCCCGGCCCCGAACTCCGACCCCCGGGGCTCGAATTGCTCAAAGCGCTGGACCTTTTGCCGCTCGCGGTACGCTCAGGTCGGCCCGCGCGCTTCTGGCCCCGCTTGTCGCCTGAGAACTTGGCAAGGATTGCAGTCATGCCCGAAGTGATAGGCTAGCTTTACACTTGGCATCCATTAAACATGAGCGACTCCAAAACAAACAACAACTATAGAGAAAAACAAGCATGCCCAGAACAGCTTAGTGGCAAGTTGTTTGGAAATCCCTACCAAAATGTAGATGGCAAGCCATATCCAAATTAAGGCGCCACACATCAGGAGAGAAAAAACTGAATGGACACCAAGGGGGAAACTCAACTCCACTGACCGCGCAAGATACTGTGTTGTCATCGTTTGGAAACCACTAGAAAAAAAAAAGGCAAATGGCAAGCCATACTGCTAGGCCATTTCCGATGGCTGCCAAATGCACCACGCTCCCCCACCCCCCCCCCCCCCAAAAAAAAAAAAAAAAAAGAAGAGAAGAAGACAAGCTGAAAGCAGGTCACTGAACAAACGATCACATCAATATGTGCCGTAGTAAATGTTAACCTTTCAAAGCGGTGTGAATCAAACAAAAGTTTAAACATAGATTCCTCTCGCTTCACAACAAAAACACTTGAAAGCTGTTGGCTGCTCAGCGCTGGAAGCTTCGATTGCCGCACCTGCCGCCCCCAGCTTCTGCACAGCAGGGACCTGAGCGATCAAAATCCGAAGCCACCAACTGATATGTGTGGTTGGCCAACAAAATCAGGGAAACTCACGGGTGTTGAACGGGTCGCCCCCCCCCCCCCCCCCAGTTTAATGAACCGCCCGAACGAGCCTCCCCAACCCAACCTCCCCCCACTTAAGGCCCTAGATACTTTGGTACTTAACCAAGGGCTGACAACCCGTAACATTGACATTTTTTCCACTGCAGTTAAGGGCTATTAATAGCCAGCCGCAACACTCGCATTCAGATGCAAGATTTGCCTTGTCCCCGACCTTGCACACCAAACACACATGGTCACATGGTATTCCCAACAGAACCTGCTTTGAACCATTTTCAGAGTGCCAAACCTGCAGGCGTTGGAGATTCGGATTGCTCACCTCAGAGCTTGTTACAAGTTCAAGCAGAATGCCTGAGATCGCAGCATATGCAGAAGTGCGGCCGCCAGAAGTCAGGAACCTGGCGTCACACAACTGGATTCCATCAATTCATGCGACTCCCCTGCCCTCGTTTCCTCCATTGAATGGGTTTGCGTTAATTTATTGGAAGATATACCCTTTTCGAGCTCGATTTACTGCCGAATCTGTGGAATTGTTCGCCAGAAAACGGAGAATTGACCCAACAGAGATCTTTTTCTTTCCACTGAAAACATCACCCCGTCCAACGGAACTCACCTTGAGGCCAGAAGATGATATTTAAAGCTACCCAAAACAGAAATTCAAGGACCGCCCCCTGCACAAGGCTGCCCGTCGCCTCAAGGGTCGGCCTTTGGCGTCCTGGGTATTCTTCTTGCCCTCAGCCCGCTTGCGCTTCGCACGACATGAAGGGGACCCTATGGTCTTGTGTGTGCATATGGCTGTGGGTCAAAATTAGGTACCCAAAATGGGTTGCCCTGGTAAATGGAACGAAAGAGTAAAACCTACGGTCCAATTCCTGGTGGCTTAATTTTGACCCACACCAATATTGCCTTAACCTCCAATCCCTGGAAGAACCTCAACCTCAGACCTCCTGCCTCACTTAGGTTGTGGGAGGTCTGAAGGGCCAAGCCGCCTTGCACGCTTGAGGTCAGCGCCCAGCGGTAGTGGAAGAGCCAAGTCCTAAGGCAGACCCACACAGAACCGTTCAACCCGGAAAAAAAAAAAAAAAAAAAAAAAAAAAAAAAAAAACTGTTTATAGTCATCTTGTCACGGCGCGCAAGCTCAGCTAACGTATGACACAAAGGATGGACACTTGGCCAGACCCTCACCAACTTGTTCCCATGCATGGTAGATTCAACTCATAAGTCATAGTGACACCACACCGCACCTTGAAACTGTAGAGAAGGGTAACCTGCTGCCCCGATTGGTGGAAATCAATGTACAAGTCGAGTGACAACCAGAGATCCATCCACAACGCCCCTCGCAATGTGCAAAGAACCAAGCGAGAGGCTCGGAGAACCGGACATGTGCAGGCTCCGTTTTGCTTTATTTTGTTTCCCCTCGTTCAACATGGGTGGCTCGGCTTTCTTTGAGGGTGCCCGTGTTGGATTTTTGTTTTGCTTTAGTCCGGGGAGACCACAAGTTCTACCCATGGAGGTTGCATAAAATCGCGCAAGTTGGCCGGACCATGAACACGGGCCCACTCCCAGGACAACAACAAAGATCGAGTCTCGGGTCCTTGGAAAGGCGGAAAAATCGCGGGAGTTTTCCCCAAGAGAAGGAGGGGCGGCTCGTCTTTTTTGTCTTTTTTGGAGGCTCCTGAACGGGGTTGGTTTAGCCGGGAAGTATATAAATGAACCACCACCCCCCATTTTGATACGCACCCATATCAATTTCCGAGAGCCTGGATTGATGAGTTGTGGACGGCTCAGAGCCAAGGGGGCGCCTACGCGAATGAAGCCCGGTCTCCTTGATTTTCCCCATGCAAACCCTGAGCCAAGTCCTTGGACGATATGAAAGGGCAATGACCTAAAAACCAGGGTACACCAAACATAATAGGCGCAGATTCTAGTTCAAGTCTATAGTCAGCCTTAGAAGATAACATGCTCCGAAGATACCCTTTTAATGTTGACCCTGGATGAACAAATCTCGCAGATTATGGGGCGGGATGCACTTTCTTCAACAGTGATCCGGATCCCCCTCTTAAATGGGCTACGATCAAACACAACTGGACAAAAAAACACAAATTTGGTTTCCATCATGTTCGTGGATGTCTCCTGAAAATGTGCCATTCCAAAATGGCAGTGTTTTGAAACCACACCAGGGTACACCAAAAGCGATATTGCCAGAACCTGTTTCATATGCCAAGTTGCTGCCACGTCATGTTTCTGCGCCACAGCCGTATCATCATGCTGCGTCAGCCAGGCTTCCGTTTTTTGACTACCCCAAGGCAGACTTAAACCCAGGGGTGGTTGATTCCCCCAAAAGGGAAATCCCTAATTTTAAGTCTGCCCCAAGGAGGTCAAACAAAAAACGGAACCCTTGCCACAGAAACGTATCTTCATGCTGCGTCTGTCAACCGACCTTAACCCGCGAGCTCGCGTTGCAATGCGACTCGGGGACTTGTCGCTCCTAGGGAACTTGGCGGCGTCCGCATTGACCTTCACCGCGCGCTTCACCACCGCGCCCAGGTGCCGGTGTAATGCTTTCACCTCAGCGAATTCATGGGGTTGTGTCGAAGCGAAACGCGCCCCCAAAATGGCCTCCGTTTGGGGTGCTTTGAAACCCAGGGCAAAAGGGGCGATCTCCAAAAATGGCGAGCCACCCATATTAGGTTGAATTTGAGGGTATCCCCGATGAAAGGAAAAGGAAAACCTCTGCCCAGAAACGTTCAAACTTCCAGGGAGTAAATTTCGTAGATACGTGCCCGGCGACGCGAACAGGCGGGGAAGTTGGGAAGCCAAAATGAAAAATGAACTGCACTTTGCAGAAAAAGGAAACAACACTCTGACTCACAATGGACATAGAACTCCAGCACAGAAGTTGCAAACGTCCTTGTTCAAGTTTACATAGTTGCCTTCCTGTCCACTATAAGATGAACCTACGTACAAGAGGAGGGCCCCCTTTTGGAGCAAACAATGGTCCAAACCGGATCCAGTCAGGTCCCATGGCAAGGCGGATGGGATCCTGCGGGAATTGTTTAGGCTTGGATCACCCTCGGCTCCCCATACCACACCCAAGATGCATTTTGGAGGGCAACCCAAACAACAACTGGACCACGTGTCAAAATGGCCGGTTTTCGCGGGTAATTTGGGGACTGTCCTGCCCTGATTCGAGATTTTGGGTTGTGCCCCCATATCCTCCCATATCGAACCAACAGTGCACTGCCAATGTCAGTTGCTCATTTAGGTGTTCCTCAAAGGGACCCTCAAAGTGGGCAAACTTGCTTGTGGCTCCCTTGCGCCATCCAAACGAGCACTTCTTACCTTGAGCTGGCCTTGATTTGCATCCAACATGGCTCCAGCTTTTCCTACCGGTACTGTGGGTGAGGCGCCAGTTGAAACGGATGAACCCGGATTTGAATGGGATAAACCACCTACCAGCTGCAAAGTGGTTTCTGGCAATATGGACATGATGGTGGTATGACTGGGAATATGCAAACTGTGATCATGCAACACCATTTGGTGGTTTATCAGAGTGCGTCTCAAAAGGAACTGGTTGGTTTCCTCGTGACTTCCTTTAAATCAGCGGTTAGGGGCTCCCTATGTGGCTGCGTCTTTTTTGGAGGGTACCCATTTTGAAAGGGAAACCAAATGACAACCACAGTCACAACTCTTGCCCCTGAAGCACACAAACGCACGCACGCACCCGCATAGCTTTAGACTGACCCATCCCCCGCAACAGCTTAAGGCTCCGGCGGCTTTGGGCGACAGCTTCGCGGCCCGCTCCTGTCGAAGAGAAAAACAACGGGATTCTCCTGAGAAGGGTCTAGGGATCACTTTCAGGAAACATCAGGAAACCCAACAGCAACCACATGAGCTAAAAAGGAAGGAGAACCAAATGGGTGTGGGCACACGTGCTTCTTTTGGGTACCCCTTTGTTGGTGGTTGTAAAGAGAAATCAAAAGGACAAATGAAAGGTCAGTGATCCTCCCATCAGGGGGTCCTGGTTTGCACCATTTTCCTTCCAAAGGAGTTTTGGTGGGTTCATGTTGGTGAACCAGTGTATAACTAGGACATCTGGACACGGCTGGGGGGGGGGGCGCAAATTTTGAGCCCAAACACACCATGATCTGCAGAGAGCTACCCACTCCCACTTCGCCATGGCGATCTTCCAGGTACCCGCCGAACCCACCCCACAGCCGCAATTTGTCAGTGGAAGGGAGGGTAACCCTTACTTCCATTTGGTTAAGGTTCCAGGAAATATATGTATATATATATATACATATATATATATATATATTTCCGGTAGTGATGAATTCCTTTTGAAAACAACAAGGGAAAATAACACTATTCTTAAGCAAACGGAGGCTTATGATACGCTCGACCCCCACGGGAGTGCTTCCAGCTTGCCTTGGGGTGGATGCCAGCTTGGTAGAGCCTCGGCGCCGCTCGTCTGCCCGCAAGCCCCGCATACCCGGCTGCAAAAGGGTCGATCGTTTCGGCGGTTTATCAAATTCAAGCGATTCATTCTTTCAAAGGGACCCCTCGACTAAGAACTGGGGGGTTTATCAATCAGGGGTCGACACTATTTGAGTTTCGGCATGACTTGCTGCTTCTCAGGGAAGGGAATGAATCATTGTGGATTCCGTTTTGGGGATCCCTGGGGTCATTCCTACCTGGGATTTCCGACTGAGAACCACAAAATGACAAGTGTCACCATAATTTATGATAAGGATAAGAAACAACTTGGTGCCCAGTGTTGGGCCATGTCAAGATGGGCTACCCGACACCTCATCCGCCACCCAGTTGCCTACCTCAGTGAGCCGAATCGCCGAACCGAACCGCCGGGAACCGCTGAAATGTCCGGGAGAATCGGTACCCTGAGGGAACCAAGCGGGAAGCTGACTGAGAGTTCAAGTATACCAAGAGTTGTCCAACATGATTCGTCAAATCTGCTCATCTGAGGTCCTTGGAATGACCATTCTGGTGATCTCTTGCACCAAACATGGAAGTGATGCCTGTGCGCTTCCACACATGGTTGTGTGTCAAAATAGGGATTCGGACCCCAAAATGCGTGGGTTTCCCTTTGGGCTACTTGCTAAACCATCCCAAAATGGGTACTCTAAAAAAAACATACTCGAATTTGTTGGTATAGGGATACCAATGCGAAAAACCGCCTTCCCGATGCCAACTTCTTCGGGGACAAGCGCCCTGTCAAATTCATGATAAGAACCCCCCCCCCCCCCGCCAAGACAAGAGTTCACTTCTATCATACAAAAAACGGGACACTTTCTGGGGTTGACCAGTTCCCTCCAATTGGTTGTTTGGATTAGTGGCTTGATGGCTTAGAGTTGGTTTCCCCATGTACCCTCCAGAACGGGGGTCGGGGGTTTAAATCCAAATCCAAGCCACCAACAAAAACTACAAATATAGAAATACCAGAGTTTTGCGCGAACCCAGCAGGGAAAAAAACAGGGGAAGAAAACACAAAGAAACCGCCGCTGAAGGTCTGGATGAACGAGGCCATCCAAAACAAATATCTCCATCGTCTTTACATTCCCTCTCTCCGGAGGCCAGTGGCACGCATCAGCTTGACTTGCCTCCCTCCATTCCAGAAAAATGGATGACAGGGTGGGCCTAGACAAAAAATAATCTCAGGCTATCTGAGTGGGACGGATGGTATCAGTCACAAACATGTTGTTGTTTTTTTTAAACAAAATATGGCTGTGGCTCAAAAAAACGGAATTCCAAAATGGGACCCTGTTCAGTGGAAACATGGACCAAAACCCGCGTAACCCCTCCTGTTTAGATTTGAGCCACACCCATATAGAGATGCCCTGCTTCATCACCAGCATGGGTGAAAGTGCTGGTTCCCATGATAGGTGAGCTCTGTCTTTTAACCACCCAGCTCCAGGTCGTTTTCAGGCTGCGAGAGGATCGCAAGACCACTTGACGGCGTGATGAGGGTAGGCAGCCAAGAGCGTGGTTTTGTATGTCAGGACGGTCCCGCAACGACCCAAGCAAAATTTGGAGTCGGGGGCGAGCGTTTCTCAAAAGCAAACTCTCCAGGCAGTTTCCTTGTGGTTCTCCTTAAAATAACCCAGAAGGTTGATGTTTTGCTGGTCAAAGGCAGAAACGCAGGGAACCCAAAAGCGCAAACCACCACCACCCAAGGTGGAGCCAGGTATCCGTTGGCCCCGAAAAAGGCCACTCGACCAACGCACGACCCATGGGACCTGGTGTTTGCCCTTGGGCCGTCCGGCGCCGGCTGCAAAGCTCTGGTCAAGAAGCACCGCCTCGCGGGTGCCGAGGCTTCGAAAGCTGCAGCCGCGCCCCGTGGAGTTCCATGGGGGAAACCATGGCACCCTGTTTGGTGGGTGAGGTTGCAGGGTTTCACCCACCCTCCCCTTGAAACTTGATCCACAAAAAGAACAACCACCATATATATATATATTCCAAAACCATCCCCAAACATATCCCCAGAAAACATCTCCGAGCACAACTAATTACACGGGCTTCCCCAGAGGCCCAAACAACACACTCCGACGCATCAACCACGATGTTCAACCTGGAGCCCGGAAGGCGTTTTCACTGGCCGCCTTTGTGTCGGCAGTTGTGAAAAAAATAACCGCAGAATACAGAAAGAACTCTCGGTGTTTTGCCGTTTGCGGTTGCAGTAGACTTCGATCGATGCCTATATAAACTTGTGCTTCCCCCTAGTGAACGCATGCACGCCAAACAATGATGTCAACACCAAAAAGGAAGCTCCCCTTACGGCAACCCTCCTTCTTGCCAGCCGAGCTAAAGCCACGCTGGCTCCCGGCATGCGCTTTCCTTTTGTTGAGTGCCAAGAGGCAAAAAAACGATGTTGTCGTCCCCTGAAAGCACCACTCCCAGCTACCTTTCAATGGCAACCCTCTTGCGCGTTCGGGGAAAAAAGGAAAAGGAAGCAGCCCACGTCTAGGTCAGAAAACCGGCAAATCCAGTGGCCCGCCAGGATGGTTGAAGTATAATTCCAGATATGCAAAAGGCAAAGGCTGTACATTGAGGGGGGAGACGGGTTGGACTCGAGGGTGCGGCGATTTGTCTCACATGAATCCCGACCCCAAAGGAAAATCAAAAGAAGGTTGGCCTTCAAGTAGTCATAGATTCCCTTTAAAACCAAGAGGGGAAAATAAACGGATGGTTGTCAGCTTGATTGTTGGTTTTAAAGGGAATCCTGACTTCCCTTTAAAAACAATTCCCATCCATTAATTCTTCACCAACTGGAAGGCTGAAACACCTTGGAACAGGGGCCCCTCGCTTTGATGTCCGCCATGCGCTTCCGCAGCTGCGCAGCGAAGTCTGCTGCTGTGGGCCTGGAGCTGCTGAGACCATAATGGGGCATAACCCATGGCGATCCCATGGGGTGGAACATCCAGCAAGCCACCGATTTTGATCACCAGGTGTTTCCTGGGTTTTGACCCACAGACATATCTCAAACCTCTTGAGGTGTGTCCCCAAAAGGGGGGAAGCCATGGGAAACATGTTGGACAAATCACCGAAAAAGGGGCCCTCAACATAAGCTTTCGTAAGGATAAAAGAAGATAGTTGTTCTTTTTCTTTTCTTCTTTGGAACCTTCCCCAAAGGGGGCCCTCCACACAGACACCCACTTAGCCAAGTATAGGTTATGGTGTAAGACTCGAGTCTATGCACAAAAAGTTCAGGATAACACAACCTACGATGTTTACCTCGAGGACACAAAAAACCCAGCGTTTCAGAATCTAACATTAAAAAAATGTTCAGGTATGGGTTCTGGAGGTGTTGGCTTTCCAATTCCATAACCCCACCAGACTCTTTGATTCCAGCCCTGGAAAGAAACCTATGAAAAGGGGAGGGGGCTGGCGCTTTTTGCTTAGGGTTGCAACCCCCCTTTTTTGGGCTGGACACCTTCAACACGGGCTTCAGGCGGCAACAGGAAAACAAACAGCAACTGTCAGCTTCCAGAGCCTCTCAGGCCAATCGAGCGCCCTTTCGGAATCCAATCCTCCAATACTTGTTGCGTCTCGCGTGAGAAACCCGGCGGTACACCAATAATTTGCTGACTCGCCGTAAGGTGTGGAGAGCGGCCATGGCAAAAGGGCGTCGTTGGTGGCAAATTTTGCCTGCCGGTGGCTTGAAGGTGTGTCCTTGATTTTTGTTGGTGCTCCCTTTCCAACCAAAGCCTTCTCAGTTTGCAGAAGCACCCAGCATGAAAGGTCCCCTCGGTTCAGTGTTTATCAAACAGGGGTTCCTCTTGCATGGTGTTCAGGCGAAGCCAAAAGGAAACCTACGGGGTGCCTTATTTGGAGAAACAAATCGAGGCGCCCCAGTAACCCCATCCGATCCACAAGAAAGAGAGAGGGGGAGAGAGAGAGGGAGAGAGAGAGAGAGAGAGAGAGCCCTGAAACATCAGAGCAGGGGACATAGAGTGCACACAATCCTGAACAGGGTTACATCACCCTTTTGTCACCAGCAACATCGAGCGGGCTAATTCCAGGGTTTGCCTTTTCCACTCAAATTAATAGCCTCCCTTGATTAGGGTTTCTACACCAACAGTGGAAAAGGCAAACCATGGAGTTAATTCACCAACGGGCTTATGGCAGTTTTGGGGCAGAGGCTTCTAAGCGCCGTGAAACGTATAAGGGGTTGGGGGCACTGAAGCCAACGATACATCTGCACCGATTCCTCCAATTCACCACAAGTAACATCCAGTTGCTTAAGACCCCTGAAGGCATATGCCCAGTATAGTGACAAAGTAATTCCCCACAAAACCAAGAAACTAAACAAAATAAACAAACATTCATCAGCAGAAGGTAAAGAATCAATGAACTTCGAAGCGCGCAAGTCCGGATCACGAATCGAATCACTGGCCATCAATTGGAGCGTGACAGCGGGCCAAGAGCACATCTGGTGAGGTGCATTTGAAGCGACCTGTATGACAGACCTCACTTCCGATCGAGTGGATTGGCAAAAACAGTCCAAACTTTTAATTACCACGAAAATGGTCTTCCCAAACTTTTCAAGTTCAGAAACGCAGGAAGTGAGATACTCACAATTAAGAACCACTCGAAATGTTCAAGTCTCAACTGTCCTTCGGGGGTGCGAATCCTGATCGAGAACAGCTCAAACATGGTTGGAGATCCCGACCTGAGTGTCCACCAACGAGTCCATGTCAAGTTGTCTTACCCTTCCCCATAAATTAACAATACCGAGCAACCACTTGTAAAGGAACCTCTCTCTCGCCTTTGGGGGACTCCTTGATTTCAGGTTCCGAAAGCAAAGCTTCCAGGAGAGTACCGGGGCTGCCGCATCTTGATCAAAGGGTCGAAGCCTCGGAGCGGAGGCGGGTGGTCCACAAAACATTACCCAAAATAATGGAGTCATGAACCCATTCTTAAAGGGTCATGGGAGACTCCAGGCAGGCCCACTTGAAGGAAACATGGTCTTCCATTCAGGGAACACCCGTTATATCTTTATTTGGGGGTGAAATCTGCGTCGGTTTGGCATGTGGAGTACGGCACGAAATCTGGAAAAACCAACCCGGGCCCCTGCCCTCCAGAAAAAGTTCGCAGAGACCCTTCGCGGGAAAAACAAGAACAGGGCTCCCCGTATTTCCCGTAAGCATCACATCACCAAGAAACGAAACGCAGCTACCCTCGGTCCAAAAAGGTGAACAGAAAGTGCAGATCTCCATGGGAACAACAGAGCACCTGTTCTTTTTGGGTGATCGATTCTAAAGGGGTTCACCCCAAAGAATGAACGAAGGGCGAGACCAACCCAGGTGTTTGCGATGCAAAACCATGAAAAAGCGAGCCTGTGTGGAAACCTCCCGCAGGCTCCTTTGCTCGCGCAGAATGGCAATGCAACCAGTTCCTGTTGATTTCCGATGCAACCAACAACCCGTGGATCGTGGAGCGTTTCGCCCTTATGATACCATAGGTAACCCTTCCTCATGTGGTTCTTGGTTCCCCATACTCTTGTCAATGAATCTGAGGACAAACTAGCCAGGTTCGCCTTTGGGTGTTCTTTTGCAGGCTCGGTACTCCCCATTGTTTTGCAGTTTTTTAGCAGGAAAAACCCAAAAAGGATCACCCACCCATTGAAAAGCCTTTGGTCCCTTCCAACTCCGCCTCAGAACCGGCCTTCCAGAGCCTGAGGCTGCCGCCCATGCGGCTCACCGGAGGCTCGTGCAGCGGGTCATTGCGGCAGCTGGCGATCCGGGAAATGTCACATGGAACTCACCGAACGGTGGCTTTCTTGAAGAGAAAAATGATCTGCAAATCTTGCGATATTTCCAAAAGCTGAATGAAGAATCGGATCCCCAAGTAAAGGAGCTTTTTCATGGAGAGCTCGTTGTAGCCCCGAAGCGGTGAGCTCACTATAAAATAGGCAGCTTCCATGATGGATGGAAGGGTCAAGGAACTCTGATTTGGTAACTTGGAAAGCAGCTCCGTTCAAGACAGAGAGCAATTCTTGCATTGGAAGAGCTGGTTGCAAGGGTTTGGCAGCACCTTTCTGTTGGACCAGATTGGGCTCCAGACTTGCCAGTGGTAGTTGGAATCACTTGCTGTTGGGCTATACATACACTTTTCCGATAGTCTGAAAAAACCTTCCAGGACTAATTAGGACTTTCGACCTTGCAAGTGGCAGGGTCTAAGAAGCCGCATCTTTCCGGGGTGTGGGACAAAATCACCCTATGGGGTGTGTGTGTGTGAGTGAACAGCAACCTCCCACCTACGTTGCCATGTCGCCAGAGAACTCACCGAAAGAGTTCCCCACAAAAGATCAATCAGAATACCGCAAGCTCTTCAAACCCCCATCACTGTTGCAATGCCGGCTCGCTCTTGACTGGGGCATGGACATTCCCCTCAGTACGTTGCGCACACCATATCGGTGTTTGTGTACATTTGGGATGGGCAACACACGTGTACCAGCGACCTCCCGCGCCCCCCTTCAAAACAAAAGCAGGGAAACAATAAACAGCTATACGCCTGAAAGACTAAGGGGCTGACAATTTTGAGGGGAAACTTGCAACAAAAAAGTGAAAGTCGTTTGCACGGCCAAACTTAGGTCCACAAGGTGGCTGTTGCTAGCATAAGGATTGCGGGTTAAAGCAACTCACATCATGCAGATGCAGCGCAGTTTTGATCTTGAACACTTTCTTTCTGCACTCTGGGCCTGACTTCTGCCAGTCAGCGCACCACTGTCTGGACCATCCTTTCCAGCGCACAGGTGGCACTTACGGTGCCAGTTGAACCCGGTCACACGATTGTAGGCCTTCCGTAAGTACGGCCAGTCACCCTTGATGCCCAGGCACGCAAATATTAGATTTGTACATTGCCCCTGCCCTCGTCACCGTGTATCGCGACAGGGACGAGTCGTGATAGGGCCACACGCTCAAGGATCCCCCGCTGTGTCAAATATTGCATGCGAGTCGTCGACCTTCTCGTAGTCTTTCCAAAACTGGCCCAAAACAGACATCTCAAAATTTTGGTGAAGGATATGATGCTTTCCCAAGAACAGCTGGCCAGCTTCCTTCACGCCACACTCCAGCCATGACAAGAGGAAAACTTGGCCAATCCTGTTGTACCCTAACATGCAGGTTAGTGAAACATAATATGTGGGTTCTCTTGTGAAAGGAATGAGTGCACGAGTTTTCACTCTAAGGTCAACCTTGGGAGGCTATGGCTAAGTGGAAACAACCGTTGGCTAAAGCTTCCGGATTCCGGATTCAGCACCCTTGAATTGGAGATTCCTGTCATCGGTTCAGCTTTGCGCATGAGGTTAACTTCAAACAGATCGTAACATTCTAAAGGGGCGGAAATCAGGGGTGGTTCGAGTTCTCACCACGGTCCCGAGGCTATGACCATGACTATTCACTTGCCAAGCGCCGTCTTCAACACTCGAAGCAGTCAAAACTCAACCCAGCCAGTCTGGCCACAACATCGACCTTCAAGTGTTGTCCAAATTGCAGAGCCGTTTCTTATGCAAGTATGCAAATGTCATGAAACAATACTGGACAATTCATCTGCAGTGCTAACTTGGCAACCTGGTTTTCAAAAAACCAACGAGTTCACCGGAAAACAGTTAGAATGTAATCTTAGGACTTGATTAATAAATCCCCCCGGAATAATGACTTTTTCTCGCCCCGGGCCAGAAAAAATCCAATACTTATTTTTAATTAGCCAATACATAGTTTAGTCTTGGTGCCCCAGTTGACACAAGAAATCCCCCCGGAATAATAACTTTTCCGAGGCCAGAACTCCCAAAATTCGAATACTAGTTTTAATGTCCCCAATACTAATTGCAATTCAAACCCGGTGGCCAAGCAAACAAACACAAGGTTTCTTGGACTCCAGCACTGCCTCCCCCACATCAAAGCAACCCCCCTACAACTATGCTCCTGCACGCTTTAGCTACCAGAAAAATCATTCCTGCACTGTCATACTATAGTCCTCTTCATGCTTGAGTATGGCTTCATCTTCTTCACAGCAAAGACTGCCCTTGCTGCAGACTGCTCGCACAGTTGCATTTTGTCCGCTAAACTGCATGGTGGCCGCAGCAGCAGCATCCTCTGCCAGCAAGCGTGCCTGCAATGAAAAGCAAGCTGCACTGCCATATCTACAAAGAGGAAGCCCCTACAATAACAAGACCACCCCGGAATAAAGAACCAGCAGTGTGAAACAAACAACACAAACATTTCAGCCCTTGTAGGTCTTCCAGTAATTATTCCTTCAAGTCAGTCTCGCCTGCAAGTGAGGCTTCAGCTGTCTTCTCTTCAGCGCTTTGCCTTCCTCATCTGCCTGCAGCATAAGCAATGGACATGCTGCAAGCTGCAGCGCAAATCTTGAGCACTGCAAGGTGCACCCTCTCACATCTGCACTTTTCCTGGCCAAATGCCTGCACTCGCTTCCTGCAATGCTACACGATAGACCTCAGCAACTTTCTCCTACACCTCTTTGAGCTGCACTGCATTCCATGCCACTGCCTAATCTCATCAACAAGCATCTATTTTGAAGCTTACACTAACTGGCCCTCTTCACAATAAAAAGGCCACCTCACAATAATACCAGGGCACTGCAGCCCTGCTAGCTAGGACACCCCCCTACAATAAAGAGACCACCTCACACTAATATCAGCACCAGCAGTGCAGCAGCACCTGCGCCCCATCATTCCCAAAAGCTTGGAAACTTTTATTGCTGCAGCAATCCCGAACTTGTGTTCTGCTCTTGTGGGTTTTGCACTGAAAAGCTTAGGTTTTCATTGCTGCATGGCATCTAGTACTGCAGCCCTGCTAACTAGGACACCCCCTACAATAAAGAGACCACCTCACAATAATTTAATATCAGCACCAGCAGTGCAGCAGCACCTGCACCCCATCATTCCAAGCTTGGAAACTTTTATTGCTGCAGCAACCCCAAACTTGTGTTCTGCTTTTGGGTTTGCACTGAAAAGCTTCGGTTTTCATTGCTGCACGGTGCCTAGTACTGCAGGCCTGCTAGCTAGGACACACCCCTACAATAAAGAGACCACCTCACAATAATATCAGCACCAGCAGCGCAGCAGCACCTCCACCCCATCATTCCCAAAAGCTTGGAAACTTTTATTGCTGCAGCAATCCCGAACTTGTGTTCTGCTCTTGTGGGTTTGCACTGAAAAGCTTCGGTTTTCATTGCTGCACGGTGCCTAGTACTGCAGGCCTGCTAGCTAGGACACACCCCTACAATAAAGAGACCACCTCACAATAATATCAGCACCAGCAGCGCAGCAGCACCTCCACCCCATCATTCCCAAAAGCTTGGAAACTTTTATTGCTGCAGCAACCCCAAACTTGTGTTCTGCTCTTGTGGGTTTGCACTGAAAAGCTTCGGCTTTCATTGCTGCATGGTGTCTAGTACTGCAGGCCTGCTAGCTAGGACACACCCCTACAATAAAGAGACCACCTCACAATAATATCAGCACCAGCAGCGCAGCAGCACCTCCACCCCATCATTCCCAAAAGCTTGGAAACTTTTATTGCTGCAGCAATCCCGAACTTGTGTTCTGCTCTTGTGGGTTTGCACTGAAAAGCTTAGGTTTTCATTGCTGCATGGTACCTAGTACTGCAGCTTTGCTAGCTAGGACACCCCCCTACAATAAAGAGACCACCTCACAATAGTTTAATATCAGCACCAGCAGTGCAGCAGCACCTGCACCCCATCATTCCCAAAAGCTTGGAAACTTTTATTGCTGCAGCAATCCCAAACTTGTGTTCTGCTCTTGTGGGTTTGCACGGAAAAGCTGGGGCTTTCATTGCTGCATGGTGTCTAGTACTGCAGGCCTGCTAGCTAGGACACACCCCTACAATAAAGACCACCCTCAAATATTATCAGCACCAGCAGCAGCAGCACCTCCACCCCATCATTCCCAAAAGCTTGGAAACTTTTATTGCTGCAGCAATCCCGAACTTGTGTTCTGCTCTTGTGGGTTTGCACTGAAAAGCTTAGGTTTTCATTGCTGCATGGTATCTAGTACTGCAGCCCTGCTAGCTAGGACACCCCCTACAATAAAGAGACCACCTCACAATAATATCAGCACCAGCAGTGCAGCAGCACCTGCACCCCATCATTCCCAAAAGCTTGGAAACTTTTATTGCTGCAGCAATCCCAAACTTGTGTTCTGCTCTTGTGGGTTTGCACGGAAAAGCTGGGGCTTTCATTGCTGCATGGTGTCTAGTACTGCAGGCCTGCTAGCTAGGACACACCCCTACAATAAAGAGACCACCTCACAATAATATCAGCACCAGCAGTGCAGCAGCACCTGCACCCCATCATTCCCAAAAGCTTGGAAACTTTTATTGCTGCAGCAATCCCGAACTTGTGTTCTGCTCTTGTGGGTTTGCACTGAAAAGCTTAGGTTTTCATTGCTGCATGGTACCTAGTACTGCAGCCCTGCTAACTAGGACACCCCCCTACAATAAAGAGACCACCTCACAATAATACCAGCACAAGCAGTGCAGCAGCACCTGCACCCCATCATTCCCAAAAGCTTGGAAACTTTTATTGCTGCAGCAACCCCAAACTTGTGTTCTGCTCTTGTGGGTTTGCACTGAAAAGCTTAGGTTTTCATTGCTGCATGGTACCTAGTACTGCAGCCCTGCTAACTAGGACACCCCCCTACAATAAAGAGACCACCTCACAATAATACCAGCACAAGCAGTGCAGCAGCACCTGCACCCTTGGAAACTTTTATGCAGCAACCCCAAATTCTTGTGGGTTTGCACTGAAAAAGCTTGGTCTAGTACTGCAGGCCTGCTCTAGGACACACCCCTACAATAAAGAGACCACCTCACAATACTATCAGCACCAGCAGCGCAGCAGCACCTCCACCCCATCATTCCCAAAAGCTTGGAAACTTTTATTGCTGCAGCAATCCCGAACTTGTGTTCTGCTCTTGTGGGTTTGCACTGAAAAGCTTAGGTTGTCATTGCTGCATGGTACCTAGTACTGCAGCCCTGCTAACTAGGACACCCCCCTACAATAAAGAGACCACCCTCACAATAATACCAGCACAAGCAGTGCAGCAGCACCTGCATTCCCAAAAGCTTGGAAACTTTTATTGCTGCAGCAATCCCGAACTTGTGTTCTGCTCTTGTGGGTTTGCACGGAAAAGCTTAGGTTTTCATTGCTGCATGGTACCTAGTACTGCAGCCCTGCTAGCTAGGACACACCCCTACAATAAAGAGACCACCTCGCAATAATATCAGCACCAACAGTGCAGCAGCACCTGCACCCCATCATTCCCAAAAGCTTGGAAACTTTTATTGCTGCAGCAATCTTGTGTTCTGCTCTTGTGGGTTTGCACTGAAAAGCTTAGGTTTTCATTGCTGCATGGTACCAGTACTGCAGCCCTGCTAACTAGGACACCCCCTACAATAAAGAGACCACCTCACAATAATACCAGCACAAGCAGTGCAGCAGCACCTGCACCCCATCATTCCCAAAAGCTTGGAAACTTTTATTGCTGCAGCAACCCCAAACTTGTGTTCTGCTCTTGTGGGTTTGCACTGAAAAGCTTCGGTTTTCATTGCTGCATGGTGTCTAGTACTGCAGGCCTGCTAGCTAGGACACACCCCTACAATAAAGAGACCACCTCACAATAATATCAGCACAAGCAGCAGCAGCACCTCCACCCCATCATTCCCAAAAGCTTGGAAACTTTTATTGCTGCAGCAATCCCGAACTTGTGTTCTGCTCTTGTGGGTTTGCACTGAAAAGCTTAGGTTTTCATTGCTGCATGGTACCCTAGTACTGCAGCTTTGCTAGCTAGGACACCCCCCTACAATAAAGAGACCACCTCACAATAATATCAGCACCCCATCATTCCCAAAAGCTTGGAAACTTTTATTGCAGCAGCAACCCCAAACTTGTGTTCTGCTCTTGTGGGCTTGCACTGAAAGCTTCGGTTTTCATTGCTGCATGGTGTCTAGTACTGCAGGCCTGCTAGCTAGGACGCCCCCCTACAATAAAGAGACCACCTCACAATAATATCAGCACCAGCAGTGCAGCAGCACCTGCACCCCATCCTTAGCAAAAACTTGAGAGTTAAAGCTAGGAGGCACTCCAGGATACCTTTTCTACGGTAAGGAAGCCGCTTCATCACTGGCAGTGGCGAATGCTCGACCTACAGCTAGCAGCAAAACTGCGCCAGGCTTCATCAGGCTTCACTGCGGGCTCGGAGCAGAGAACTGGCTGATGCTGGTGCTTCCATGAGCCTGCACAAGGCCGCAGGGAGAGGAAATCCCACTCATGCAGCCACCCCTGAGGGGCGAACTCGCATGCCTCCTGCGAAGGCTCATGCGCCTCCATGACTTCAGGCGGTGGCAAGCCATCCAAGTGATACATGACTGCACCACTCCAGTCCAGTGGATCAGCTTCGTCCTCCAGCGGCGCCTCCTGTAAAGCTGCAGCAACTCCACTAGAGCTGGAAGGCAGCCGTGCTGAAGCTGCAGGCCTCTGGGGAGCCCAGTCTCCAGTCCCATCCTGCACCGCAGGGTCTGCAGCACAGCAGCCAGCAGGGGTGGCATCAGCTGCATCATTCTCTGCATCTGCATTCTTCTTGGCCCGCTTCACAGCAGCAGGGCGCTTCATGGCAGCAGGGCGCTTCATGGCAGACTGGCGAACTCCAGGCATCCTACCTGCGCCTGCAACCCTATCTTGTAAGGATCTGCTTGCCTTGGGAAAACTGCAAAATGAGGAGGTAGCCAGAGCTCAAGAACATACAGACTGCAATCAGCGCACATGACCTCTCATCCACCGGCCCCCGCCTTCCAGATCTTGACTCTTCTTTCCAAGTCTGCAACAAGGCAGAGCTTCAGTCCTGCCAGGTGGGCAGTTGGCTACTGCTGTCCCCAGGCACATGAAGCAGCAACAATTTCGTGGCTTTACCAGGCACTTCAGAAAACACACAGCGTACTTCAGGAAAACGAGCTGCGCTAGCTGCAGCAAAGCCAGGCTAGCAACAAACTGCAGATCAGGAGCCCTTCCGTTCGCCCATCTTGCCTTTCAGATCTCCACCTGGCTCTCCAGGTCAACTCCATCTGCGTCAAAACCTTCCTTCTTCAGGAAGTGGGCCAAAGTCTTCACTCGGCTGCAGCTCAAACAGCCGACAAAGGATCGCCTGCAGCGACTGCAAGTGCCCCAGTTGCCTTCATCTACCTGCCACACTGCAATGCGAGCTTCAATGCTCAAGTTCTCCAGGCAAGGCTTCCACTTTGGAATCTTCTTCAGGCTCTGCATCGCTTTCTCCTCCAAGGCCTTCAGCTCTTCTTCACGCTTCTGCTGCAGGGCTTTGGCCTCCGCCACCTTCTTCTTCCCTGCAGCCGCAATCAGCTTCTTGTGCATGAGCTGCAGCCTCTCCTCCACCAACTTCAGCTCCTCTTTCTCCAGCATCTTGCAGAGGGTCTGCAGCAGCTTGCTCCACCGCCTCCAGTCCGGCCAGCCCAAGGAAGTGGGCTTCTCTCCACTCCACTCTCTGCAGGACTGCTCCATCCACTGCAGCACGTAGGTTCCACACTTGGCACTACCTGCAGGCTGCGTTGCTGCATTCTCCAAGCCTTGATTGCTTGGAAACTCGGCTTCAGGAAGCAGCTCCTTCAAGCAGGCTGCAGCTTTGCTTCTTGAAGTAGTGCTGCTTGGCTTCAGGCTGTCCCTGTACTCCACCTTGAGGCCGTCCTTTCCATTCTTCACGGTCAGCAAGGTCCAGTGGCTGCTGCAGTAGATTGGAAGGAAGCACAACTCTGCTTGCATCAGCTTTTGCAAGTGCTTCCTTCTGTTGCTCTGCTGCATGGCAGCCTTCTCGGTGTCTGCTGCACTTGCCTCTGAGCTCCAAGCGCCAGCAATCTCCATGAAGGACTGCAGCAAGTTGGGAGCAACCATCTGCACTGCATCCATCTCCAGGGCCAAGCCCCATTTCATCAGCTCCCAGCCCAAGTCAATGTGCTGGTCCAGTAGCCAATCACCACTTCCATTATGGAGCTGCACTTTGTCCCCTTCTTCGTCTTCTAAGCTCTGCAAGCCGCACCGGTTCATCATGCGCTGCACGGCTGCCCTGCTCAAGGCAGTAAAGGGCTTGATCTTTGCTGCTTTCTTCCAAGGCTGCAGCTCCTTCAAGCACACTCTGGGAAGGCTGTGCACTCCAGGCTGCAAGTTCACTGCAACCTCTGGCTCTTCTGCCTTCCAGTCTGCAGGCTGCACCAGGCCTTCTTTGCCATAGGAAAAAATTCCTGCTTTCTCACTTGCCACCAAGATCTTCACAGCGTCCTGCCATGCGTCTACAGCATTTTCCTTCTCCAGCTCCACCATCACTTCTCCTACAGACACGAGCTCCTCTTTGGCAGCTGCTTTTTTCTTCGCTGTGGTCTCCGCTTTCTTCAGCATCGCTCCAAGGCCTTTCTTCTTCGTCTTTCCCTTCTGAGCTGCAGTCTTTTTAGTCTTGCCTTTTTCTTTCTTCTGGGCTGCCTTCTTTTCCTTCTTCTTCAAAGCGCTAGGCTTCAACTTCAGGCTTGGCTTTTTCTTCAAGCTAGGCTTCAGCTTCTTCTTGTCTTCAGTGCCTCCAGCCTTCTTTTGCTGCAGCTTCTTCTTCATCTTGGCCGCAAAGCCTGCAGCCTTCAGCACTTGGCTGACCTTCAGCACCCTGCTACTCCTGCTTCCTCCCTTCTTGGCTCCAGCCGTTACTGGCAGCAGCTGCAGGACCTCAGCCCTGGTTTTCGTCTCCAGCATCTTCTGCAGCATCTCCTTTCCCTTGGACAGCAGCACCCTTCTCTTCAGCCTGCTGGTCGCTTTCTTTTTCTTTTTTCTCACTTCTTTTGGCGGCGGAGCAACCTTGTCTGTCGCTTTCTGCAGGCGCCTCTTCACTTTTGGGTCCAGGCAGTCCCAGTAGCTTGCTGCATCTGCTTTCAAATCATCGCCTATCGCCTCCAAGTCCAAGGCGCATCCCGACGCATCAAGCTTTTTGCCTGCAGCCGTCTCTACCACGTACCCCTCCTCTCTGCAGCACTGCGCCTCTGCTTCTTCAGCTCTTCTTTCTGCAGATGCCAAGTACTCCAAGAGCTGCTTTGTAGGCTTTCCTGCATCTGTCAGCAGCTCTCCTCTCTTCCTCCAGTAGCCTACTGGCAGGCGGTGGCTGTCTTCATTGAGCTCTGCAGCCCAGTCCTGCTCTGCAGCCTTCATCATCTTCATGCTGCTCCAGCTTGGCCTCCAGTGCAAGAAGCCATTCCTGCGCAGAGCCTTCAAGGGCCACGCAGTCTGCAGCTCTCTGGACTTCTGCGCAGCCCAGGCCGTCTCCAGGATGCGCGCTATTTCCAGCACCCCGCACTGGAACGTGGGCTCAGTCCCCTGCATCTTAGCCTCTGCTTTCTGCTTCTTCCGCTCTTCAGCTCCAGCAGACTTCAGCGAGCTCTTAAAGCTCGCAGCGAAGTCCGTGTCTGTGGGCTGCACGAGATCAGTTACTCCAGGAGCTATGCTGCAGCCAATCTGCTGGCAAGCAGCTTGCTTCAGCAGCACTTCAGGTGTAGCTCCTGCAGCCAAGCTGTCTCTGCACCACACTGAAGCTGGGAAGGCTTCAGCTTGCTTCTCCAGCATCCAGCTGAGGATCACTCCATCCACTACAGCAGCAGGCTGGCCGTAGATCTCCCAGCCCTGCAGCAGTCCTTCAGCACGCGCTTTCCTCCACCCTTCCAGGCATCTGCCTGCACTTCTGCCAGCCCTCCTCTCCACCACCTTTCCTCCATAGGTGAAGGTTTCGTCCTTCAGCCAGCGGCCACCTGCAGATATGTTGTCCAATCTGCAGTGGGAGGCTGCCTGGACTACCAAAGCTGGCTTCCAGTTGCAGGCTTCAGGGTCTGCATCCGGGTGCAAGTAGTTCTTCAAGATCATCCTGTGCTCCACTGTCACCCGCCACTTCTCTTGCTGAGGCACGCCTCTCTGTCTCTTCAGCTCTGTGGCTCCAGGGGTCCTCTCCAGGGGCTGGTCTGCTGGAGTTGGCTTCATGTCCTCCAAGGCCTTCTTCCTGTCCTGCTTGAATCGCTTGTGAGGAACCAGCTCTTCAGACGCATAGACCTGCATGGATCTGCCTAGCTTCAGCCAGACAGGTATCTGGTCAGACCAGCCCAGAACCACCTCCTCCCGACCCCGCGCCCACTCCAGTGGGCAGGCCACAAACTTCCTCAGGGTGTCTTCTTCTCCAAAGGCTGCAACCCACAGCGCCGCATCGTAGTAGCTCCAGGTCTGGAGAATCCTAGCTTCTTCTTCTTCAGGACTCAGCTTCGAGAGCCTCTGCGGCTTCAGCAGTCTGGCACCACAGTCTGCTAGCAGCCGATCTGCAAAAGTTTCTCTGTACTTTGCAGACTCGTTCAGCTTCTTGATCCTGTCCTGCAGGTCCAAGCACCACTCTGCCAGTTTTGCTCTTGGCATGTTCTGCACATGCTCCTCCGCAGTCTGCAGGCCCTCATAGCCAGGCGCCGCTTTCACGACCTGGTCTCCATGCCTTGCAGCATCTGTCAAAGATGGCTGCGCCTTCTTTCGCTCACCTTCTGCAGGCTCCTCCTGTCCAGCGCTCTCCTCCTCTGCTTGCTGCAGCTGCTGCGTCCTATCCTCGTCCTTCTTCTTCTGCTCTTCTGCATCGGCCTCGTTTTCTGCCTCTTCTGCCTCTTCTTCGACTCCTTCAGCATGCGGCTCTTTCTTCATTCTGAGCTGGAGCGCGTGCACTTCATCCTGACACTGCTGCAGAAACTCCTCCAGCATGTCCATTTTATCTACATGCCTGCAGCACTCTCTTTGCCTCCACAGCCAAGCCTTCACCCTGACCTTCACATGTCTGAACATGTCTTTCCTTCCTCCTCCCTTCGCTCTGCATCCCAAGCCTCCCTTCCGCTGCCGCTTTTTGGACCATTGGTTTGCTCCTTGCTTTCGAGTCTGCAAGGTCCTGCCAGTGCCTGCAGCCTCTGCGATCTGCTTCCACTGACTCTCCTTCTTCTTCACATTCCTCAGCTGCTTCCAACTCATGCCAAACTGCTGCTCCATCTCCTTTCTGTACTCTGCAGGAGAACTGAACTCCTTCTCCTGCTTCTGCATGGCTTCGCAGATCTGCAACTTCGTCCCTGCACTTTCTTCTCTGCGCCTTTTCGTCTGTTGCTCTTCAGGTCTTCATTGCTCCTCTTCTCCAGGTCTGCAAGCATGGGCGGTCTCCCTGCCCTACCTCGCTTCTTCATCCTCTTCTCCACAAGAGCATCCAGGTCGGCAGCACTGACCAGCATCAGCTTCTCGCCAGCTTCTCTAGCTTCAGCAAGCTTTTTCTGCACCCTTGCACCAGCTTGGCCTTCGCCTTGCAAGGTCCTCTCCAGGAGTCCTAGCGGTTCGTGCTTGACCTTCAGGCCCAGCATCTGCGCTAAAGACTGCTGCACCTTCTTCCCTCCGCTGGAGAGACTGCTTGGGCTGCATGTGGACCCAGGACTTGCTGCAGCTGGGCTCTGCTTGCTGGCGCCAGCTGCAGGGCTGTCCGCAAACAAACGCTTCCGAGGCGTCAAGAAGCTGCAGTTGTCTTCTTCACCTTCACTTCGAACTACAACTTGCTTGTCGCCTAACACGCTGTCGAAGCTACCAGCTCTGCAGACACGCTGCTTTTCGTCCTGCATGTCAAGTCCCTGGGAAACTCACATGCTTGCTACAATTCACGAGCAAAAACATGTAGGCATAGAGGTCCCTGCAGCATCGGCCTTCTCTTCAGCTTGCTGGACTTCTGGGCTTTCCACCTACACGGATGGCAAGTTGCCTACACGCAAAAACACGCACTTCTGAAACTCAAAGACAACCCTGAGCAGAAAAAAACACCACAGCACAAGGAAAAAGACGCCAAGGGGCATAGAGGTCCCTGCAGCATCGGCCTTCTCTTCAGCTTGCTGGACTTCTGGGCTTTCCACCTACACGGATGGCAAGTTGCCTACACGCAAAAACACGCACTTCTGAAACTCAAAGACAACCCTGAGCAGAAAAAAACACCACAGCACAAGGAAAAAGACGCCAAGGGGATTCAAGCCCAGGACTCTGTGCCGACAGAAGCAACGCCTTATCCATTACACCAAAGAGATCTGTCAACAAAGCGGCGCGGGAAGGAATTCTGCTTGATCTGGCCCCCCTTGTTGTCCCTTTGCTGTAGGGCGGTCGGCCTGAACTCAGCAGGCTGGCTAGGTCAAGCAGCCCCAAGGGTCCAAGCTGGCCCTCCGACACTTGGAGCCACAGGCAAGGCCACAAAGTGCTGGGAAGCACACAACCTCCAGGACCAAACCGGTCTCCAAAACTGGCACTGTCACAGCGGAAGCTCACCGGAGCAAAAGCAAGGACAAGTGTCTGAGCTCACTGAAGCCACAGGCAGAAAGTGCTGGGGGAAGCACTGGGTCCAATAAACAACCCAAAGCCACCGACAAGTTTCTAAAGCAGCCCTGTCACACCAGTGGAACCTTGATGGGCCACAGGCAAGGAGGAAGCAGCAGGTTTCAATAAACAACAACACGTGTCCAAAGCACCTGTCACACCAGTGGAACCTCGATGGGCCACAGGCAAGGCCTGGAGGAAGCAGCAGGTTTCAATAAACAACCCAAAGCACCCAACACGTGTCCAAAGCAGCCTGGCACACCAGTGGAACCTTGATGGGCCACAGGCAAGGCTTGCAAGTGCAGACGCAAAGGCACTTGCCACCAGGCGAAGGCCTCTGGGAAGCACCAAATAATTACAACCAGTTTCCAAACTGGCACTGGAAGTTCACTTGGCCTCCAGGCAAGGCCGCAAGCGATGGGAAGCAAAAGATTGGACACTTGTTGGGTGCCTTTGGGTCTGCACTTGCAAGCCTTGCCTGTGGCCCATCGAGGTTCCACTGGTGTGCCAGGCTGCTTTGGACACGTGTTGGGTGCTTCGGGTTGTATTGAAACCTGCTGCTTCCTCCAGGCCTTGCCTGTGGCCCATCAAGGTTCCACTGGTGCTTTAGAAACTTGCTGGTGGCTTTGGGTTGTTTGTTATGGTGCTTCCCCCAGCACTGTGGCTTCAGTGAGCTCCCCTAGCCAAATCGGGCACTTGTCCTGGCTTTTCCTCCGGTCAGTTCCGCTATGGCAGTGCCAGTTTTTTGGTCCTGGAGGTTGTGCTGCTGAGTAAAGGGACAAGTGGGGGGCCAGATCAAGCAGAATTCCTTCCCGCGCCGCTTTGTTGACAGATCTCTTTGGTGTAATGGATAAGCTCGAATCCTGTTGGCGTCTTTTTCCTTGTGCTGGTTCCTTTCATCTTGCTGTGGTGTTTTTTTCTGCTCTGAGGGTTGTGTTTGAGTTTCAGAAGTGCTCAGTTCCATTCCCAAACCCAAAGCTCCAACACGCTTCACCAGCACCAAAACTTTAAAGCTCGCATGGCTCAGCAAGCGGTGCCCCCTACAATAATAGCAGTACCTAGAATAGTGGCCAAGCCCTGCAACCACTGGCCCACAAATTCCCAAACCCAAAGCTCCAAACAATTCCAAAATCCCAAACTTCACCAGCACCAAAACTTGCAATCCCAAGTACTCAGCTTGTACTGAAGACCTTAGACTTTTCATCCTTGCATGGACTTCTGCGCAGCAAGGCTCAGCAAGCGGTGCCCCCCTACAATAATAGCATTACCCAGAATAATAGCCAAGCCCTGCAGCCACTGGCCCCCAAATTCCCAAACCCAAAGCTCGAATGAAACAAATCCAAAATCCCAAACTTCATCAGTACAAAACTTGCAATCCCAAGTACTCAGCTTGTACTGAAGACATTAGACTTTTCATCCTTGCATGGACTTCTGCACAGCAAGGCTCAGCAAGCGGCGCCCCCCTACAATAATAGCAGTACCCAGAATAGTGGCCAAGCCCTGCAACCACTGGCCGACAAATTCCCAAACCCAAAGCTCCAAACAATTCCAAAATCCCAAACTTCACCAGCACCAAAACTTGCAATCCCAAGTACTCAGCTTGTACTGAAGACCTTAGACTTTTCATCCTTGCATGGACTTCTTTCTGAAGCATTCAGCAAGCGGTGCCCCCCTACAATAATAGCATTACCCAGAATAATGGCCAAGCCCTGCAGCCACTGGTTCCCACATTTTTACCATAACCAAAATGCTCAAAATAAACAATTCCAAAAATCCCAAACTTCATCAGCACCCAAAACTTGACGCAGTTCGACGTGTGTCCCAGGCTCTCGCCCCTTTCGCCCGCTGATTATCTTCTCGCGCAGCTACCCTGTTGCGAATCGTGAAGTCTGCCGCCCCCCCTACTAATAATAGCAGCTACCCAGAATAGTGGCCAAGCTCTGCAACCATGGCCACAAATTCCCAAACCAAAGCTCCAAAACAATGTCAAAATCCCAATACTTCACAGCACCAAATTGACAATCCCAAGTACTCAGCTTGTACTGAAGACCTTAGACTTTTCATCCTTGCATGGACTTCTGCACAGCATGGCTCAGCAAGCGGTGCCCCCCTACAATAATAGCATTACCCAGAATAATGGCCAAGCCCTGCAGCCACTGGTTCCCACATTCCCAAACCAAAAGCTCCAAACAATTCCAAAATCCCAACTTCATCAGCACCAAAACTTGCAATCCCAAGTACTCAGCTTGTACTGAAGACCTTAGACTTTTCATCCTTGCATGGACTTCTGCACAGCAAGGCTCAGCAAGCGGTGCCCCCCTACAATAATAGCAGTACCCAGAATAGTGGCCAAGCCCTGCAGCCACTGGCCTACAAATTCCCAAACCCAAAGCTCCAAACAATTGCAAAACCCCAAACTTCACCAGCACCAAAACTTGCAATCCCAAGTATTTACTCAGCTTGTACTGAAGACCTTAGACTGTTCATCCTTGCATGGACTTCTGCACAGCATGGCTCAGCAAGCGGTGCCCCCCTACAATAATAGCATTACCCAGAATAATGGCCAAGCCCTGCAGCCACTGGTTCCCACATTCCCAAACCAAAAGCTCCAAACAATTCCCAAACAAACTTCATCAGCACCAAAACTTGCAATCCCAAGTACTCAGCTTGTACTGAAGACCTTAGACTTTTCATCCTTGCATGGACTTCTGCACAGCAAGGCTCAGCAAGCGGTGCCCCCCTACAATAATAGCATTACCCAGAATAATAGCCAAGCCCTGCAGCCACTGGTTCCCAAATTCCCAAACCCAAAGCTCTAATTAAACAATTCCAAAATCCCAAACTTCATCAGCACCAAAACTTGCAATCCCAAGTACTCAGCTTGTACTGAAGACATTAGACTTTTCATCCTTGCATGGAACTTCTGCACAGCATGGTCTCAGCAAGCGGTTGCCCCCCTTACAATAATTTGCATTACCCAGAAAAATAGCCAAGCCCTGCAGGCCACTGGCCCCAAAATTCCCAAACCCAAAGTCTAATGAAACAATGTCCAAAATCCTACAACCTTCACCAGCACCAAAACTTGCAATCCCAAAGTACTCAGCTCTGTTGTAACTGAAGACCTTAGACTTTTCATCCTTGCATGGACTTCTGCACTAGCATGGATCTGCAAGCGGTTCGCTCCCCTACAAAAAATAGATTACAGAAGATAATCGGCCAAGCCCATGCAGCACTGGTTCCCACATTCCAAAACCAAAAGCTCCAGCAGCCAAACAATTCCAAAATCCCAAACTTCATCAGCACCAAACTTGCAATCCCAATACTCAGCTTGTACTGAAGACCTTAGACTTTTCATCCTTGCATGGACTTCTGCACAGCAAGGCTCAGCAAGCGGCGCCCCCCTACAATAATAGCAGTACCCAGAATAGTGGCCAAGCCCTGCAACCACTGGCCCACAAATTCCCAAACCCAAAGCTCCAAACAATTCCAATCCCAAACTTCACCAGCACCAAAACTTGCAATCCCAAGTACTCAGCTTGTACTGAAGACATTAGACTTTTCATCCTTGCATGGACTTCTGCACAGCATGGCTCAGCAAGCGGTGCCCCCCTACAATAATAGCATTACCCAGAAAAATAGCCAAGCCCTGCAGCCACTGGCCCCCAAATTCCCAAACCCAAAGCTCTAATGAAACAATTCCAAAATCCCAAGCTTTATCAGTACAAAACTTGCAATCCCAAGTACTCAGCTTGTACTGAAGACCTTAGACTTTTCATCCTTGCATGGACTTCTGCACAGCAAGGCTCAGGACTTCTGCACAGCAAGGCTCAGCAAGCGGTGCCCCCCTACAATAATAGCATTACCCAGAATAATGGCCAAGCCCTGCAGCCACTGGTTGCCACATTCCCAAACCAAAAGCTCCAAACAATTCCAAGATCCCAAACTTCATCAGCACCAAAACTTGCAATCCCAAGTACTCAGCTTGTACTGAAGACCTTAGACTTTTCATCCTTGCATGGACTTCTGCACAGCAAGGCGCAGCAAGCGGTGCCCCCCTACAATAATAGCATTACCCAGAATAATAGCCAAGCCCTGCAGCCACTGGCCCCCAAATTCCCAAACCCAAAGCTCGAATGAAACAATTCCAAAATCCCAAACTTCATCAGTACAAAACTTGCAATCCCAAGTACTCAGCTTGTACTGAAGACATTAGACTTTTCATCCTTGCATGGACTTCTGCACAGCAAGGCTCAGCATGCGGCGCCCCCCTACAATAATAGCATTACCCAGAATAATAGCCAAGCCCTGCAGCCACTGGCCCCCAAGTTCCCAAACCCAAAGCTCTAATGAAACAATTCCAAAATCCCAAACTTCATCAGTACAAAACTTGCAATCCCAAGTACTCAGGCTTTGTTACTGAAGACCTGTGACTTTTCATCTTGCATGGGACTTTTGCACAGCATGGGCTCAGCAAGCGGTGCCCCCCTACAATAATAGCATTACCCAGAATAATGGCCAAGCCCTGCAGCCACTGGTTCCCACATTCCCAAACCAAAAGCTCCAAACAATTCCAAAATCCCAAACTTCATCAGCACCAAAACTTGCAATCCCAAGTACTCAGCTTGTACTGAAGACATTAGACTTTTCATCCTTGCATGGACTTCTGCACAGCAAGGCCCAGCAAGCGGCGCCCCCCTACAATAATAGCATTACCCAGAATAATAGCCAAGCCCTGCAGCCACTGGCCCCCAAATTCACAAACCCAAAGCTCTAATGAAACAATTCCAAAATCCCAAACTTCATCAGTACAAAACTTGCAATCCCAAGTACTCAGCTTGTACTGAAGACATTGGACTTTTCATCCTTGCATGGACTTCTGCACAGCAAGGCTCAGCAAGCGGCGCCCCCCTACAATAATAGCAGTACCCAGAATAGTGGCCAAGCCCTGCAACCACTGGCCCACAAATTCCCAAACCCAAAGCTCCAAACAATTCCAATATCCCAAACTTCACCAGCACCAAAACTTGCAATCCCAAGTACTCAGCTTGTACTGAAGACCTTAGACTTTTCATCCTTGCATGGACTTCTGCACAGCATGGCTCAGCAAGCGGTGCCCCCCTACAATAATAGCAGTACCCAGAATAATAGCCAAGCCCTGCAGCACTGGCTCCCAAATTCCCAAACCCAAAGCTCTAAACAATTCCAAAATCACAAACTTCATCAGCACCAAAACTTGCAATCCCAAGTACTCAGCTTGTACTCTACAGTTCCTCCAGTACAATGCCAAGCAGCACCCCTCAAACCTACAGCTGGCCAGCCCTTCAGCAGGCCTCAGCCTCTGCAGGCAATTCACCAGCTGCATGATCTCCATGCATCTACAGTGTCTCTCTCTTCAAATTCCCAAACCCAAAGTTCCACCTACTACAACTACATTGTCCCCAACCAAATCACAAAGCCCCTTGTGCCCCTTGCAAGCCATACAGACACTTCCTCCTCCACATCTTGGGCCTCCAACCACTGCATGGCAAGAAGCCTTCACACCCCAGCCCTCCATGCAAACTACAATATCTCAAGCTTCAAACCTACAGCCCTTTAAACCCTTCAATCCTATCACCCTTGAGTTCCTCCAGCAAACCATCAAAGCTACAACCCTACAATGCCAAGCAGCACCCCTCAAATCTACAGCTGGCCAGCCCTTCAGCAGGCCTCAGCCTCTGCAGGCAATTCACCAGCTGCATGATCTCCATGCAAACTACAGTGTCTCAAGCAAAACTCTTCAAATCTACAGTGTCTCAAAAACTCTTCAAATCTACACTCCTTCAAACATGTTCCACCTACTACATGTGTCAAGTCTACATTGTCCCCAACCAACCCCTTGAAGCCTACAGCCCCTTGTGCCCCTTGCAAGCCAGCACCTCTACAGACACTTCCTCCTCCACATCTTGGGCCTCCAGTTCTTCACCAGCCTGCATGGCAAGAAGCCTTCACACCCACAGCCCTCCATGCAAACTACAATATCTCAAGCAAAACCTTCAAACCTACAGCCCGTTAAAAACCCTTCAATCCTATCACCTTGATGTGTCCTACCTACAGTTCCTCCAGCAAACCATCAAAGCTACAACCCTACAATGCCAAGCAGCACCCTCAAATCTACAGCTGGCCAGCCCTTCAGCAGGCCTCAGCCTCTGCAGGCAATTCACCAGCTGCATGATCTTCAGCATCTTCCACCTGCATGGCCAGGACATTTCAGACAGACAACTCCATGCAAACTACAGTGTCTCAAGCAAAACTCTTCAAATCTACAGTGTCTCAAGCAAAACTCTTCAAATCTACACTCCTTCAAACATGTTCCACCTACTACATGTGTCAAGTCTACATTGTCCCCAACCAACCCCTTGAAGCCTACAGCCCCTTGTGCCCCTTGCAAGCCAGCACCTCTACAGACACTTCCTCCTCCACATCTTGGGCCTCCAGTTCTTCACCAGCCTGCATGGCAAGAAGCCTTCACACCCACAGCCCTCCATGCAAACTACAATGTCTCAAGCAAAACCTTCAAACCTACAGCCCTTTAAACCCTTCAATCCTATCACCCTTGATGTGTCCTACCTACAGTTCCTCCAGCAAACCATCAAAGCTACAACCCTACAATGCCAAGCAGCACCCCTCAAATCTACAGCTGGCCAGCCCTTCAGCAGGCTCAGCCTCTGCAGGCAATTCACCAGCTGCATGATCTTCAGCATCTTCCACCTGCATGGCCAGGACATTTCAGACAGACAACTCCATGCAAACTACAGTGTCTCAAGCAAAACTCTTCAAATCTACAGTGTCTCAAGCAAAACTCTTCAAATCTACACTCCTTCAAACATGTTCCACCTACTACATGTGTCAAGTCTACATTGTCCCCAACCAACCCCTTGAAGCCTACAGCCCCTTGTGCCCCTTGCAAGCCAGCACCTCTACAGACACTTCCTCCTCCACATCTTGGGCCTCCAGTTCTTCACCAGCCTGCATGGCAAGAAGCCTTCACACCCACAGCCCTCCATGCAAACTACAATGTCTCAAGTAAAACCTTCAAACCTACAGCCCTTTAAACCCTTCAATCCTATCACCCTTGATGTGTCCTACCTACAGTTCCTCCAGCAAACCATCAAAGCTACAACCCTACAATGCCAAGCAGCACCCCTCAAATCTACAGCTGGCCAGCCCTTCAGCAGGCCTCAGCCTCTGCAGGCAATTCACCAGCTGCATGATCTTCAGCATCTTCCACCTGCATGGCCAGGACCCTTCAGACAGACAACTCCATGCAAACTACAGTGTCTCAAGCAAAACTCTTCAAATCTACACTCCTTCAAACATGTTCCACCTACTACATGTGTCAAGTCTACATTGTCCCCAACCAACCCCTTGAAGCCTACAGCCCTTTAAACCCTTCAATCCTATCACCCTTGATGTGTCCTACCTGCAGCTCCTCCAGCAAACCATCAAAGCTACAACCCTACAGTTCTGCAAATCTACAGCCCTTCAGCCAAAAAATGTTTTACCTACATTGTCTGGCAAACTCTTCACACCTACAACCACCTGCCACACACACAGCCCAGCCCTTCAGCAGGCCTGAGCCTCTGCACCAGCAGGAAGCTCGCCAGCTGCACGATCTTCAACATCTTCCACCTGCATGGCCAGAACCCTTCAGACAGCCAAGCCCTCCAAGCAAGCTACAGTATCTCAAGCAAACCCTCAAATCTAAAACCCTTCATGCCAAGAAGTGGTCTACCTACAATGGCTCCAGTCAAACTCTTTAATCCTAGCTCAAACGCTACACCACTAAAAACAAATGCTACACCACTGAAAACAGGCAAGGCTTCATCCATGCAGGGCTGCACCAATTCACACCTACACATGGCCAACTTTAGATCCTTCATGCCGAGGTTGTTCACACAGTGCTCATTTTTCCTTGCAAGTCTCCAAGTCGGCCTCCAATGGCTGCAAAAAATCTACAAAAAGCCTAGTCCGCAGCTACACCTGTCTGCAGCTAAACCTGAAGAGCCAGCGCTTCCTGCAGTCCTACATTTGGAACCTGCGGAGCCGAGATCTGCTGCTCCTGCATGCTGCCCGCCAAGGACCTCAACTCCTGCATGCGCTCCAGGATCTGGTCACTCAAGACCCAGATGACTCCACCTGCAGGCTCCTGCAAGTGCTGGTTTGCTTCCTGCAGGAGCACCGGCAGCACCGTCTGAGGCCTCCAGCCTGCCCACCTGCAGAGCCTCATATTGTTCAGTGTGTCCACCGCTTCCTGCACCGCCTCTGCATCGCCCTCCAAGGAAGAGGCCCAGGCATCGCGCAGCGCCCTGCACCACACTTCGCTGCAAAGCAACTTCCAGCCCACCTGCGCATCCTCCCTGCAGACCCTGCAGGCTCTGCACCAGCCCTCCAGGATGGGCCTGAGCTGGCGCTGCAGCCAGATAGCATTCTGGCTTCTGCTCCACTCCTGCATCGCGCGCTGCATGTGCCTGGCTGCATCGGCCACAAGGCCTGCAGTGCAATCCTGCCGCAGCTCCATGGCTTTGCACGCAGTCTCCATTGAGCCCTGCTGCGCCTTCAACTCCTGGCACAGCATCTCCAATGACTCCATTGGTGCTGCGATGGCCTGCAGCTGCTTCTTCAAGTCCTGCACCTCCTTCCTCATCTGCATGCCGACTCCAACTGCACCACAGGCTGCACCCAACAAGGCTGCAAGGAGAGCGATCATGGCTCTGCACTGAACTTGCTACAGCACCTGCAAAAGCTGCACAAAAAGGCTGCAGCGCACAACTGCAAACTTGTCTACAAGCCCTTCACCTAACATCTCCAAAAGCCCTACCCTGCTTGCTGCAGCCCGGCTCCCACCCAGCTGGCCTCCACATCTTCAGCTCCATCGTCTTCAGCCATGGCTACAACAGCTCCACAGCTGGCCCTGTAGCTACACCACGCACTTTTGCTTCTGTTCTACAGCTGCTGCTTGCTACAAGTCTTGCTCCATGGCTGCACCCATTGCCTGCTCCAGTGCTTGCACTGCTTCAGCCCAGCACCTTGCACACAAGAAACACCACCCCTACAATAATAACACCCCTCACATTAATGGTTAGCAACACAAACCAGCTGCCAGGCCTACACTACCCCCTACAATAATAAAACCCCCTCAGAATAAATGCCATCTACAAACCAGAATTCCACAAAAAAACTGCACCTTCAATTTAATTTTAAATTGCCCTTCACTTTTCTTCTTTCTTGTCTCTCTGCCTTCCCATCCCCCCCTCCCCCCTTCCACCCCCCCACAATTTGGACCCAGGCTTGTTGTAGGGGGGGGGGGGGGGACCGGGGGGGGCCCCCCTATTAATCAAGAGCAAAGATTAACTAAAACCAACCGAACTGATCCAAAAGGACACCCTCTATTCAGGGCTCCTGCAGCAACCCGTTCGGGAAAATATGTAAAACACATAAAATAACAACCTTCATGGGTGAGCTCGCAATAGGTGGGCTGCTTACGTAATGCTTGGCCCTCATCCCCGCAAGATTGGTCCACCGTGCAACATGATCCGGGATCTGTTGCAAAGAGACTGGAGCAAGTCAGCAAGTCACGTCTTCGCTCTTCAGGAGCTCCATGCGTGGCCAGAAAGAAATTGAACGGGTTTAATCCAAAAAAACAACCCTCCGTGTAGCGTTACGTCGGAAGTGGCCAAGGATGTTTGTTGTGAGCCGCTGAAATTGGGGGGCATTACCGGCGGAATTGAATTCATCCCTGTTTCCTGCCTGCCCCACTCAACGCTTGGAACAAAGTCTCGTGTTTTCTTGGAGGTCGCAAGATAAGACGTATCAGGTTCCCTGTGATTGGTGGCTTGGATTGGTGGTTTGGTGAGGGGTCGATTCTACAAAAACCAGGGGTTCAAACCAACAATCCAAACCACCAACTAAGGGTTACCTGAAAAGAGGGGCACAACACTTCCCTTTGCGTTCGGGCATGCTGCGCGAGTCTAGTGTTGGGCACGATTCATCTCCAATGGGTTTCTTAGGTAACCCAGATGTACAGTTTGGGCTTGCTTCAGGGGAATTCCAACCAAAAAAAAAAACATAACAAAACAAAAACAACAAAACAAACAACAAAACAACACACAACCAAAAGCAAACATGAGGTACAATGCGGACCCTTTTGGGCTCAGGATGCGAAAGCTAGCTCAATGTGTGGTTTCCCCTGAAACATTAAACGAGGAAACTCGTCAATCAGGGGACAGCTGATTTCAAAAAGGTGATGTTTCCATGGGCTGAAAAGGGACATGACTATAGGAACTCCTGGGTCGTGGAGGAAAATAACCCGACATTTGTGACACCGAAGTGGTAGATGCCCATGACCACTTGCGCACATTAGAGGGGATCCCCTCGGTATCATGGAAAGTGGACTTCAACCCAATTTTCCGAACCCATGCTGCACGGTCAAAGTTATCCCAAGCGCCGCTTCCCCAGCAGGACCACACCGACCAACAAAACGCGATGTGTAAACCAGCCGAAGGGGCATCCCTATGACCACTTTGCCACTTCGGGAATCGACTTCTTTGCAGAAGAATTGAAACCTAAACCAGGGCTTGCCTTTGCCCCTTGCAAAAACACGAAGGGACCTTCCAGGAAGTGTAGAGACCCTGCTTTTTTTGGGAGTCTCTCTCCAACTATATGGTCCGAAAGGTATGCCAAAAACGCTATGATCACATCCTATTGCTACTGGCGGATTGACAGTGGACCGACAACATCCGTTACGCACCAGTCATGAATGGAACCCTATAAAGGAATGGAAACCATCTGCCAACTGGTTTGCGGCCATATGGCTGGTCAAAAATTGGTACCCTGAATGGGTTGCCCTGGTAAATGGAACCAAGGACCAAAATTTGCGGTCCAAATCCTGGTGGCTCAATATTTGACCCATACCCATATGACATATTGGAAACCATCTGCCAACTGCGGGCCCTTGTCCACCAGCTCGACTCACCAAATCAATGACACAAAGCAACGTTTACTTAAACCAGCCAACAACTTACATACATATAATATATATATAGATATAGCACAAACTCTGGGGAAAATTATGTAAAACAAATGTTCAGATTCGGTTTCATATTTTGTCAGACCCCAGATCCCTACACCAAAGAACGACAAAAGGGCAATGTTTAATTCAAACACCCAAGAGGGTGATGTACAAGAAAATGGCAACTTACAACCCAACTGTCCAGAATGTCCAGAAAAGTGATCTCAACTTGCAAATCAACACGTGGACATCGCTGGATCCCTGTGGCCCAACGCCGATTCGCGATTTCGTTTTCGTCGCCTGATGCGTCCGAAGCGGCGGGGGTCGCTCATGGCGAAGCAGGTGCCGTCACTCATCTGTAGCTCCAACTGGCCACGTTTGGGGCAGGGTTTTAGCCGCTTTAACCCAGGTGTGGTTGAGTCACTCACAAGGAGAACCCATGGGTATCTGCGTCTAGCTTAGTAGGCTTAGAGAAAAATGGACCCCTGCATTTGGGCGTTGCTCCAAATTAGGGACTGGTGAGTTTCCGGGTTTCCCATTTGGAGACCAGCCCCGCTTTGAGGCGAAGCCAACAACACGAAGGCAAGAAACCGCAGGCACCGCAGGCCTGGGACCCGAGCCCAAAACGGGTCTTGAGCCTCAAGAGCTTGCGATGGACATTCCCCTAGTCTTGGGAGTGAACCAAAAGGAAGGGGACTCACAAACCAGATGGGCATTCTTCACCAAGAAGCCACAGGCTGGTTTTTGGGGTATGCACAACAAAGAGGAAGGGTCACAAAAAGGAAACAACAAGAGAGATGGTTCACAGAGTCATTCCCTTCGCTGAGAAGCAAGCGACGTTCGGGTCAAATCCCTGCTCCACGGAAAGCGCCCAACCCAGATGGGCTTTCTCCAAGAAGCCACAGGCTGGTTTTTTGGGGTATGCACCCATGCCCCTTTTGGACAACCCCAAGCGTTTCCCCCACAGCTTTTGAACGGTATGTCCACTACTCCGGGTTAACCCAAAAGCCGCGGTAATTTGTGAACCTTTCAATTGATCTGAAGGACTATACTGATCAGGCAGGGTTCCCTCTCCAGTAAGGGAATCATCTATTTTGGCGGGTTCTCTGAGTTGTATGATTCTCCGGACTCATCCGAAGTCAACATTCAGCAAGGACCTCGAAGGAAAAACCACGCCTTGCAGAATCTCGGAGGCCAAGTGTTGGGATCCTCCTGCAATGGGCTCACGGCCGACGCCTCGAAAGGGTCCATGGAAATCGAATAGTTGGGGTCTTTCCCCTCAAAAAGTGAGAAACTCCCTCTAAACTGGGACACCCCCGATTCGTCAAGCAGTTTTGCTGTTGGTTTGTTCTCGATTCCCTGGATCAACTTCATCATTTACATAGGGGTTTATGCCACCATCCACCCAACATGTACTGTCTATGTTTGAGCGGGGTCAACATGACTCTGTCACTGACAAGGATCATGCGACCAACAGGCAGGGCAAAGCTTGCCAACCCTGGATGGAAACTTTATCTTTTGCAGCCACACAATCAGAAGGAACAGAACCAAACAACCCAAAGAAAACCAACAAACACACCCAACAATGAATAAAAAGCAACCTTTGGGCATCAACGGCTGCTCGCCGGTTCTACACCCTTTTGACTCATTGATTCTCTATAGACATCCGGGGCCTGATCTCTACCCCCTCGCAGGTGGGCCTTCAGTTTCCTCTGAGCCCGGATGAACACGGAGGAATCTTCGGATTCCCTCGAAATGCGGAGCCTTCCGCTTCTAGCCGGGTTGAGCTGGGTTCCCACTCCAAGAGCAAACTCTGGTTTTTGTTCGCCCGAAAGATCAGTCAAAGGCAGCAAACGCTCCACCTTTGTGATTGACAACTTTGGCACACCGCCAATTGAAAAAACACCAAAGCGCCCCCCCAACCTCCGGAAAGGAAAGCTTCTTAGAAGCGGTTCTTGAAAGGGTTCTGAGAACATGTCTGGGAACTATGAACCCTAATGCCCCTGCCTATCCAAGAAGAATCAACTTGAAAACAGCTATATTATTGAACGCAAACCTCTTTGGGTGTTATCTTGCTCTTCTCCTTTCAAGGGCAGTCACCGAAATGTCCTTACACTTTGTCTAGCACCAACTTGTGTTTTCGCGCATCGCACAAACAAAAAGCATAAACCACACAGAAACAAAGCACATCAAACAACAACATCACAAACCCCAAAACGTATCAAGCACAAGACACAAACCAAGCCAAACAACTAAAGGGCATGTCATGAAGAGTGATGAACACTAAAGGATGGTTTTGTCCATCCCCCCCTAGTACCACCCGCAGGCGGCTCCTCCTTGAGTCGAACATACTTCAGCCCACGCTTGCCTTTGATGTGGACGCTGCCTGTCCTGAGACGAAATGAGCTTTTGGTGACCTGGTATGGGTTCCAACAGCCTCCGGGATGCTACACACATGACTAGTGCAAGCCAGAATCCGTTTAATATAATAGAGCATATTATACAAGCGGGTTCCCTACAAATTGGGGATGGGGGTGTTTTGAGCATGGGCTTTCTCGATTCCTGGATCAATAAAGTAGCCAGATCAATTGATCCCTTGTGCAGAAAATACACCGGCCAGTGGGCATGCCCACACGGTTTTAGGGCCCTCGCCCCAAACGGTTTGTTCCTCTTTAAATTTACCAGCACCAAACCAGGGGTGTCCTCAACAAAAAGACTCACCCATTGCCGTTATGCTATACTTCAAAAGGGTGCCGATCTCCTTGCCATGAGTTGCACGGGTCCCAGATCCGATCCCCTCGTGTGCACACAAAGAATCTCGCACTTGGGTGAGTGTTCCACTGTAAGGGGGAAGGAAGTACAACCTATAGACAAATCCAGAACCTGGGGGCCAAAGAAAACACAAAAAACAAAAACGGTGGTTGCTTGGGAGGCATCTCACTTGAAGAGCATTGCTGCCTTTGGGATACCACTAGCATGGTCTTTATCATTCTCCTGTTCCAAAGAGTAGCGGTAGGTGAAAACAGCAAAGGCAGGGAAGTTTCGTCTTTTCTGCCTCTGTTGAAAAACACCACGCGGAAGCGAACATGAAAGACTGATCTACCCTTGTCTAGCCTCAAAACGGAAGAAAGACCGTATTCTACGGTGCTGCGCATCTTTTTGCAAAGGCAAACAAGAGCTTGAACGAAGGAGGGAAGTTGTTATTTTTGCTACCTCTGCATCGGCAGAATATACAATGAATTGTTGCATAGGGGAATTGGCATTGCTCAGCCTTTCTTGCTACAAAAAGCCACGCGAGAAGGAAAGATCAGAATGACGAGTGCTTTTGTTCACTTCCATTTCCTTCCTTTCGTAAGCAATGGAAGAAATAATGAGAGAAACCAGCAAGGACTAAGTACAATGCCTGCTGCCCCTTTGTGAAGCGGAAACAAATGAAAAAGAACCCGTGCCTTTCTACCAATTCCCAAGAAGCAACAAAACAGGAATGAAAGAGAAGTAGAAACAATGTTGTTTGCTTTCCCTTTTTGCAAAGAGGACAAAAACAAAGTTTCACAGTAGAAACCGCAAGGACAGATCTGGGATACCCAGCTCTGGGAACGCGAATGCCGATTTTCCCATCTCGGAGTCGCAGCCAGACTCAGGCGCCGGCATACCCAAGTGCAAGGTCGGGCATGGCCTCTGCACGAGCTACAGGCTCACTGGAAAAACGCTTGGAGCGCCCCCAGTTGGTGACATTTGGATGGCGCCCGCCCTTCTGGTCCTCGAACGGTAGGCCACATCACTTTGACGATTGCTCAGAAACCAGCCCTATCCTAGGATCACTTTGCTAACCTTTGGCCCAACCCAACATACTTTATGGGTTTGTCTCAAAATAGGGGGAACCCCACCAATAAGTGGTTTCTTTCGGATGTTTGGGGTTCCCTTAAACCATCCAAACACGGTCCCTCGAAAAAGACACCCCCCATATCTGATAATGGTCCATACTCATGGAACCTGAAAATGTAACATGCTGGACAGGTCTTCCTTCCCAACGTCTGGTAAAAAGTGCTCGGGCAAGCGGAATCCCATCCATGTCGTCTGCCACTTACACTTTTTCTCCCTCAGTTTTGGTCAATGAAAATGAGTCATTTGCAGATCTGGCCTTACTCAGCGAACACAATTTGCAACACCATGTCAAAAGAGCCCCAAGCAGAGTCGTGGGCTGTTGCAAATCCGCTGAGTTCGGACCCCCTACCTGCATTGAGGGAGTCCAATAGTACAGGGCGGGGCGCCCGGCTTTGGTGGCGGTTTTGGAGGTCAATTATGGCCACGGTTCAAAACCAATGGTACCATTTTGGGATAGGTGCACCACCCATTTTAGTCTATTTTAGTGGGAATTGGGATGTTCAACTGAAAGTACGGGGGTTTGACCCATGGCCATATGAGCTTTCAAAGCAGCACAAAAGCCGCTTCTGGTGGCATAGTTTGCTCACCCCCAAAACAAGGCGCCTTGGCCCAAGGAAACGCCATCTTTCACAAAGGAAACCCTAACATTGGATCGGGTATGTTGAGCTGATCCCGAAAAAAAAACACCGGTCCCCTGTGAAATGCTTGGGTGTGGAATGGAAATCCCAAAACGGGTGGCTTCGTTTTTTGGGGTTCTCTTTAAGACGGAAAAGGCCACTCCCCGACAAATTGAAGCCAAACAGAGAGGGTTCCATATCGATCTGGAGAGCACCGCCAAACACAAACACGCCCAAGTCAGCAAGCTGCGTGATTAAAGTTAGACCTTCAGTCTGGGATCCCTTTGGGCGGGATTCAGGTTCGCTTCATGTGGGTTTGTTGTCAACCTTTGGGGCCCTCTCAGATTGTTGCCTTCCGCTCTCGCTTGAGCTCCAGGCCCTTTGTCCATTTCGAACCAGAGCTGCTTGCCCCAGCGCCTCAATTGGTCCATGGCCAAGGGAAGCTTGTACGACGTGTGAAACTTGGGGGGCCGAACGAAAAAAGCCATTTCCGGCACCGCAGTGCTGTGAATTGATATACCCAAAATGGCTCAAGGGCACTTCAGGAGGTAATGGACCCCCCTTGGGTGCTGGTTGCTTTCCTTGGGATTTCCCGGAAAAACCAAGACCCAAGTGCAAAGGCTACGATTTATTCAGCTCTCCGGGTGGTTTGGAGCCGAATCGGTGGTTAGGTTTTCCGCGTGTCCTTATTCGATCCAAGCCGGCAGCTTGTGGGAGGCTGATTTGTATACGGGTTTCTTGTCTTTTTTAGGGGGCGTCGCATGCAATGGGAACAAAGACAAGCCAGGTACCTTCTCCACAGGTACAGATCGAAAAGCACTTCGTAAACCAGAACCGGGCAAAATGTGAAGCCTCAAACAGACATAAATGACTGGGTGTCTGGGACGCATCCAGAACAAGCCTCGCAAAAATGCCCCAAGCACCTGGACACCGCATAGCCAATAGGCCAACGGGAAATGGACCAGGGGGCGCTCAAGTTGAACACTCTGCATGTTAACCCAATCCAAGGGTCTCTATCCTTGTGTGGCGTTGGTCTCCCACAAATCCAAATGCACTGGTTGCAAATCGCAGTTGAGCACCTGATCTAATACAAAACCCCCCGAATCATTGACATTGGCGTCATGGTCACAAGAAAATAATATATATATATATATATATATATTTCTATTTCTATATACGGGCCCATCGCCGATGGGCCCCGCCTGCACCGCTTCACCTTTCTGCCCGTCATCAGCTTGGCGAAGCGCTTCGGCTGCACCTGGCGAAACGGGGTAGTGGGGTCATGGACACATTTTTGCAGGGTCATGGAGACTCCAGGAAGTGAGTTGGGGTGGCATTCCTGGCATTCCTAGTGGTTGGAAGGGAGCCAGACTCAGAGTGGGGGGTATCCAAGTTTGCCTTTAAAGAGGGCCTTTGGAGGAGCCAGGAGTTCTGGTTCGTGATATGCTAGTGTCCTTTCAAGCAAGGTGAAAACCCTCGACTTGTCGTGTGCATCTGCTTGGTCTGCACCACTCTCAAGCTGCCGGTCCTTTTTGCGGGACTGGGAGACAGAAGCTGGTGACCCAAACGACAGGGAATCTTCCAATTGTCAAGGACCCCGGTAGCCAAAGCCAAACCCAAATCTCCAACAGCTCCTCAGCTGCTTTTAAACACTTGAAAGGAGTGTTCGGCGGCAGCTGAACGGAACCGCGCAGCCCTGCTTTTGGTACTCCGAAGAAACGCCGCGTTTTATGGCCCTCGGCCCAGGCCAGCCATGTCCACCGATTGCGACCATCTGAAGCACGTGCTTCGGCGTTCCGCTTGGGGAAACACCATGAAACAGTAGTCACATCTTTCCAAGACACAACCCTGCTAACGCCAGTGCACCCACCAGGAGATGTCAGGATCGCCAGAAAAAGAACCAGGTCTAATCCTATTTGGCACGGCTCTTTGGCTTCTTCCCTTCCACAAAGTTCTGCCAGGAGAAAAATCTGCATCCCGAGCTTCACAACTTCCGCCCTGCACCCCGCCCCTCTTTTGCCAGGCCTTTTCAAACACCACTCTGTCATTGGCCACCTTCACTGCAGAGATCCTGCGGCAAAGGATCGAACATGCCCTGGTCCTTCAGCTGGTTCTTCCAGAGCTATCCTCTCACAGGGCCTTGGAACAAAGATATTGGTTCTCTGCCCTGTTTTCGTGGCCAAGCCCAACCTTAATAAACCTCCGATTGACCTTCAAACGAAGGAAGACAAAAACAATGGGCTCTCAATCTTGTCCAAACGTCGGAGTTTCCATCCATCCAGCCAGCCAGCCAGCCAGCCAGCCAACCATCCATCCATCCATCCATCCGTCCATCAGGCCCCCGGCCAGCCATCCATCCAAGTTGAGAGCAATCAACAAATCCTCAAACCCGAAAGAAGTCACAACACCCCTGCAGGCAAGCCCTCACTGGAAAAAAAAGCGACAGCACTCTTCCATGTTGGGGGCCTGAAACGATACGCATAAACCGTTGGTACACGTAGACACCCTTTGAAACAGCTTGTACAGGTGGGTTTTTGACTTGGCCGACGTCCATGTATCCTTTAAGAACGCCCGGTGTTTCCAGGAGTGTTGTTTTTGCAAAGTGAAGTGTCCAGGTCTACAAGAGCGGCTGCTTGATGGCGCCCCCCGGTTCGAGTGTCCGCATCCGTGCCGCAAGAAGGCGCCTGATAGCTCTACTCTTCCAACCACCATGACAAGTTTTCCGGAAATGGGTGTGTCTCTTTTTGGGGCTCTCAAAGAACACCCAAAAAACAGAGACTTGCTTGGAGGTCATCCAAGCAGCCTTCACATGCAGTGCAGCGGCGAGAAACGCCACGCGTTCCCACGGTGACGTGAACCTCGCGTCAAATCCTGTGAAAGAGAGCCCAGCCTCTCTCCAATATGGCTGTGGGTTTTAAAATAGCCCTGGTACATGGAACCTGCGGTTCCCTGGACTAAAACCTGGACTAAACCCTGCGCTTCCCTGGTGGTTTCATTGTGGCCCATGCCATGAGGGAAGCCATGGGAATGTTCTGACCCCCAATCGTCGATGTGCTGAGCTTTTTTTTTGGAGCGAAACGAAACCCGGAGAGCCGGAGCGCGCCTCTTGCTGGCCAAGGCTCTCTGCGCACAGCGCCGGGAGTACTCCACTTCCGGCAACTCAGGCCTTGGTTCATGGAAACATCCATTTGGCTGTGGGTCAAAACCCAAATCGTACCCCCAGTGAACATCCCAACCCCCACTAAAATGGACTAAAATGGGTGCCCAAAATGGTACGATTGGTCTTGACCCACAGCCATTTGGGTTGTGGTGTTTGAATCCTTGTGCGATGGCTAAGGGAAACCGAAAGGAAACCTTAGACCTTTCAGTTTTGGGGTCCCGAATCAAACGACGCTTCCATTGTGATGCTTTGGGGTTCCCGTACCGACGTTGTCAAAGGGAATTCCCCAAGGGTACCTTTGCAGATGCACGGGAGTCTGTAAATCCAATCCGGAAAATCCCCGTGGGACTTCTAAAACTGCTCAGGGGGATTTCTGGAAAAATGACTTGAATGTGGCTTTTGTAATCCCTTTAGGATATTGGAGTCAAGCCAGGAGTACTGAACATGATAATACTTTAAGGAAATCAAGAGGTATTATCCCAGGAAGCGCACTCGACTGAGAAGATCCAAGGATTTCAACCCTTCGGCTTCTGGCATGTGGAAAACGTGTCCGGTAGACCAAACACGTAAAACTGCTCCAAACGACGAATCCACAATGGGACCCTGAAGAAAGGACAAGTGACCGGACAAGTCACATTGGGGAACTCTTGCCCCATGCGCCAGCAATAGTTGAAAGAGTGTTTGCGACTCAGCTTCGTTTCCCAAGCCAAGGAGGGGAGTCGGGGTTTGCCCACTCTTAGTCCGCCAACCGCCAAATCAAAATGTGCCAAGTTGGAAGTCCCTTGTTCAAAGCCTTCCGATTCCATGTCGACGTGTTTCTGAGTACCGAGCAGAAGTGCCCGCCAGAGAGCCAACTCGATCAATGGTAATACTCCTTGGGGAGTATTCCTTGATGCAAATAGAGGGCCAGAGTTCTTCCCCCAAAAAGTTGACTTGTTGCTGGTTAGAAAGGCAAGTCGAGCCTTGTAATATGTGAACTCTCTGGGGATGGTACCAGGGGGGAACTCAAGATTTGCGACACCCTTTAGATACGTTGCCCAGAACTTCCCCAGAAACCACCCACTGCCCTGCTGTCAAGCCGCATAAGGTCGCTCAATCTCCTCTGTACCCATGCAATGAAAAGATGTGTTGCATTTCCTGGCTAGTCTGCCTCAACTCCTCACCCTGACGCTTGCTTGTCATGTTGAGAAAATGCGGTACCCAGCCATTCCCGTGATCAAAGGAAGTTTAACAAGAAACTTCCGTAGTACTGGAACTAAATGAGCTAGCTGCTTTGACATATAGCTATGACAGGTAGCTAGCATGACAAATAGATAGCTTTGACATATAGCTAGCTTGACAGATAGAAAGCTTTCCAATAGGCCAGCATGACAGATAGATAGCTTTGACATATAGCCAGCTTAACACATAGATAGCTTTCCAAAGACTAGCATGACAGATAGATAGCTTTGACATATAACCAGCTTGACAGATAGATAGCTTTAAGATACATGGATGTGCGCGAAAAAAGCTACGAGAAAAGCTGAAATCAGGAGAGCTGGGGGATAGCAAGTTGCAGAAACGTTGGTGCCATGCGTGAATTGGGCTTCCGGACAGTGCGCAAACCACCTCGGTCGCGACGCCTGTACGGAGGCGGTCTCGGAACGGTCCCGGAACGGTCTCGGAACGGTCTCGGAACGGTCTCGGAGACGGGACCATTGGCACGGCCGCGCGAAGGTTTCGCTAGGTTTGAATTGCGTGGCAGGTGCAGCACTTTCGCAAGGTCAAGTATAGATTTCGTGGCAGGCGCAGCACTTTCGCGAGGTCGAGTACAGATTTCGTGGCAGGCGCAGCACTTTCGCAAGGTGCTGCGTCCACTTTCTGCGAGCTGGGGGATAGCAAGTTGCAGAAACGTTGGTGCCATGCGTGAATTGGGCTTCCGGACAGTGCGCAAACCACCTCGGTCGCGACGCCTGTACGGAGGCGGTCTCGGAACGGTCCCGGAACGGTCTCGGAACGGTCTCGGAACGGTCTCGGAGACGGGACCATTGGCACGGCCGCGCGAAGGTTTCGCTAGGTTTGAATTGCGTGGCAGGTGCAGCACTTTCGCAAGGTCAAGTATAGATTTCGTGGCAGGCGCAGCACTTTCGCGAGGTCGAGTACAGATTTCGTGGCAGGCGCAGCACTTTCGCAAGGTGCTGCGTCCACTTTCTGCGAGCTGGGGGATAGCAAGTTGCAGAAACGTTGGTGCCATGCGTGAATTGGGCTTCCGGACAGTGCGCAAACCACCTCGGTCGCGACGCCTGTACGGAGGCGGTCTCGGAACGGTCCCGGAACGGTCTCGGAACGGTCTCGGAACGGTCTCGGAGACGGGACCATTGGCACGGCCGCGCGAAGGTTTCGCTAGGTTTGAATTGCGTGGCAGGTGCAGCACTTTCGCAAGGTCAAGTATAGATTTCGTGGCAGGCGCAGCACTTTCGCGAGGTCGAGTACAGATTTCGTGGCAGGCGCAGCACTTTCGCAAGGTGCTGCGTCCACTTTCTGCGAGCTGGGGGATAGCAAGTTGCAGAAACGTTGGTGCCATGCGTGAATTGGGCTTCCGGACAGTGCGCAAACCACCTCGGTTGCGATGCCTGTACGGAGGCGGTCTCGGAACGGTCTCGGAACGGTCCCGGAACGGTCTCGGAACGGTCTCGGAACGGTCTCGGAGACGGGACCATTGGCACGACCGCGCGAAGGTTTCGCAAGGTTTGAATTGCGTGGCAGGCGCAGCACTTTCGCAAGGCCAAGTATAGATTTCGTGGCAGGCGCAGCACTTTCGCAAGGTCAAGTATAGATTTCGTGGCAGGCGCAGCACTTTCGCAAGGTGCTGCGTCCACTTTATGCGAGCTGGGGGATGGCAAGATGCAGAAAACGCTGGCGCTGTGCGTGAATTGGGCTTCCGGACGGCGCGCAAACCACCTCGGTCGCGACGCGCGGTCTCGGAACGGTCTCGGAACGGTCCCGGAACGGGTGCGGAACGGGTTCGGAGACGGGCCCATTGGCACGGCCGCGCGAAGGTTCCGCAAGGTTTGAGTTGCGTGGCAGGCGCAGCACTTTCGCAAGGTCAAGTATAGATTTCGTGGCAGGCGCAGCACTTTCGCAAGGTGCTGCGTCCACTCTCTGCGAGCTGGGAGATAGCAAGATGCAGAAACGCTGGCGCTGTGCGTGAATTGGGCTCCGGACAGTGCGCAAACCACCTCGGTCGCGACGCCTGTACGGACGCGGTCTCGGAACGGTCTTGGAACGGTCCCGGAACGGGTTCGGAGACGGGCCCATTGGCACGGCCGCGCGAAGGTTTCGCAAGGTTTGAGTTGCGTGGCAGGCGCAGCACTTTCGCACGGTCAAGTATAGATTTCGTGGCAGGCGCAGCACTTTCGCAAGGTCGAGTGCAGATTTCGTGGCAGGCGCAGCACTTTCGCAAGGTGCTGGATCCATTCTCTGCGAGCTAGGGGATAGCAAGATGCAGAAGCGGTCGCGGAGACGGGACCATTGGCACGGCCGCGCGAAGGTTTCGCAAGGTTTGAATTGCGTGGCAGGCGCAGCACTCTGTGCGTGAATTGGGCTTCCGGACAGTGCGCAAACCACCTTGGTTGCGACGCCTTCACGCAGGCGGGTGCGGAACGGTCCCGGAACGGTCTCAGATTTCGTGGTTGGCGCAGCACCTTCGCAAGGTCGAGAAATAGGTAGCTTGATAGATAGAGACATAGATGGACAGTCAGGTATAGATAGTAAGATAGTCTGTTCTTTCGGCTTGCATGGCTCAAACGTAGTCACTTCTGTGATTTGAGCATGTGGCACACCACACAACTCACCACACAATTCGCAACACAACAACTACAGCGCTAAGTGTCCGAGATAGTCAAGCAGACCCACGTGTGTTTGAGTTTTTTATACAGAGTCACAAGACGCAAGCAGTCTTGGTTGGGCCCATCTCCCCCTCAGGGGGTCCTTTACACGCTTCACACCAGCCACACACACACAGCAGCAAAAGCAGGCATCACACCAACCATCACTTCGCAACAGCACAAGCAGGCATGTAGCACATTTTAGAATTTGTTAGATCTTGTTCACCATAGTGTCTGACTTCTTGGTACCCGCCGGCTAGGCTAAGGGCGGCTTGGCATTTCGGCCGGCCGCGCGCGCCATGGACCGCGAAGAGGGCAATGCAAGTGAGGGCCGCTTTCAGGTTCTGTTGGCTTACCTGGCCGCCAACACCGTGGAGCTGCGACAGCTGCAGTGCCCAGACATTGCAACGCTTTTACGCACGGGCGAAGCTAGGCGAGGCAAGCCGGCCATCCCAGAACGAGCAGCCTTGCGCCGCTTCGTGCAGCGACACGGCCACACTTTTACAGATGGCCAGCAGGCCGAGCTCCGGGCCTGGGAGGCTCGGCTGTGCGTCTCGCCGGAGCACGCAGCAGACGCAGCGCAGTTTGCCGAGTTCACTGCCTTACTTGAGCGGCGTGCAGATTTTTTTCAGTCACTGCGCAAGCCGTCTTTAGAAGCTTGCTTTGAAGTGCACGCAGTAAAAAAGGATAGAGACCTCAAGTTCGGTCAAAATTTCATGCGCCGCAGCATCCCAAAGCTTTCGCAGGAGCAGAAGGACGAGCTGGCCGAGTGGGAGGCCATGCTTTGTGACGCTGGCGAGGGCGAGCGCTTGGCGTTTCGGCCGGCGCTGCAGCGACAGCTGGAAAAGTTTATCGCCTTGCTCGAAAATCGAGCCGAGTACTTGCAGAGCTTGCAGAAGCCTTCGCTTAAAGCTTTGTTTGAAGCACACACCGTGAAAAATGACAAGGAACTCAAGTTCGGCCAAAACTTCATGTGCCGCTGCTACCCGAAGCTTTCGCAGGAGCAGAAGGACGAGCTGGCCGAGTGGGAGGCCATGCTTTGTGACGCTGGCGAGGGCGAGCGCTTGGCGTTTCGGCCGGCGCTGCAGCGACAGCTGGAAAAGTTTATCGCCTTGCTCGAAAATCGAGCCGAGTACTTGCAGAGCTTGCAGAAGCCTTCGCTTAAAGCTTTGTTTGAAGCACACACCGTGAAAAATGACAAGGAACTCAAGTTCGGCCAAAACTTCATGTGCCGCTGCTACCCGAAGCTTTCGCAGGAGCAGAAGGACGAGCTGGCCGAGTGGGAGGCCATGCTTTGTGACGCTGGCGAGGGCGAGCGCTTGGCGTTTCGGCCGGCGCTGCAGCGACAGCTGGAAAAGTTTATCGCCTTGCTCGAAAATCGAGCCGAGTACTTGCAGAGCTTGCAGAAGCCTTCGCTTAAATCTTTGTTTGAAGTGCACGCAGCGAAGACTGACAAAGAACTCAAGTTCTGCCAGCACTTCATGGATCGCTGCTACCCACAGCTTTTACAGGAGCAAAAGGACGAGCTGGCCGAGTGGGAGGCCATGCTTTGTGAGCCTGGCGAGGGCGAGCGCCTGGCGTTTCGGCCGGCGCTGCAGCGACAGCTGGAAAAGTTTATCGCTCTGCTCGAAGAACGAGCCGAGTACTTCCAGAGCTTGCAGAAGCCTTCGCTTAAATCTTTGTTTGAAGCGCACGCCGTGAAAAATGAGAAGGAACTCAAGTTCGGCCAAAATTTCATGCTTCGCTGCTACCCAAAGCTTTCACAGGGGCAGAAGGACGAGCTGGCCGAGTGGGAGGCCATGCTTTGCGAGCCCGGCGAGGGCGAGCGCTTGGCGTTTCGGCCGGCGCTGCAGCGGCAAGTGGACCGATTTGTTGCCCTGCTGGCGAGCCGCCGCGCAGAATTCCTGCAAGAGAAAGAATCTTCTCTTGGCGCGCTGTTTCGCGCTGCCCGTCGCGGCCGCGACAAGGACTGGAGGTTCGGCCACGAGTTCGTGTCTCGCGTGCTGCCGAAGTTGTCAGCAGAGATGGCGGCGCAGGTGCAGCAGGCAGCAGCTTCTTGCCTATGCCCGGCAGAGAGGGCGGCGCGCAAGGCTCCGCACGAGCCCAAGCTGCATGTCGAGGAGTGCGCGCTCGGCGACGACTTGCCTCGCCCGCGGCTGCCAAAGTGCTTGCGCCAGCTATACGGCGACAGCTTGGACGCGGAGACCCGCGTCCGAACCTTCTTCCACCGAGTGCACGAGGTGGACACGTTTTTGCAGGAGCAAGAGTTTACGGCCTGCGAGTACTGCAAGGAAGGGTGGTTCGGGACCACCCGGCCACGCGACGCCCTGCCGGGCCAGGTCGAGACCGCTACCTTCAAGAAGAGCAACTTTATCCTTGCGCCAGAGAAGGACTGGCTGGAGCCCGGCAAAGCAATATGCCGCAACTGCCTGTCAGAGGCTGTGGCACGGGCCAAGGAAGGGCTCCCCAAAGCGCCCGTCCGCTTCACTGCGGAGAACCTTGCAGACCCGGGGGAGTCTCTGGCAGAGACCGACGCGCTCACCTTCTTCGAAGAAGAGCTGCTGTCGCCGATACAGCACATCGTGCGCATCTTCACGCTGCACGCTACTGGGCAGTGCGAACTGCGTGGCCATGTCGGCAACTTGTTTCAGAATGGCCCGCAGTACGTGCGGCAGATCCCGGCCCTGGTCGGAGACATGAAGATGCTTTTGGTTCGGCGCTGCCCGAAAGACCCGGCCCGCAAGCAGCGTGTGCCTTTCCTGGCGTCCCGCCAGCGACTTGAGCAGGCGCTGGACCGCATCGCACGGCCGGCCGCGGAAGGCGGATCGCTGGCGCTGCAGCCGGGCGCGCTCACGCCAGGCGGCTACGTGGACCTGGTGAGCCGCGAGAACCTGGCTCAATTCGAAGACTCTCCGGAGGGCGCAGAGCCGGTCGGCTTGCAGGTGACTGTCGTCGAGCAGCAGGAGGTCACCAGCTTGGGTTACAGCTTGTTTGCCATGTGGCTGAGTTCTTCCCTGGAGCTGCAGTTGGCCGCGCAAGTGAGGGCGCTGCACGAGCCGGCTGACGTGGAAGATCAGCTCCAGCGGCAGCAAGCGACATGGAATGCGCTCCGTCGCGCGGTGCGCAGCTTCGTTTTTGACGAGGAGCTCGACTCCCCGACAGCGGCCGCGGCGCCCCAGACGGGCGACCCTGGCGACCGACGGCTTGCCGCTTCGGGCAGCCGGCCGGATGCAACCCCGCGCCAGGACTCAGAGGAGCGGAATGTCGCCTCAGACGGCCTTGGCGACGGAGGGCTTGCCGCTGCGGGCGGCCTTCCGACTGCAGCACCACGGAGAGACTTACTCATAGCGGACTTGGTAATGTACCTCAGGTCCGTCGTGGTGCGGAGCGGCGAGTTTTCCGTGGAGGAAGTGCTTCTGGATGAGCTCACCGCGGTGCAAGAGCTGGCCAGTTGGCAGGAGCCACTCACCTCCGTGGGCCTCTGGTCTCCTGAAGATCTCGCCGGCCAGCAAACCGAGACGACCATGAAGGACGATCTGTGGCAGGCGCTGGAAAGCGCGAATGCGTCTGCGCCGCAGATGCGCACGGCCGCTCGCTTTGGCGCCGCACGCATCCCGGGGCTCCCGATCCTGGACCCACCGACGGTGCAGTCCCGGAACCAGCTGATCAGAGAAGATCAGCCTTACTACATTGCCGCCGGCTTCATTAAGCTTTTCCCCTTGGGACAAGGGGACTACTGGGCCCACGTGCGGGCCAGGCAGCAGGCCGGCGTCCCTCTGTCGTTCTGGGAGTGGCTGCAGCATTTGCTGCTGCATGCGGACGGCCGGTTTCAAGCGCACCCGCGCTTTTACTTCTTTGCGCTGAATACGGCCTTGCGCAGCAAGGCGCTGCGGTCTCGCAGCTACTTTGTGAAGCGGCAGACTGGCATGAACGCCAACGTGCCGCACACCAACGAGGAGCTCTTGAGGATGGGCAAGGCGCAGTTCACGAAGATCGTGACCGCCTTCGAGCACTCGCTGCCGTGCTCCGCGCAGGAGAAAATCCATCAGCGCTCCGACTTGGAAGCCATGGTGGAGCAGATCGAACAAGACACGTTCGAGTTCCAAGTGCAGGAGCTGGAAGAGACAGCACAGACGGCTGCCCAGGCATGTGGCGCCGGAGACCAGCCCCACACCGCGGCCGCCGGCGAGTTGAGGCAGTCTTTGCTGGATTGCCAGCGCTTCCTTGATACTATGAAAGTGCCTGGGACGCAGTGTGTGCGCACCTGTCGGGCCGGCGTCCCGCCAGCTCGGGCTTGCCGTTTCGGGCGGCACGAGCGAGGCCCGACCTGGGCCAGCGTCGCGCGACACCCTTGAGCTGCAGCCGCGAGATTTTGCCAGCTGCTTCATCATGCAGGGGCTGTCCGACTACGCTGCGGTGACAGCAACCATGACTTGCTTGCCGGGCAACGTCGCCACGCGCGAGTGGGAGGAAAACCTCATCGTGTGCAGACCCGGCCTGGGTCGAGAGGTCGCCCGCCAACCAGGCGACAAGGAAAGCTGCGCCAAGCAAAGTCGGTCCCACGTGTACTGCGGTAAAGACTACGAGAAGGCGCGCATGCTGCCTGGCACAGGCGCCGTCATGGAGGACGGCCGACGCAAGGGCTTGTACCGATTGTACGGCCGGCGCAACTGCCACCACCTGAACACGCACGACCCACTGAAGGCGATGGGTCTGGTGGCTAACGTGGATGATCAGGTGGTTCTGACGGTGCAAGCTGCCGTCAACTACTTGACAAAGTACATCGGCAAGCTGGGTGGCGGGCAGTCTGCGGCCTCAAAAATGTCGTCGTACATCGACGAAATCATCTGCAAGATGCCAGATGACCAAGAGATGACCGTGGCATCGCTCTTGTCGAGGCTTTTCATCCACGCCGCAGTGCCGCAGGAGATCTCCTCCTTGGAGGCATGGCACGTGCTGCTGGATTTGCCGCGCGTGCTCTCGTCGCGCCAAGTCATGGCGCTCAACGCGAAGGACACCCAGTCCTTCAGAGACATCTCCGAGATAGAGCGCTCCAATCAGGAGGAGTCTGCTCTACGGCCTAGCAAGGTCGAAAACTACATGAGCCGCATGCGCGGCAAGCGGGACGAGGCACTGCGCGCGGAAGATTTGCAGCGCATGTCTTGGGCTAAGTTTTTGAGCCGAGTGACCCGGGGCGGACGCGGACAGCGCTTGTCGCTCCGCCGCAAGCCGTGCATCGTGAAGGAAAAGCCGTTCTTGCAGTTGGACGCGCGGCGTCGGGACGCTGCAGCCATGGCGCGCTTGTGCTTGCGTCTCCACCGCCCCTTTTCCGGCGCCGCGGAGGATCCCATGCATCTGGCGGAGGCCGAGGCAGTGCAGCAGTTGCAGGACTTCGTGTGCTCGTCCAAGTGTCCGCGGTGGCTGCGAAAGCGGTACATGAAGCACAACCGCCAGCGACCGCACAGGGTCGCAGAGACACCCGTCTCAGCGTGCGTGCCGGAGCACGAGCAGCCAGCCGTGGTTGCCGACGCGGGGCTTGCCACCGTGGGCGGCCCCGCTGCGTCACCTGGTTCGCGGCTTGCCGCTTCGGGCGGCCCCGAACGGGCAGACGCGCAGGACACGCGCACAGCAGCCGACGCGGGACTTGCCGCCTCGGGCGGCCCCGCTGCGTCAGCAGGCTCGCGGCTTGCCGCTTTGGGCGGCCCCGAGCCGGCAGGCGCGCAGGATAAGCACGCAGCGGCCGAGCAGCCAGACGCGCAGACGGAGCCACGGCTTGCCGTATCGGGCGGCCTGGCCAACAGCGCCGAGCGGCCACACTTCGCAGCCTTGGTTTCTTGTCCTGAAGAGATGCAGTGGCTCGCCGCACGTCACGTCTTGCTCTGGACGACGCGAGCCGGCGACATGCGCTACAGCGTCGAGCAGTGCCTGAAGGACCACCGTCCGCCGCCCAGAGTGCAGCAGATGCGAGCGTATCTGAAGGCACTGGGCGAGCCTTACCCTAGCGGCGCCAAACTACCCACTCTCAGCAAAGTCTTCGTAGCGGCCATGCTATGGCTGGATTTGCAGCCATACCAAAAGCGCGGCGCCGGCTGTTCGAAGCCGGCGCTGAAGTCCAGCCAAGCGAAGGCTTTGCTTGAGGAGTACTTCGCGAATCATACGAGAGATTTCACGGACAAGCAGAAAAAGCGTATGAAGGAGCGTCCGTACGCAGAAATGTGGAATGAAGTGAAGCGCTTGACGCTCCGCGACTGCGGCCTCCAGGTGGCCGTTGCAGAGCAGCATCGCGTGGCCATGCTGCCAGAACAGCCGGATACTCGCGCGCCCGAGCGTCAGGGTGCTTGGCGCGAGCGGGTGTTCTGCGTCGCTCCGTTCCTAGAGCAGAGCGAAGAATGGGAGGACCCGGCGGCTCGCGAGGCCAAGAGGGCGCGCTACGTGCAAGGCGCCATGCATGAGCAGAGCATGGGAAGGTCGGGAAACCCGTTGCACGAAGTTGCGCTCCCCGAAGACGCAGGCTCCCTGTCCTGCCGGGACGAGAGCACGCGGGCGGAGTGGGACGCACTGAATCAGTACGTTTCTCTCATGCAGCCACTGGCTATCAACCCCGAAGCGGTGGCCGACGTGCCCGCAGCCACGCGCAAGTACTTGCTGAAGCCTTCTCAAGGCGGACTGTCGCAGGTTGAAGCGGCGGCCTTGGCCAGGCAGGACCGCAACGTCGCCGCGTCGGTTGCGCTCGAGGACTTGGATCCCACCCAGCGATCCTTCGCCGATCACCTATGTGCCTGGGCAGAAGCATATCGTGCCCAGCAGGAGCTTTTCGAGCAAAACCTACCGTCGCTTGCCGCTTCGGGCGGCGCCGGTCAACAAGACCCCGCCTCGCTTGCCGTTTCGGGCGGCGGGAAGCAGCTGCGCCAGGCAGCGTTGAGTGCGCCCGTGCTCTTGCTAGGCACGGCAGGCACTGGCAAAACAACCACGATGCAAGCGGCCAACGACGCCTTGGAGCGATCTGGCCTGGCCGGGCGCATCGTGCGCATGGCATACACTGGCGTCGCAGCATCCAACATGGGCGCAGGTAGCCGCACCATCATGTCCTTGCTGCGACTGAATAGTCGCAACGCGTTTTTCGGCCAGCTGGCGCCGCTCAGTGAGGACGACATGCGCGAGCTGGATGCCGAGCTCGGGCGCATGGCCGTGCTGGAGATCGACGAGCTCTCCATGGTGGAAAAGCTCGTGTTGACTTACATACATCGCAGGCTTTGCGAGTGGCGGTACGCTGTGTACCACCCGCAGCACTGCGACGGCCGCCAGTGCCGCTGCGGCGCCCGCATGCCTTTTGGAGGCGTTAAGCTCGTGTTGGCCGGAGATTTCGGCCAGCTGCCGCCCGTGGCCGTAGCAGCAGAGAAAACCTTACTGCACGCGAGGCCGCTGCAGGCAGGACAGTTGCGCGAGGAAGTGAACCTTGGCTTGCGCTTGTTCTTGGGCATCAAGAACGTGTTTCGCCTGCGCCGCATCCACCGGCAGGTGGGCCAGTCGGCGTACAAGGACTCGCTGCTTCGCGTCCGTGATGCCGCGCACACGAAGGAGGACGTTCAGCTGTGGCAGTCCCACGACTTGACCAGCCCTTCGTGCGCGCTGACGCCGTCTGAGCGCGTGGCATTCGAAAAGGAGCGCATCCACATGTTTTGCGAGAATCGCAAAGCCGGCCTGTTCAACGGCCAGCGCTTAGGCGAGCACGCAGCCGAGCAAGGTCGCGGCCACATCCTTAGAGTTTGGTCCGTGGAGAGCTCGGAGATGACGGAGCGGCACAAGTGCGAGCACTACGGCCAGCTTCGCCGCGTGCTGCATCTGGCACAGGGGGCACACGTAATGCTAGTCTTGAACTTAAGAACTTGTTGGAACTTAGTCAATGGCTTAAGAGGGACAGTGGTGGCAGTCCTCCTAGAGCCTCAGCAGTCAGAGTCAGCTGCGTCGCTTGGCGTTTCGGCCGGCGCTGCGCGCAGAAAAGAGCGTGCTTCGGAAACAGGCGGCTTGTCCGCACGCCAGGTAGAATACGTAGTGGTGGACTTCCCCGGGTACATCGGCCCCGAGATGATACCCGGGCAGCCAACTTGGGTGCAGTACCCGGCCTTGAGCCGCACGCAGTTTCCCATCGTGCTGGCGTACGGGATCACCGTACACAAGAGTCAAGGCCTGACTCTGCGCGATGGCTGCGTGTTCAACGTAGACCACGAGCCGACGTGGTCGCCGCTCAAGTGCCTTGGCCTGGCGTTTGTCGGCATGTCCAGAGCCACGGACTTTGCGCGCATGGCCTTCAAATACGTGCCAGACTACTGGGCCTTCCGCGCCGTGGCCGACACCGACTTGTTTCGTTGGCGAGCAGAGCTAGAGAAGCGGCTGGACGCGCTGCACGATGCCACAGCCAGTGGCATGTTTGGAGGCGCCGTGTCCGTAGAAGACGACCTCGCCCGCCACGTGGCATGGTCGGAGAGCCGGCGGCAAGTTCCCATGACCGCTGCAGAGGTCGAGGACTTGCGGCAAATGCTGTCTCTGCGCGGAATGCTGAGCGCCCCGCACTACGACGACAAGCCGACAAAGCTTCCCGCCTCGAAGCTCGGCGGCGGCCGCAAGCGCCGCAAGACCATGCGGGCAATGTCCGCGGCCGAGTACACGGCAGACCCGGAAGAAGGCCGCCAGGCCTACGAGGATGAAGAAGACCTCGTGCAAAAGTACGGGGACTTGTCCATGCCTGATGAGCTACCGGACTCCGAGCCGGAGTTTTTCGGAGAAAAGTTTTTGGAGGAGCAGTGTTCCGACGGCGACTACGAGTAAGGGGCCGCTGCAGGCCATAGGTGGCTTACTTGCACGTCTTTCGGCAGGCTGCAAGCCACAGGAGCGCGCGCAGACAGCGGCCGCTGCGCTTGCTGTTTCGAGCGGCGCACGGCCTTCACCTCTACAAAGCAGCCTTGTTGCCACGCGTGACATAGCGCAAAGCTGCAAGACACAGGAGGTTGCTTGTGTGTTCTCCTTTCTCCTTTGAGCAAGCTGCGCCCTCCTTGAGCATCCTTTTGTGTAGCCAGCACTGCTGGCCGCTGCGCTTGCTGTTTCGAGCGGCGCGCGGCCTTTACCTTGACAAAGCAGCCCTATTGTTGCCGCGGTCATTACGCATGTTTGTCGTGGTTAGTGTGGTCCCCTTTTCGTAGCGGCGGCAGGCGCGCGCACCGGTGAGGGCTGTGGGCGGGCGCCGGTGCCGCGCGGCCGACCGGCGTTTCAGGTCCCTTTGTTTGCTGTCACTGGTTAGATTGTTTCGATTCGTAATGGCCGCTGCAACAACAGGGCGGACGCCGCGCGAGTCCGTGAAAACGACCGAGGGGGGAACACGACTGGCAGGGATGACGGGAACGCACGCGCGAGAATGACTCAATAAGGCTGAGGCAGCAAGGGCAGGGGAGCCGTTGTTTTTCCTTCAGATGTTTAGGGGCCTCCTATGTTTGAACCACAGCTAGGTTGTATTGCTGTGAGCTCTGTTTTGCTTGCGACGTTCTTTGTGGGACAAGAAAACGCAACGTTCTTTGTGGGACAAGAAAACGCAACAATTGGTTGATTTCTGATGCCAGTGGTCCCATTGAAGTAGGTGGCCAGTTGTTGTACATGTTTCAGAGGGCCTTGTTTCGGAGATTTTGGAGCGAGTTGTCACCGTTTTGCTTCTGCAGCTTTTTGCATCGACGTCCGAATCTGGCTATGTTGCTTCCAAGAAAACTGTCGCGCTGCGAGCGTGCCGTTTGGGGCCGCGCGCAAGAGCGCGAAGCCGAGCTAGCGTGCCGTTTCTAGGGGCCTCCTATGTTTGAACCACAGCTAGGTTGTACTGCTGTGAGCTCTGTTTTTCTTGCAACGTTCTTTGTGGGACAAGAAAACGCAGCAATTGGTTGATTTCTGATGCCAGTGATCCCATTGAAGTAGGTGGCCAGTTGTTGTACATGTTTCAGAGGGCCCTGTTTCGGAGATTTTGGAGCGAGTTGTCACCGTTTTGCTTCTGCAGCTTTTTACATTGACGTCCGAATCTGGCTATGTTGCTTCCAAGAAAACTGTCGCGCTGCGAGCGCGCCGTTTCGGGCCGCGCGCAAGAGCGCGAAGCCGAGCTAGCGTGCCGTTTCGGGCCGCGGGCAGCGGGCGTGCCGTTTCGGGCCGCGCGCTAGGAGAAGAAAAGCAAAAGTTCCCGTGCGGCGGGGAAAAACTGCTGGGCATAAAGTTAAGTGGGCGGAGCGCGTGGGGCCAGCCAGGGAAAAACTATCGCGCTGCGAGCGTGCCGTTTCGGGCCGCGGGCAGCACGCGTGCCGTTTCGGGCCGTGCGCTAGGATAAGAAAAACAAAAGTTCCCGTGCGGCGGGGAAAAAACTGCTGGGCCTAAAGTTAAGTGGGCGGAGCGCGTGGGGCCAGCCGGGGAAAAACTATCGCGCTGCGAGCGTGCCGTTTCGGGCCGCGCGCAAGAACGCGGCGCCGAGCTAGCGTGCCGTGTCAGCGGGCGTGCCGTTTCGGGCCGCGCGCTAAGAAAAAAAAGTTCCCGTGCGGCGGGGAAAAAAACTGCTGGTTTAAAGTTAAGTGGGCGGAGCGTGTGGGGCCAGCCGGGGAAAAACTATCGCGCTGCGCGCGTGCCGTGTCGGGCCGCGCGCAAGAGCGCGAAGCCGAGCTAGCGTGCCGTTTCGGGCCGCGGGCAGCGGGCGTGCCGTTTCGGGCCGCGCGCTAGGACACAAAACGCCAAAAGTATCAAAGCAGCATAAAGAAACATATAGGGTGAAAAGTCCAGTGAGCAAGGCCGCGCGCAGCGGGCGTGCCATTTCGGGCCGCGCGCTAGGGTAAGAAAAACAAAAGTTTCCGCGCGGCCGGGAAAAACTATTGGGCATAAAGTTAAGTGGGCGGAGCGCGCAGGGCCAGCCGGGGAAAAACTATCGCGCTGCGAGTGTGCCGTGTCGGGCCGCGCGCTAGGATACAATACGCCAAAAGTATCAAAGCAGCGTAAAGAAAAATATAGGGTGAAAAGTCCGGTGGGCAAGGCCGCGCGCAGCGAGCGTGCCGTTTCGGGCCGCGCGCTAGGATAAGAAAAACAATTGTCTCCGCGCGGCAGGGAAAAACTATTGGGCACAAAGTCAAGTCGGCGGAGCGCGTGAGGCCAGCCAGGAAAAACTATCGCGCTGCGAGCGTGCCGTTTCGGGCCGCGTGCTAGAGCGCGAAGCCGAGCGAGCGTGCCGTTTCGGGCCGCGGGCAGCGAGCGTGCCGTGTCGGGCCGCGCGCTAGGATACAAACCGCCAAAAGTATCCAAGCAGCACAAAGTTAAAAAACATATAGGGTATAAAGTTCAGCGGGCAAGGCCGCGCGCAGCGAGCGTGCCGTTTCGGGCCGTGCGCTAGGATAAAAACACTGGAAGTTTCCGCGCAGTAAGAAAAAACTATAGGGTTATGCGCGTAGGGCCATAAATGAAAGAAGAAGGGGCAGGCTTTCCGTTTCGGGCCGCGTGTGGCGGACACGAGCAGGCGTGCTATTTCGAGCCGCGCGCAGTGAGCGTGCTGCTTCGGGCCGTGCGCTATAGACACAAAGAAAATGTCTCGTGCTGCTTTGTGCCGCTTCGCAGGAAAAAATCACGCACGTTTGGCACGCCGCGTGACGCCGAGGCCATATAGAGATCAAAGCCGCGCGGGCGTGCCGTTTCGGGCCGCGCGCGCAGCGACCAAGCACTGTCCAAGGAGTAAGAAACGCGAGCGGAAAGCCGAGAAGGTTTGACTTATGTTTTGCTGGCTCGTGGCAAGAAAAAACCATGGCAATGACTCCGTTGACTAAGGTTGCCAGAGTAAAGGAGGCTTTGACCTCGCCCAGATTTCGCGCTTGACGCGCGCGCCGTTTCGGGCCGCGTGTTCGTGTCGGCACGTGCCGTGTCGGGCCGCGTGCTCGCACAGACTGCCGCACCGGCGGAGCAGACGAAGAGAAAAGCGCAGCTTTCGTGCTTGACACGCGTGCCGTTTCCGGCCGCGTGTTCGTGCCAGCCCAGACTACAGCACAGCTTGAGCAGATGCAAAGAAAAGGCGCTCTCGGGGGGGAGAGAGGAAGGGTCGAACTTGAAGCGCTCGTTGTTTTTTTTGGCTTTGGCGCACTGGGATGAGAGCTGTGGAAAAGGAAAAGAAAAACAACTGAAAACAGCACACAAGACCGAGAGAGAGAGAGAGAGAGAGAAAGAGAGAGAGAGAGAGAGAGAGAGAGAGAGAGAGAGAGAGAGAGAGAAGCAAGGGGCCAAGGACAGTTCTCCAAACTATAGTTGTTCACTGCTTTGAAACTTCCGCCCCCCGGCTCTGCCGGACCTTACTGGTAAAATGGATGTGCAGTCTGATCGTGACGTTGCAAGAGTACCTCTTACCAGTTGCCAGACCAAGAAGTCAAGATATACTTCCTTGCGTGTCCCCAGCTTTCATCGCCCCAAAGGAACCAGCTCTTGGCTTGGCATATGCTTCAATCAAACATAGGACCCCTCCAATCCCGTCAAGACTCGAACTGGGCAACGCCACACGAGTTCTCATTCCAGGCAGTTCAGCCAGCGCAAACAGAAGCTACCCAGGCCCTCTGTCAATCTGCTGGTAAGCAGCGCGAGCCAAAAGCGGGGATGGCAAGCGCCGAAGAATTACCAGTGTGGCAAACGGGGGCACACAGCGCTCCCAATTGGTGACTATTGGCGTGAAAGGGGCACTGGTTACATCACTGGATGCACAAACGCAAATCAAGCCATTGATCCACAATTGAAACACACTCATGATGGGCGTACAAGCTCGCTACTTCTGCGCTACAATTCTGAACTTTTGCAAAGCAATGCTCGCTCAAAGCAAACAACAACATGTGGGTGTGTGTGTGTGTGTGTGTGTGGGTGTGGGTGTGGGTGTGGGTGTGGGTGTGGGTGTGGGTGTGGGTGTGGGTGTGGGTGTGGGTGTGGGTGTGGGGTGTGGGTGTGGGTGTGGGTGTGGGTGTGGGTGTGGGTGTGGGTGTGGGTGTGGGTGTGGGTGTGGGTGTGGGTGTGGGTGTGGGTGTGGGTGTGGGTGTGGGTGTGGGTGTGGGTGTGGGTGGTGTGGGTGTGGGTGTGGGTGTGGGTGTGGGTGTGGGTGTGGGTGTGCGTGTGGGTGTGGGTGTGGGTGTGGGTGTGGTGTGTGGTGTGTGTGGTGTGGGTGTGGGTGTGGGTGTGGGTGTGGGTGTGGGTGTGGGTGTGGGTGTGGTGTGTGGGTGTGTGGTGTGGGTGTGTGGTGTGTGTGTGTGTGTGTGTGTGTGTGTGTGTGTGTGGTGTGTGTGTGTGTGTGTGTGTGTGTGTGTGTGTGTGTGTGTGTGTGTGTGTGTGTGTGTGTGTGTGTGTGTGTGTGTGTGTGTGTGTGTGTTTGTACGAGCGCGCTCGTAAAAGGAACACCAGCAGGGCAATTGCATTTGCGGGTCCCCCCAGCAGGCGATAGCTCAACCAGGAAATACAAATTATAGCTGCTAAGCAAAGGGGTTATAGGGACGCGCATGGGGCGCAAAATAGGCAGGCCTCGAGTGAGCGAAGAGAAACTCTAGAAAGGATGGGCCTATCAATCAGCTCCCTCCCAGCTGTGGGTTTGGATTGGCTTGGTGGTGAAACGGAGCGGTTTCCCATTTACCCTCTGCGTCCCTCTACAAAAACCAGGGGTTCAAATCCTCAAGCACCAACGAAGGATTGCCTGAATCGATGTTTCACAGGCCTCGGAAAAGGTGAAAACACATGAAATGGCTCCAGAACCCGGACTTGCTCATGTGATGGTGGCAAAAACACACACGCACACACGGCAATATTGCTTGTCTCCACTGGTCATGGGCTTTGCTTGCGGGTAAAACTGTCACTCTCCTCTTGTTGCCGCTCGCAGGCTCAAAAGGGCAAAATGTCCCACTCGACCAGAAAACCCGGAAGACGCTTGAAGAATTGCACCGCGTTGTTCTGAACATTCTGGGCCCTTAGTCAGAATTCTGCCTCAGCCCTGGGCATGGTTCGTCAAGGTGTGATCAAGGCGGGCAGCTGCAAAGACTTGACGCAGTGGAAATGCCGATCTCGGGCATGTCACAGGTTTCTTCACACGTTGCTGGAAAGGCAAAGGCTTGTATCAGCTTGCGACTGGTTTTTCCGAGAGACCATGGAATTCTTCACCGAGTCACGCCACTGCCCTAGTGAACCACTGCTGCTAACAGCTCGGACAGCGACTTGGGGCATGCAGCGGGCGATTTTGGGCGTTACGTGTGACAAAGCCAAAGCGACTGCGTCTGTGTCCGCGGCGCCACCCCTCAAAACGGCGGGAGCGGAAGCCATACGAAGCAACAGGCATGGGAAATTGAAAGCTCATCAGGGTAAACAGCTTGATCCGGCATTGCCAGGGCAACACAAGTGAAAACCTGACCTGCGGCGTCCACGCTGCAAACCAACCTGATCTGACACACTGTTTAGGGGATCCCCCCAAAATTGATTTTGGTTTTCCTTTTGGTTTTCCTTTTAAACCATCCAAAAGGGGTGGGGGGGCTCATGACCATCCGCTGTTCATGTGTCGCTGGCGACTTTTACTCCCGGCAGCTCAGCTCGAAGGCACCGCAGGGCCGCCTCATCGCATGCGATCCATCTGGGGACTCGTTCAAATCTGCACGTAGTGAAGGGGGTTCTAGCCCCAAAATTAAGGCAATCCCTTTAAATTAAAATAAGGTAATCCCAAATTAGAATTATAGCCTGAAACTGGGATGAAATCCAATTTTTAATAGGTAGTTTGAGGGTGCAGGTATATGGAAGGAGGGTAGAAAAGGAGACCGATCACCAGGACCCCTATTCGGACCTCTGTTGTCTGCCTGAATACCCGTTTTTGTGGGTGAAAGGCAGAAACCAAAAAGACCCTTTGAGGGTCCAGGTACTTGCGTTGTTTTTTGCTGTGAACGTGACTAACCTGGCTTTAACCCGTACCCCAGCTCCCCATTCGACTGACTGCACCTGCTTTCAGGAAACTCAGGCCAAAATGGTCATCGTTTTTCCCGGGATCAGACCGGAGCTCCAAGTGAATCTCCGGGATCGCTGGACCAACCCTGAGGACCTTCCTGGCTTTCTGTGGCCTGAAGTTCTTCGAGGAAGGTGCCGCGGACAAGGACATCGGATGCCCGGCGATGCTGGCTCGGGCTTTCTTGCCGTCGGAAGGGTATGTTTAGACACCGAAGAGTCAAACAAAGGCTCGGGATTTTGTTGCTTCGGAAGGTGATGTTTGGACACCTAAGCGTCAAATAAGGCTCGGCAGCTATCTTCTTTGGGCTTGGGGTTTCTGGAAAGGGAACTGAATGGATTTGTTGGAGGGGGCCTTATTTAGCCAATGACACCCCCAGTCCGCAACCAAGGGCAATTGAAAGACCAAAAGGAAAATGGCTGGTTGCCTACTGTTGACCCCGGATGAATAAACCCCTGTTTATTAATATGGGGGTGTCCGATTCTGGCTTTAGTGGGAATCAGACCACTTTTGGAGGGGCCTCCACCCCCATATCAATGAACAGGGGTGTATTAATCCGGGGTCAACATAAGGGCGAACCGCCTGGGATCCACTGGGGCCCCGGTTGGCCGGGGCCCCCGGCGCGTCGCCCGCGTCTTCCGTGTGGGGCGGTAGGGCGGGCCCCGGGCGTTGCGGAGCTCGCGCGGGCCTCGGTGTTTGACTGACCCCGTGTTCACCTTGCCCTTGGTGGTGCGAAATCGGTAGGGAATGAGAACTTGGAATGAACCCAGGCTTTGGTCGGTCCCAGAACAAAGGGAACCACCAGTTGGATGGTTCATAGGGGTCGTTCTTTCATTCCCTACTGAGCACCAGCAAGCTTCTACTTGGTGGATGGTTTGGTGCTGAACTTGTCTTCCGTTTGCTTGATCCCCCTAGAACTAAGATTAAGATTCCCGTAGTGACAGATTACCTTTAAATCAAAAGGAGAGCACAACAAATAGTCTTAAGCAAAGTGGAAGTAGCCAGTTGTGGGTTCCTTTTTTGAGGCTTGCTGAAAGGCTAAAGGCAAACCAAAGGGACAACCGAAATGCATTTTGAAGCTTGCCCTTCGACACAGAATGTTACCAGGTTGACATCCCGAAAAGTAAGCCTTGGGAGGGCCTCCCCCGGCAAAACACCTCGTCTCCGGTTCTCGTTTCTCCAGTCCTCTCTTGGCAAAAAGGGCGGCAATAGGATGCAAGGAAACTGCCTTTGCTCTTATCCCACTGGAGGGTGCCAGGATTGTTAAGGCGATTTGTACTAGGGGGGCCTAGGGAGGTGACCCGGTGTCTGGGCCAGCCTTAGATCTGCAAGAGTCATATCATCTCTCTGGTGAACCCAAAAATACGCAAAAGGTCCAACAAAACAAACACGTCCGCTAAACGTTTGGAGTACACAACCTTAACTAACTCCTCCCTTAAAAACCACGCTAACACACTCCCAAGTCTATGCTCGACGGCATTCAACGTAGGGTAAGTTCAGTCTGGCAATCTGAGACCTTCGGTGCCGAAAAAGAACATGCGCCAGCCAAAGGGCAGTCCCAGGGCGTGTCATCCAGGATGTGGGGTAGCAGCCCACCTGGACAGGCCCAGATCAAACGAGTAAATCCGGCCTTTTGTGGGATCCCGAAATAAGAGGGGACCTGACGCTTCAAGATCTATATTTGCTTGTCGACTGTGCCGTCGCAAAAAGAAACACCCAAGTTCTTCTTGGGTATGACATGTTCATCTGTTTTTGAGGCTCCTGGGAATCCCTGCCAAGTTCATAAACCTTTGTTGCGAACCAGGGATGAATCTCTACGCTGCTCGCATACAAATCCCTACCAGAAGAAATGCTCCCCCCGATCAAACTCAACCAGGAGGTTTGCTTCATCTGGGGTTCCCGTTCGTTTGACCTGTACCCTTGAACCCTCTGAATGGTAATCGCCTGGATGAATCCGGACCGTTCCTCACGGGCTCCCTGGATTTTACGGGGGTTCACATGACTAGTGTCCTCGGGATGAAAACCAAAGTTGCCAATTTGTGTCGACTTGGTGGATGAATAGGTGTGTGGCCCTCTTGGGATCCTCTCTACAACGGGACACCCACAAAGAATTGAAATCGGTGGTTACTAAAGTGTGTTCCCGCACCCAAGAACAAGGGTGTTGGAGAGCAATCTAGTCGGTGGGTTCTCGACAGCTGCAGTGACTTAGGGACCAACAAAGGTAAAGGTTCTTCACCCGAAGAAGAGTTAACCATCAATGGGGTCTTCCACTCGGAACAAGCCACAAATGCATGTCAGGGCGACAAAAGAATCCAACCATGCCCGTCAATGGTCTACTTGCTCAAGCTGACTAAGCTCGTAGTCATGGCTAGTAATTATCACCCTGGTAGCTACTTGGCAAGCTTACAACAGATGTAAATGGCTATAATCATATATAATGCAGATTATGGCTCACTCAAAGAATGGTAGCTTTTTTGCGAATTTGAAACAGGTGTAAATGGGCATGTTTGTAGACCCTCTTTTCTACTAGGATACATACCTATGTAGCTGAGCCCCCAAAACAGGCAAAAATCCTTATTTGGGTAGACCCTAGTGCTAAATAGCCTTTTTGTGTTACCATCAAAGTCACCCTTCAAGGGGTGGGCTTGAAAATAACATTGGGTAGCCTTTGGTGGACAAAATTGAGACAAATGTTTGTCCACCAAGCAGCCATTGCTAGATTCGTGGACCTTGATTCAAAGTCGAATCTTGCCAGTGAAAACCATCAACATCCTGCAGTCAGTTTTTCGGGGAGGCGTGTGGCATGTCTTTGGGGTGCATTGAATTGTTCACCCTGTCAAACTGGGCAATGTTCGACCTGAAGGCTAGAATGAACTTTCAGCAAATCTACTACAATCATCATTTCCGCAAAGGGCAGCAATGTCTCAAATGTTTCCAAACGATGACCCTGCGCAATACAAGAACTCCCGAAACAAATTATTTCCCCTACTCAAAGGGGGGCTCAGAGATTGGTCGGAACCCAATGAAGCTACGCTGACGAGAAAATGGAAGAATTTGGTTCATCTTAGACCTGCAAAAAGTTCACTTTGCGACTTGAAAGCGAAACTGATGGAACACCTTTTGAAGGCAAGCGATGCGTTCAAACAGAGTTTGTCTCTAAGGGGCCCCTCAAAACGGGGTCTCTTAGCCTCAAAACAAAAACGGCCTTCAAACCCGCAACGCGAAAGGGTTGCAGAGGGTGCCGGCACAACTTGCAATCCGGAACAATTGCAAGCGTGCCGGCGCAACCTGCAAACCGAAAGGATTGCAGAGCGCGTTAGCGCAATTTGCAAACGCAACGATTGCAGCGTGAAAGGATTGTACCCCATCCAAACAGAACGGCGGGCTCGCAACCCACCGTTTGTTCGTTGTAGCCCAAAGACCTATACCTTGACACGCAAAAAGTTATACCCTTTTCTCGGCCTGAAAAAAAATGACCAGCCAAAAAGAATGGCTTCCGGGTACACAAGAAAGCCAAAGTTATATACAAAAACAACCACGCGAGCACGCCCAAGTTCTACAAAAGCCGCGAGCGTCTTCTTCCGCCTGCGAACTTGTCCCACAGATCCGTTTCCTCTGGCTCAGACCTTAGCACTCGAAACGATCCGCAGGTCATGGCTCGGAGGTCATTTTTGTCTCGCGACAAAAACCACATAAAAACCATGGGGCAGTATCCTCGCAAAAAAAAGAGAGAAGGAGAAGCGAGCAGGAAGCTCCTTGCAAGTATGTTGACGTTGGGTTCCTTGTGGTGGAAATTCGAAGCAAGCAGGAAGCTCCTTGCAATGATGTTGAAATCGGAGTCCTTGTAAAAGCAAAACAGCGGAACAAAAAACACACAAAAAAAAACATGAAGCTCCTTGCCGGGATGTATACAAATGCTTTTCCACTTCTGCAATCTTAAACATCAAACATCGGAGAGTCCTTTGCTCTCACATGGTCATGGTGCATCCATGTTTTAATGCTGACTGCATATGTTTTGAACCCGGGATGGATGAAACCCGACTTGAGCAGCATGCACGATCTACCTGGTGCAAAGATGCATTTTGTCCATACACATGGCCCACGCTTGGAGCTTTGAGCTGGCACACATGTGCAAACCCCCTAAAACCCTTATTAGTACTCTAGTGGCTCCGCTGCCTTGTTGAGACAATATAAACCATCACAACTGTGGTAGTAGAACCAAAGGTTAAGATGGGGGGGGGGTTCCTCTCCAAAAGTGACGAATCCCCACCAAAAACCGGGGACACCCCCACATTGATAATGGAAGTTTATTCATGCTGGCTTAACATACAGGTCACTCTTCTTGCTAACCGAAAACAAGGGGAATCGAGTTGAACCCCTGCCATATCCGTGACTGTTCTTGGCTGAAGGTCCAGTCGAGCAACCAAACCAATCCAGGGATTCATGCAGGATGTGTACCCAAAACGCTCCCCAAAACACGGAGAACCACATGTACTCCAACACCTGAAATCACGGCTCTCCAAGTCAAAGACCCTCATCTTGGTGACCTCATTCTACCCCGGAATCGGCGAGCTCGCCGTAAAATTGACTCTTCCATGCCGCATGCCCTCCTTTGAAGGGCTGCTCTTCTCAAAGGGAGATCAACATTTCTAGGGCAAATGCGAAAGCCACCCCAACATGGCTTCGGTTTTTGTTCTGGTTTCCCTTTGGCCACAAAAAGCAAAGTACCCAAACCCTTCTTTTCAAACCTGGTAAAATCTGGGTGCACTGGCAAAAAATAATTCAGATCCCAACCCGCGATTCAGATGAACCTCCCCGAGCATTCCATGTCCCTCGTTTCAAAAACCAAAATGTTTTGAAAAGGGGGCACCAGCGCCAAAACAACAAATCCCCGTGTTGCAACAAAAAGAACAGGGACAAACCCGTGTTTCGAACAAATAGTCTTGAAAAAGAAAACATGGTTTTGACACACACAAAAAGAGCGGAACAGCGCAGGGCCGATGTGGTCCCAAAGCTTAGACGCATGAGCTCCTGCGCCGCCTGCTGCGCCTCTGGTGATGCCAGCTGCTCTGCCAGCTCAGCGTCCTCCGTATGGGCCATCAGTGCTGCCTATGGCTAGGCTGGAAAACGCGGACCCCAGCAATTGGTTTTTTGTTTGTGAGTCCACTGGTGAGTGGAAAACAAAGGGACCCCCAAAAAAGCAAAATCATGCTGGACCATTTTTCTTAACCCAGCTGGGTGGTGCCTAGATAGCCAAGTTGCGATCGTTGTTTTCGGTCACTGTTGCTGGCTTTTGGGGCAAAGTGCATGGGAAACAAAACAGCAACTGGCGATTCAGGTGTGCGGTTTTCCCGTTGGTTTAGCTGGGTTAAAACCTGTGCTGTTGAGCCGCTTTCTCTGGAGATGTTCTCAGGGTTGCTCCATTGGGCTAAGAGATGTCTTCCGAAGCGCCACCCAAACAAATTCATACGGGGCCTCTCAACATGGGCTTCGGACTCTCTTTGGGTTAGTATGTTCAGGGAACAAAAGGAAACCAACCATTTTTGGGGACCGAGTCCTATTTGGAGAACCTCCCGAAATGAAATGCGAACATTTGCGAACAAAACTCGTGTTTTGCACTGCTGTCCAAGTGTTGGGGGGGGGGTGTCTAGCTGTAAGTGTCACTGCAGTTTGGCCAAATCAATCAGGTTCCCTTCAATAGTGCACAAAGTGTTCGTGGGAAACACTCTCGTAAATTCCCCTTCTTGGGAATCCCTTTTCAGAAAAAAAGCAAGCCACAAAAAATGTATCAATGGAAAACAAATCAACTTCTAACCGCGCCATTTGCCAAGCAATCCAGTGCTTCAAAAAGGCTTCCCTCCATTTGCTTAAGTCCCCTGGAAATATAACATATTTCCAGTAGTGATAGATTCCCTTTAAAACCGGGTACAGACAACGACAAAGGGACTCAACCCAAGGTGGGGACCGCGGATTGAGCAGGGTTGATTTGATCGTCATCTGGTGGGAATACATCACTTTGGGGAACACCCCCCAATTAATGGGACGGTGACAAAAAAAGATCCCGGGGCCTTTAGACAGCTTCCAGGCGGGCATGCTAATTATCTGGTTTTGGGGAAATCATGATATAAACCTAGACATGGACGACCAACTGGTTGCCTGCTTTCGTCAGGGGGAACCAACAGCCTTCACTCACGAGATCCTTTGAACATCATTAAACCCAACATGGATATCCTGGATTCAAACAAAGCGCCTGCTTTGAAAGCTGCCCAGGGGTTGACAAAAAAACTCCCTCGATCCGTCCTCCACTGGAGCCATGACTTCCACGTTTTCCACGCGCAGGCGCCAGCAGTGAAGCATCAGCCGTGGCGCGTGCGGGAGCTGACGCAATTGGAAGCCGATTCCGAGACACCGCGCTGGGCCGACCCGCGAGAAACAGAAAACAAGCCCCGAAATTCGTTGAGTCGTGGAACACTCGTTTGCTGTACTTGTTGGCCCTGACTTCGACTTCCTGCAGAGCATTGCTCCAAGGCCCCGGATAGAAATTTGGGGCCCTAGAAACCCCGAAAGCTCCGAATGCTTGGCTGGCCACGAAGTTTCTGGAGGAACCAAAGCACAACCTGCAACAGCACGCCGAAGGTTATCCTTCAGCCCTGCCTCAAAATGTATGTTCCGCACAAGATATCACCGTCAAAAGGGAGGGAAGTGTATGTTTCGGTGCCTCTTGGAAGGACTTTTACACCTGGACAAAGTATGTCACCAAGGGCTCCCAATTTCTGGGGAATGTCTTCAAGGAGCTGTCTGGCGCGGAAAAAATCCCCGGAGGCTCGGCTCATGGCTCAAAACTCAGGACGGAAAACTGCGGCGATGGGGAAGATGTCTGTGGGCACACTACTACTCTCAAAGTACCCGCTTTTTTCATTTGGTGTTTTGGGAAAACCTGGCTTTGCATGGTAAATACCTTTTTTTTGCAGATGGTTCTCAAGATGGTAGACCTATCTTTCCATGAAGGACAGCCAACAGGGTTGCAACCTACAAAAGGGGGCGCGCCTGTTTGGAGAAACTCCTAGACTTTCCGACCCCTGCGATATGGTACACAAAACGTCGATTTTTGCAGCCACCCGCTAAAAGATGAAACCTGCCAACAAGAGTAAAGTAAGCCTTACATATTGGCCTATCAGGTTGCTGCCTGCATATCCTTGGCTTGGCCTTTTCATCAGCCCTCCAGACCCCTTCCTGTGGATGGACGAAATCCATTTCGCGCCACCTAAGAAACCCTGGAATTATGACTCCCCAACGTAAATACCAACAACAGTTATGGTTTCAACCACGGTTTCAAAGTGGTGCGCAACGGATCTCGTCCATCCACAGTATCAACGGGGATTGCACAGGGAGCCTAGAAAGGCGGTTTTCCTGCGGGTTTCCTTCCACCCCCCCCCCCTCCCCTCCCCAAAAAGGCTAATCTCAACGGATTTCGTCCATCCAACGTCCGGCTGACCCTGCGAGCAAGCGACATGAAGACGACCGAAGACGACCAGAAAGCCTGCCGCCACTCCTCCAGCCGGCGGTCCGTATTGTGCAGCCTCGGGGGGGTCGGCCCGGAGGCCATGCTTGGCCATGTGGCAAGACTTGACGCCGCATGTGCGCAACACACCCTGGGTAACAAGGGAAACGGGGGAGGAAACCCAGGGCAACAAATGGTGGTTCAAAAGGGAACATGGAGGAAACCCAGAAAAAAGAGAAAAAACAGATGCAACAGAATGCAAAGAAGTTAGGCAAACGTCTGGCAATGGCTCTAGGTTGGTAAGGCCCACCCTGGATTCATAGACCCCTGTTTATTAATATGGGGGTGGCCCCTCCAAAAGTGGTCTGCATCCCCAAATAAAACCAGAATCGGACACCCCCATATGGCTGTGGCTCAAAAAACCGGAATTCCAAAATGGGTTGCCCTGGTAAGTGGAAAAATGAGTACCAAAACCTGCGGAGCCAGCCCCTCCGATCGTTTAATTTTGAGAACCACAGCCATACTAATAAACAGGGGTTGATTGATCCGTCAACATAGCCAAGGCATCCCGGCCGGTCTCCGAGAATGGGGCACCCAGCCTCAGAGCATTGCGACGAACTTCACTTTTGCCCGGGGCGTTGACTTGTTTCAACTGGGACCCCTCCAAAGTCCCTAAAAAGTCGGGTGAATTCCATGTGTTGTTTCTTCTTTTTCTTTTCTTTTTTTTTTTTTTTTTTTTTTTTTTTCGGGGGGGGGGGTTAGTTTGAGCGAATTCCCTTCCAAAAACGGGTTACTGCCCAACGAATGAGTGATTTCCCTTTTGTTCTGAGTAGTTTGGGGGCCCACCACGAGGGTTCAGGCAGGCTTATCTTCCATGCCAACAGGCCAAAAGTGATGGATAGAACCGCACATCAAATTTTCGAAATAAATGTAGACGCCCCTGACCAAGATGGTTAAACAGTTTAGGCCTGACTACTAAACCGGATGTGGGCTGCTCATGTTGGGACGCACCTGCCACCTGTTTCACGCTTCAAGCTTTTCTGCATGACACGCAAGAATGCTGCCTTCACAAAGCCAGAAGGATATACCTGTGGTCAACCCATTTTGTAAGTTGGTGACGGCCTGGTTATAAACCACTTCACCTGCTTTACAGCAACACCCAACCAGCTGAGGGCAATGCCCTCTCCCAGTCTACATGTTTCCCTTTGGCAACGTGCAGCTCGTGGATCTACGCCCAACTTTCCATACACCTGCGCACTGGTCCAAGACCTGAACAAGCAAACAAAACCCTATGCAAGAACAGTCACACTCAGCGGGTGGGAGTTCGGGCGTTGCGAGTATGGGCTACTTAGCATCCCAAGCCTGTTTCCCCCATACTTGGACACCATTCCATTTAGGAGCTTTAAACATGCTTGAAACCATATTAGCCAAATAGAGGGCCAAGCTGAGTTGCTCTTTCCTCCTGAAGTCCATGCTTTCTAGGCTTGATCAAAACGCCCAATTTGTTTGCAACAGGTCTAAATGGTCCATCCGGGCGGTCGGACCAGCCATGTAAAGGGAGGCGTCTTCAAAAGACTCGCATTGTTTGATATCTTTACATGATTAGACTTAGGCCCAGTTATAGAATGTATATTCTATTGTTCCCAACAGCGATCAGATGTTGGGTTACAATCTCTCTTAGCAGGGTCGAGTGGCGGTGTTTTTTTGGAGAAATTTTCAAAATGCAAGGGGGGGGGGGCGCGATCCGGAACGGGGTACGCAATCCGGAACGCGGGGAGGGGGTAGGGGGGGGGGGGCGGTGTTTTTTGTGAAAAAGAAAAGGAAAATGTAAGCGTGGGGGAAGGGTGGCGCGATCCTACGCAATCCGGAACGGGTGGGGGGGAAAGACGCAGTCCGAAACGCGCGGGGGCACGATCCGGAACGGGTTCCGGAACGGGGGGAGAGGGTAGGGGGGTGGCGGTGCTTTTTGTGAGAACTCTGGAAAATGTAAGGGTATTAGGGGGGGGGGGGGTGGGCGCGATCCGGAACGGGGTACGCAATCCGGAACGTGGGGAAAGGGTAGGGGGGTGGCGGTGTTTCTGGCGAGAACTTTGGAAAATGTAAGGGTGGGGGAGGGGGGGGCGGCGATCCGGAAACGGGGTACGCAATCTGGAACGCGGGGGGGCACGATCCGGAACGGCGTACGCAATCCGGGGGAGGGGGTAGGGGGGTGGCGGTGCTTTTTGTGAGAACGCTGGAAAATGTGAGGGGGAGGCGCGATCCGGAACGGGGTACTAGCCATGCGCATTCTGGAACAGGTGGGTTGAGGCGGGGGTGTGGGGCTGCTTTTTTAAGATGTTTTGGAAAATGTAAAGGCGTTGAATATGTAAGTGCGGGTGGGGAGGGGGGCAGCACGGAACAAGGGATTCAGGGTGGGGGGGGGGGGAGTGGCGCTGTACGAGATCCCCTGAAAAGATTGGCTATATTGTACAAATTCTGGGGTGCTATTCGATTGTACACATCAACACGTCATGATTTCGGCGGCTAACCCAGGTAGAGCATGCCCAGGCCCCCGAATTGCGCTGTCTTGGTTGCTGGCATTTCGTGAATCATTTCTGGTAATCGCTGCTACTCTCCGCCTGCTGCAAACTGTGCGAGGCCTGCAACACGGCACGGGGGGAGGCAAACATCAACCTTTAAGTTTCTACCTGTTGCCCGTCAAAATCTTAAGGGTTTTCGTTTGCCCCAACTCTCGTGTGTGTACGCTCACCAGCGATGTTTGGAGCCAGCAAAGATTCGCAAGCATAATAGCTGAGTCTGAGTAATCTTGCTTTCTATGGGAAAACCAACAAGACACACAACTTGTGGGGCTGCTTGTGGCGACAACCTGACGTGCTCAGACAAATTTCGGGGTCGGAAGGCGGCAGCCCAAATCTTGCTTATAGGCCTCTGTGCTTTTGTGGATACGGGTATGAATCTTAATCTGCGGTTGTTCAATTTGTGGGGCAACTTTTGGCACCACAATGATTTCAAGACTCATTGATCCATTGTTCTTCACCATTGTGTTGACATGCTGTAGTTTAAAGAATCTTTGGCGAAGGTGTTAACCACCAATGTTGCAACATTTCTGGTTTTCAACATTGTTGCTTCAACATATCCTAACCCATGGAAACTTGTCACCATTCACGTCTGGGTACCGGGCCCCGGTATGGTCTGACCGGGCCCGAATGTGGTTTTCCGTTGAACAGTAGGCAGTAGATGATGTACACCCACACCAACAAAATCGGGAGAATGAACAATCCTCACTCCCGAAAGGCGGAGCTCACCGTTCTTCGATACTGCTCTTTCCGCGAAGAAGCCAAGCTCATCACTCTGTTTCCTCCACATATCTTGTGTTGTAGCTGGTGTTGTGGAAGAAGCCTCCAAACCGAGTCTTCCCATTAGCGCGCTAACTTGATCCCTCTCTCTATCTGTTCTCTGCATCTCAGCCAAATGTACTGCAGTGGAGTTCATTGGATTCATGCCAAGAACAACAATCAACAAGCGGTAACATTCAGAGCAACACAGCAGTGCGGTAACGACAGGAACTAGGCAGTGAGAAAGTTTTCTATACACATTCGCAACCTAGCACATCGACCAGGTTCTTGTGCAGCGCCTCACAGCACTAACTATTTAATTTATATTCAAATATACAAATATTTAAATACTGAAAAATATATTTAAAGAAATATCTAAGTAGTAAAACCCAGTATCCCAATGCCGCGAGCTCCGCAGCAAAATATCTTGGTGTTGACTGCATTGGCCCATATAGCAGCTCCTCCCTATTCAAACAGTGCCAACAGCGCGTTGGTCTCCTCCCAACAGGCTGAGTGCTGTCCTCGCTTTGGGCTTCTACAAAGATGTGATCTCTGCCGTCCTGCCCAGACCAACTGAAGTTGATGATGCAGGAGTTGCGATCGAGGACGCTGTTCACAGTGTGTCGGCCATGCCATGAGCTTGCTTTATTGCTGATGGAGCTCACCAAGTTCTTCTGGTTCACAAGCAATAGGCCGACTCTCCCAGTGTATGTGTTCTTGTGAACATAGCACAGCGACACCTGCTGCACCTTGTTCACCTCCCCGAAGCGGTGAATTGCGGGCGATATGATCACCACATTTCCTTCACACCCACCAAGCTCAACACGAGGAGCCTCCAGATCATTCGCATCAGCTTCCTTTGCAGCTGAGCAGTCATTCTCCACCAACTCAATGGAACGCAAAGCAGCGGCCAAAGCTCCACTCATTGCAACAAGATGGTTAAGGAGCAAGATGAAACCACTTGTGCTTCAAATAGCTGCGGTGGACATAGAGTGAGCCAGCTGTTTGTTCATGTTACCTCAGGCAATACATGAGTGCAGTGACACCCCTCATGAGAATGTCATTGGCTAGTCAGGCACAACCATGAGTGGCACCGGACAGTCTGATAGGTAATTCAGTAGCAATGAGGGGGTGAGAAGCTGATGATCGCATGTGTGGGCAATGTCGTATCACCGATGTGGTTTCCACAATCAGCCACTGCATTCTACCGCTCACTGTTGCATTGCTCCTCTACACCCATCCAGTGTTCTTTCCTGTCGATCCGCGATGCTGACCTACCAGTGATTGTTGCAGCATTCAATTGCTATGTGTTGCATGCAGCAAGTGAATGTAGGCCAAGTGTGATGCCGTTGAATGATTCGGTGCAAGGCATGCCACACCTCGTAGCTTGGCTCAAGTGTTGTGTGCGCCATTTGCTATCATGACGCTGCGTGCTCCAGCGAGGTCAACTCTCAAAGCACCGAGTTTAAGGACTCCGAGGATTGTAGCACCCAATGCACCAGGAGCTGCCAGCGCATCAAATGTTAGATATCAACCTTCTGGAACGGCAACTACAGTCTCTGAAGAGCACAGCAAGTTACCAGTTGCGGAGACTTATTGGCATGGCAGCCAACACAATCCTGGATCGCGAGACAGGTGCAGAATTGATTCGCAAAGTACCGCCAACTGGCCAGTCTCTATCTTCAGCAGGAATGAGTTGGGAGGGAGGGAGGGAGGGAGGGAGGGAGGAAGAAAGGGAAGGGAGGGAGGGAGGGAGGGAGAGGGGGGGAGGGGGGGAGGGAGGGAGAGGGAGGGAGAGGGAGGGAATTCAGATTTTTTAGGCTGTGCAAGGGGAAGAATTTGCCACAGCCTTTCTGTGTCCGATTGTTGATGTGTTTATCGCACAATTGACAAGTGTGACGCATTAGCGCAGAGCCTCCTAACGTATTTCGGCAAAGATCTTGCCCCGCGTACCACCTACCCATACCTACCCCACTCAAACTAGCAAAAAACGCGTTTCCGCTGTTCCTTGGAAATGTGTGATTTCCGCTCTTAACTGTCAGCTTCATGCGCCAGGCGCATTGCTGCAAGCGCTACCCATTTTAAAGCAAAAGGGCGCTGAGTTTAGTGGCAACTTCCTTGGCTAGGTTATGGTGTAGCTGTTGGGTTGCAATGCTGGGTTAATTTGCTTCCCTTTGAGTCACTGGTAAAATGCAAAATGTATCCTAAGCCTACCCCAGTTTCCAGCTTGTTCCGGGCTTTCCGGCCGCCACCGCGTGCAGCTGCAGCTGCTGCGGCCGCGCGGGGTGCCTCGGCGCCAGCAGCGCGGTGCAGCCCGCGGAGCCCACGGCAGCGGCCACGCGGCGAAGCCGCGTGGTGGCCGGCAGGCCTCCGCGACGCTTCCGCGCGACAAAATCCGCGCAGAAGCGCGGGGCGACGTCGAAAAAAAACCCTCCGGCTGTGGCGCAACCCTGTGGAAACATGGGTACCAAAACCTGCGGTTTGCCCCTGCTGGTGAATTTTGAGCCACACCCATCTCTGACTGGTCCTCAGCTCATCTGCGGTTGATATTGCAGAGTCATCCATTGAAAATTTAGTGAGTCCCCATGTCCCTCCCAAATGAACCATAGACAACCAAAAATTTGGTCCTCGGGCAGGGTTTTTGAGGGCTCTACTTTTTTCTACTGGTTGACTTCTTAAAGGGTTTCAGCCCCCTTCCCCCCCCAAAAAAAAGAGGAAGCATGGAAGCAACCCGCTGGAGATCTGGCAAATTGCAGACCAATATTTGGGTTCGCACACATGCGGCGAAATGGTTGGTTTCCTTTTGGCTTCCCTTTTTGTTGCAAGAAGGGGGTCCGAACCCCACGTTTCTAGGGGCACCTTCCCCATTCTTTCCAGAGATTCTTCTAGAACTACCGAAACCCAGGAAAAATGTGTCTTTTAAGAAGAGTGTTTCTTTTTTAATAACGAATGCAAGAAGGCATCTCCGGAAAAAAAAAAAAGAAAAATAGCCGGGTTTTCAACGCGACTGGAAAATGGATTCCTACCAAATTCTCGACATTCTCCGCCGCCCCATCGCGCGCGCAGCCCCGCGCCGCGCCCCGCGCCTTCGTCGCGGTCGCTGCCCAGTCGCCACGCGGCGGAGTTCTCCGAGGGCCGGCAGAGCGGCGCGGCGAGGCGCAGCTCACCCGGCGGCAGCAAACCCCAGAGCTGCGCGGCCTCAGTCGAGGCGCCAGGCGCGAGTCAGGCGGTGGCGCGGTGCCCTGGTGCCGTGTTTTTTTTGGTTTGCGCCTCCGCGCCGTGGTGCGGAGGTAGTGCCGTGGTGATCCGTGGTGCCGTAGTTTTTTTGGGGTTCCAAGGGGAAGTGCCCTGGCTTTTGTGGTGGTCGTGTACTCTTGTTTTGGGGCGGTTTGAAAGGGGAAACAAAACAAAATATAGATTTAGTTTGGGTACACCATTTGGAGATCCACACTCCCTGACCATGGGCATGTTTTCCTCAACGCTTATGGTCTAGAGTCCTTTTCAGGGGTTCATGGCCCCTACCAAGCCTAAGTTAGGTGCTTCGAGCATGGCATGAGCAACAGACAATACCAGCCACCGGGACATCCGGCCCGTTTCAACCAAAAACTAAATTCCCAAAAAAAGTCCAAACTGTTCATTTACCCACGAAACGGGCTCAAACCCAAGAAGTATAAAGTCCAAACACTCAGGAAATGAGGAGGTGGTTGGGATTCGCTCTTTTGAGGCAGGCCATCCTACTGGTCCACTGCAATCACCAAAACCAAAGGGGAGTGAGACCAACGTGAGTTGGTGAAGCGGGGGCCTCGAGCAGCTTTCTTGGTACTTACCCTCCTAGGTGCTCCAGTAGAGAGGTTAGAATAAGTTGGTACCCGATGTTTGTTGTTTTTGCTCTTTTTCGGTTTTGTCTATTTTAGTAGGGGAACCCCACCCCAAAAAAGTTGGTAAAAGTTGGCACTACGGGGAACCTAGCCTTCGTATAACATTGGTGATCCCTTTTTGTACCAAGATCCGTAACCAAATCGCCACAGAGTATTGAGTGAGACTCAACCCCCACGCAAGCGGCGATTCGTTGGTAGCTCTTTGGCTCCAGAAACCGAGGCTGAAGCGGCGCGGCCGGTCGCAGGCCGTTCTGCAAGAGCCTCTTGAAAACGTGACCATCTCGACTCCGGACGTTCTGGCCAAGCTTGCACAAGATCAAGAGATCGGCTTTGTGCGTGAAGGGGCAAGAGAGCAGCGCCCAAAACCTTGACGTTTGGTTCTGAGATGCGTAAGTCGGTTTGTGCTGGCCTTGTTCTCATTCCCGGTGTTTTTGGGCACTGCTCAAGTGAGTTGTGGTGCAGGCACCTTGGCGGTGCAAGCACTACGAAGTTCGCACCCCCAGTTCTGAGACCCGCAGACCCGAGACCTCCCAGCAGAAATGTCCAGTGGCTAGCTGATCTTAAAGAGTCTCACCCCCTGCAAAAAGGCGACATGTCGTTTATGGCAAGGACCCCCTCCACAAAACTTGTTGGTGCGATAGGCATGGAACGAGAAATGGAATGACCCTTCATCCAGTTGGGTGGCTTCCTTTATTCGGGACTCCCCAAAACCAGTTCACTCAACGACATTCCCCACCCGTCGCATCAGGAACAAAATGAACCAAAACAACCACATTTCGCTGGCCTGGGGCACCCAAACAAACACGACCACCCAAGCATTTCGCTGGCCTTGGGGCGCCAAGCCCTGCGCTCAGAGCTTGCTGTGGGCCTTTGGGTTGAAGGCCTGCAGGAAGCCTCGGAACGACTCTGCCGGGTGGGATTCGGGTTCTTGGGTTGGCAACTCAGATGCCCAGCGGCCTCGGCATGGCATGTTTTTTGGATGGTTGAGGTTCAAGGGGAACCCTTCCCCTCAAAAAAAAGTCGGAAAAAGGGGCGGAATCCACTGGGCAGCTGGGACAAGACTTTTGCAACGTCCGGCCGGTGCGGTGTCTAGGCGGTTGCCCCACCCCCCATCTGTTTCCCGGGAGGTGGCAAACTGAACTTAAAAACACAGCGTCAAGGTGGATGGCGCCTTGGGAAAATTGGCCAGAAATCTGTTTGGTGTTGAATTCACACACAACGAGAAGGCTTCTGTGCTGAATGAATTCAAAGGGAACGCCTCCACAAATGATTCCCCCCCATGTTCAGACAATTATTGGTACCACTATAAAGCTTTGTCGGTTGCATTTGAAGAGAAACCTACCAACAAGTGAGGATCCACAAATGTTGGTGTCTCGCGAAATTCAGGGAATTCACTCAGACATGCAAAAAACAAAACGCCCCCCAACTCATCAAACAATAGTTGGCACTTCAAAATGTTGGTTGACCTGAAAGAGAAACCAATCCAAGTGTATATCCCGGAAGGCATTGGGTCGACCCCATCTGGGCAAGTAAGGCAACCCTCAAACACCGAGCCAACTGAGAGACAGCGCTGGTTGACAGGCACATGAAGGACACCCAAAGGGCGACCAAAAGGACGGACTCCCTATATCTAACCAATTCCCAACACATCGCCCAGGAAAATCACGACTGAAACTGGCCCAACCAGTGACGGGTAAAACAACTTAACACGAAGGGGCTACCTGAACGGTTTTCCTCTTGGCTTACCTTTAAAAACGACAAACAACAATGGCCCGCCGAAAAAAGACACACCCAAACAATTCAAGAACCCCCCAACAAGGACACCCCCCCAAAAAAAAGGGGGAACCTTGAGTCACACCGAGTCTGGCTGGGTCCCGTTTGGGTTTCTCGTCCGAAGCGGCCGTCCCCCACGTAGAAGTTGTGCTCGGTCGGGGACTCTCGGAAGACCACGAAGCAATGATGCTGCTCAAAGCCCAGCTCGTCCGCCAACGTCTTCGCGATACCTGGGAACTTGGATCCGTCGTGTTTTGGTTTCTTTTGCAGGGGACGGCAAAAAAAAAAAAACAGCCTGGAGTCTCCTTCCGACCCTTAAAAAATGGTTGGTCATTACCCAAAATAATGGGGTTGTGAACCCATTTTTAAAGGGTCATGGGGACTCCAGGAATGCAGAAATCAGCAAACAAAGAAATGACATGTGGTTTTCCTCAAGGTCTTCCATTACAAAAACCGCCAAACGAAGGGTACCCTCAAGAAAAGACACACCTGTTCTGGTCATTGATTTTGAGGGGGCGAGATAAAACTTGAGAGTACCCCTTTTTGGGTTGGCTGAAAAGAAAACCAAGAGGACAACCAGCATTTTCGGGTTCCCCCTATGTTGACACATACCCACCGTTGCCCACCTTGACAAATTCAGAAACTGGTGTTCAAAATGAACGGGCCAATGTAAGAAACAAACCCCAGGAAAATTTAGCCAGGACAACAACCAAGCATGGTGGGTGTTTTGCTGAGTTTCCGCGTTTTCCTGGATAGGAATCCTGCTTGCTTGGGTGACAGAATCTTATTGTGGAAAAAAACAAACATCATTTGCTGGGTGCGACAGAACTGGACACATGAAAGGAGTCCTTTGGCCGGTCTCCCTTTGAACCTCAAAAGCATGCACGTTCAACTCTCCTGCTGCACGCAAGCAGCTGTTTTTTTCTCCGGGGACATCGGAACTACAGAGGTTGGTTGATAAACAACCACATTTCTTGCCTAGTCAAAGGCTACATGTTTACGCCCCTGGTGTGAACCCCTAGTTTATGGGAAGTTTTAGCCGCTAGACTTGGCTTAATTATGGGAAATCAGCCTCCCTTTTGGGGTCCAGAATGGATTTTCATGGGTTCATGAATGGACCAAAACCCAATCAGCCTTTGACCTAAGTAAGGGGGTTGAACACTAAGATACACCAAAAGACGCATATGAGCAGCGCTCCAAACCCGTTGACGTCTCGTTCTAAGATGCTTGTACAGGTTCATTAAAACTCACCATAAAACCAGGTACTCACCTGCCAGGTGCTCATCTGGGAAACCCAAAAGCTCTGGTCGATTCTCGTTCACCAACTCAGAGTAGAACCTTCGAAGCGGCTTTGGCCCTACCCCCATTCTTCAGCGAGCAGCACTTGGCAAAGGCCTCTTTTCGCCACTTCTCCCGACCCGGCCTCCAGGGTTGCGTCGGAGATCAAACTGGGCTCGACATTTTGTGTGCTGGGCCTTCCAGCTGGCATAGACTCCTTTTTTTGGTCAACAACCTGACCTTCAAGTATTGGAAAATGAGGCGCCGGGGTGGCATTGGACAAACTTCAATCCAGCTCTTGGTGTCCTATTGAACATGCGGCCTACGTGATTCGATGTGCTGATTCTCGAATAATTCCTAAATATGAACAACACGGCAAATAATTGAAGGACCTGCCAAAATTGTGGGCCGGGTTTGAGCTCGCTTTACACCCTTTGCAAAGCCCCTGTAAGAGCAGTCCCGCCCACAACCGCACCCAGAGAAGTACCGAACGTGCAAAAACGCTCAATCTGGCGCAACACCCAAACCACAATTAGTTGAACAGTCCGGAGAACAACCTGGAGCCTCACTCCGACCCTTCGACCATTTTGGGGTCGAGACTCCAGAAAGACGAATCGAAACGGAACTCTCATGCGGGCGCAGCGCACCTTTGGTCCACCTTCACCACGGGGCATCCGTCTCCGGGTTTGCCCACCACCTCCAGCACCGTCACGTAGTCGTGGTGCGCCTACAAACCAAAAAGCGTCGGAGTCAACTTCTGACTGATACACACGGGGTCCACCCGTTTTAAGTACTACAGTCCTGACGACATGAAACCTGGGGCCACAAGGTGATGCTTGAAGCTGCAAAGAGGAAAATTGGACTTTTCTGGTTGGTTGCATCATGTACCTGAAGTCTCCTTCTGACCCTTTAAAGATGGGGTCATGACTCAAGATGTGTAGATGGCCAAATTGTTGAAGGGTCAGAAGGAGACCTAGGTCCGGGCATGGTGAAAATACCCCATTTCCCACATGGTCTGGGTGTGGCGGGAGTGGAAGAGGATTGGAATCCTCTTTGGCCGCTGGACTGGGTGGTTTCCACTAAAAAGATGCTTTGGCCAAAGTGGCACCTTGGTATATGAAAACAAAGACTAAACCCTGCTTGATCCCAGCCGTTTAACTTTGAGCCACACCCATTTCTTGGGTTTCAATGCACAGCCAACAGGGTAAGAAGCCTCTGAACCTAGTGTGGCTAAGCCTCGTTGCCATGGAAAGGACCGCAGGGTCTTCTTGGTTCTACCAACATAATCAACAAAGCGGGATTTATCAATCCAGTGGATCATCCAGATCTTGGTTGACGTTGGAAGGGGAGCAAAAACTTAAATTTTAGCAGTTAAGTGGGGATTTCCCACTAAACTACAATCAGTAAAAATGTAAAAAAGTCCTTGTGGTTCTACCATGGGATTTATCAACCTAGTGGATCATCCAGATCATCCCGGGGCTAACATCCCCCAAGAGACCCTGAGACCTTGAGACCTTATTGGAGGCTAAAACCATGTCTTGCGCCTTGTCTGCGGACAGGTTGTCCAGCACATGTTGTTTGCAGGCCAGACGAATCCGCTCCAGAGCCGCATCGTCCCCCATGTTTTTCGGGACCTGGATCTCGACGATCGGCATTGCTGCAAGTCTATGGCTATGGGTTTCGGTGCACAAACGGGCATCAGCTCCATCCGGATTTATCGCAACCGTTTGGGAGGCGATTCCCAGCAAACTGAGCTTCTCTACAAGCCAGTCCTGTGAGCCAAGCTGCGGAAAGCACTGCCCTGCGCCTCTCTCTGGCCATCTCTCTGTCTCGGGCGCAGCGTCGAGCTTAGGACTCGGAAATGAACAAAGCAAGGCTTGACCACACCAAACCCCGGCAGACATATGACGATGAAGCCTCATGTCGCGCTTTCTGACTCCCCCCTCCATTCACTTCCTATCTGTGGTTTTGCCCTTTTTCGGGGTGTGCCCTTTAGATGTATGTGGTCTTCGGGGAATCAACTAGGCATCACAAGAGGTTGAGGCCATTGAAAGTCTTAGTTTGTTTGACCCGCTTCAGACATGCTCTGGCACCAGCATTAAGTTGCTCCAGCCGCGTACATCGGACGGCCATTTCCCTCTGGTGACCGGCATCAAGTTGCAAAAGCCCATGCTGTTCACCAAAAGCCCAACGTTGGGGCCGCCTCCGAGTGAAAGACTTCCATCGACAACCCTCGACTCAGCCGTCTCGATCGTGGAAACTCCAGCTCTGGCCATGTCCAGGCTCTCGCTCGCGCGCAGCATGCTGCTCCAACGGCGCTCAATGACAGGGCTCCAAGCCCGTCCCAGGCTTGGTTTGGGAGATTCAAGCTAGACATGGTGCTAGGTTCACCATGCTGTTCCATGGCGATAACCCACCAAGAAGCTGCAGCTTGAGCATCCAAACGCAAAAAAGAACCAAGGTGAACCAGGGTCACATTCTCCCGGCTGGGCCCAAAATTGGCATTCATCCAACTCCAAAAGAAAACAACAACGCTCCTTTTAGTACAGCCACAGCACAACCTTAAACGTGGCTTCCAGCTTGGATTGGCCAACAAAACTCCAAACCGGTGTGGTTCACCGCTGAAATGCCCACATACATATCAAGCCTAGCCCGGCCAAGGGGCATATACCTCTCGAAAAACGGGCGCCGGCCGAGCGCCACCGTCCGCCGGCAGCGCCAGCAATGCGCCGGAAGCGCCAGGGGCAAAGGCTCCTGAGATAGATTCCCTTTAAAACCAACAGGGGTAAATAACAAATAGTCTTAAGCAAATGGAAGAACATGTGATATTGAAACAGCCAAACTGCGCCACCTGAAGCACCTGTACAAGGCTATTGGGTCCGGTTTCTGGCAATGTGGAGCCTGCCAGTTTTGGTCACATCGCGGTTGGCTCAAAATAGCCCCCCTCCCGCCCCATTTGGGATTTGGCGGCTTCCCCTCACATCCTGAGTTGATGGACCAAACAAGTCCAAACTTTATGTTCACGAAAATGGTCCGGCAAAAAGATGACACAGCCATAAGCACTAGGTCCAAGTCCTAAAGCAAGCAACACATCTAGAGAAGAATGTCTTGCCGTCCCTTTGTAAGGTCGGTTTGAAAAGGGAGCGAAAAGGAAACCAGACATTTTTTTTTGTATTAAGGGATGTTAAGACACGCCCCCTAACATGTTAAGAACATTTTGGATAAGCACACAAGTGAACAAAAGTAAATCACCCAATCCCGATTCAGACCGTCATGGGAATGGCTCAATTAAATACACTGCCCTCCCCCCCCGGGTTTAACGAGCTGCTGTTAGTCTGCCATTCAGTTAAGTCCCCTGGAAAAAATAGCTCCTAGACTTACAACCAACAGGGGACACTAAACACTTGGAGTTGGACCCTCCAAGAAGGCTTCGGTTCTCCTTGCAGTGTGCCGTTGAAAATCACACACACACACAAAAAAAAAAGGACACGCCAAAAGATGAGTTTAAGCACATGGAAGTGGCAAGTACTCCTTCCCTTCTCCGGCGAATGCCTCTCGTCCCGGTGACGTTTTTTGTATCGCAACCTTGAGGCGCTCAAAGTTAGAAAATCGAGCTCCCTGGTTGGCCAGGGATTGGGCTCGAGCGGATGTTTTCGGTACCCAACATATACCTGGACCCTCAAAAAGGAACAAATGGTTGCTTATTTCGATTTAAGGAAAGTGTTGGGAAATTGTTCTGAAAGAAGTTCTAAGTATGCATCCAATAGGGAAACCATAGCATACGATAAGAAAGCCCATAGGGAACATAGGATATCAACAATAGAAAGGATGCAGAAAGTCTGAAAGGAGTTCGATGGCCCGCGAGCTAGGTGATTACCAACCCCCAGCTCTTCCCAGCGAATGCTGAGTGCATTGGCCAAGTCTGAACTCTTTGGTTGCCACTAACGGCCTTCTCAGAAAGTAGAAGCTCAACCGGTTCAAGGAGTACGCTAAACAATCAGCTAAGTATGTCCCAGGTTCACCGCTCAGGGACGTCAACCAACAACCCTATCCAGGAGATTTGCCGCAACTAGATGCCAAGCTGGTGATGCTGAAACCCACCAAAAGGGGGGAATTCCCGGGGTCCCTTACCCTTGTGCACTGCTGGTGATGCTTAAAACCACCAAAAAGGGGGGAAATTCCTGCAGATCCCTGTTTCACTCCTGGCATCTGTGGAAATCGGGGCGTGAAGTTGTACTTCTCCCGTATCCAGGCACGCACAGCCGACATAGATGCCTGGCTCTGCGAGTCCGTCAACATTTAAAAGCGGCTGCGCCCAAACAGATCCACCCGGAAAAAAATCGGAGCATGGAACATGTTCCCGGAATTGGTCCAAGTGACTGAGAATTGGATCCAACAACTGACCATGGAGTCTCCTGAGCCCTTAAACATGGTGGCATCTACCCAAGATAACGGGGTCGCCCAAGTTTCCAAGACTGACCTCCAAGAGGTGGACAATGCGCATGAACAAATGGTCCTGAAAAGTACACGCCTCAAGGCGGGAATGAGCTCAACAGAGCCCAGGGAAACACGACTCGCCACGAACTTCTGGGAGTCGGTTGACACATCCAGATCTGAGCAAGTTGCGAAACCTCTTGTTTAGGGACGGGACATCGGGTAGCGGGCATCGTCTTTTTTGTAACCCTGTCGTTTCTGCAGACTTTTGGCACATTCACTGCCGTCGAACCCAAAAGCCAGGATGGGGTGTGCCAAACGATTCTACCCCCAAAATCGTTTGTTTGCTGCTGTTTTCTGGATCGACGGTTCAAAACGATTCGTGTTGGCCACTCCCATTTTCCATAGATCCGATTCCTATTGGGAACTACTACAAAGGGGCGAGCCCGTGCTTAACCCCAAAAGAGCATTCAGGATTACCTTGGCCCTGGTTTTACTTTCAAACCAACCCCGATACCAACTCCAGAGTCTCGCCGCGCGGACATGAGCAAGTTTGCATGCGCGAGCTTGCGAAGCTAGGCAACAAGTCAGGATTTTCCATCTGGAGCGACGGGTCGGCCATTGGGCCCTAAAGCAGAGGAGTTCTCGCGGCAAGAGATCCACCCAGTTCTCCCTCGTCCGTTGGTACTTTCTATGGGTGTACTTTGACCCAGTTTGCCTCCAAGGGACCCTTATCCCACACGCAAACCTGATCACCGATCGACCTCCCATCGGGTCCAAGCCGTTTGTTTGGGCGGCTCCTGAAAACCCACTTCGTACCTACATCTGCTGGTTGCTTCTAGTTGCATCTGCAACAACCCGGATCATTCTGCCAAGAATCGTAGCAGCCGCATCTCAGATGGTGTGTGCACCAGAGCACCTAAACCTAGACACAGCAGATTTCGACCCTCACATAGATACAAGCGTCCTGACGAACCTGGCAACCAACATCCGCCATCGAAATGAACAGATCTAGGTCCCGAGAACGGATCATGATCGATTGATTGGTTCTCAACATCATTTGGGACTGGCCAGCAAACCGGCGGCTGAATTCCTTTTGCCTTTCAAACCATCCACGGGGGCTCCATTTTGAGGCAGACCCACTTGGGTTACAAAACCACAAACTACTTTGAGTCATGCTGGTGGTCCCTGGACCCTTTGGACGCCCCATATCCGATGATTAAGGGAATTTCGAGGGTTCAGGTAAATAGCTTCACGTGGTTTATGTGCAGGTGTCATCTAGTTTCTCGTTTTTGCGCACATCACGTCAAGGATCCTTAGGTGGATGAAGTACCGGGCACTTACCACGGCACCGTTGGTTGTCTCTTTAATTACGCCGCCCCACCGCGAAATTTGGCCATGGGTCAAAAGCCCATACCCCACCTAAAATAGGTTCTAAAATGGGTGGTGCTACCCCAAAATCGGATCCCATTGGTTTTGACCCACAACCATTCGGGTATGGCTCAAAATTAAAGGGACGGTGTTAAACGGTTACGCGGGTTTTAGTCTTTTTTATTTGCCCAGGCGCCATTTTGGCACCACTTCTTTGAGCCACCCATATCTTTGTGTCTACCCAAGGACTAGGTGCGACCAGCCATTCTCGTTTCTCGCGCCAAGCGGATCCAACGAGCGGCGCTCGAGCCGGGGCCTCCTTGGACTTATAAAGCACCAGCCCATTCCCGAGCTCCGCCAGCACCGTGACCCCCGCCATTCGATCGCCGATCGCCGATCCCCGCGCGAACCGCGGAACCACGAGTCGCTGCGAGAAAGGGGTCCCGGAAATTCAACGCCCGCCTTATGGAGCTAAACCTCTGCCTTGGATGAGTCGGCGGTAAGGGGACAAGGAGAAACACCTCACCTTGTCATACAATTCTCTTTAGGAACCATTACCCTAGTGTTCACCCCCCAATTAAAAAAAAAGGTTGATCCAACTTGGATGACAATCCTTAGAAAAAGAATGGTGGCTACATGAGCCCAACCATGGCTTTAATGGTGGCCTGCCTGAACAGGCTGGTAAAAAACCTGGATCCTTTCGTGCTTTTCTTGCCCTTGCTTTTGCTGTTTCAGGCTGTGATTGTGTCGAGTTCCAGTTGTTAGCTGGGCTGGGGGGAGGGGCGGGGTGGGGGAGGGGAGTGGGGGAGGCCTGTTACCGTCGCTATGAAAGGCTTGTACGCACACGAACACAGATGCCAGTGCACACAGGTTTATGCATGGCCAATGTTGGTTGCAGATGCTGGCACAAGTGTCCAGAGAGCGACCATATCCATCCCAGCAAACATGAATTTGCTAGAAGAGATTAGAAGAGTCTTGTGAATAGGGGAGCATGCAAACGACCCGCTTGCTTCATAGTGGGGACCCAATGTGACAGATTGTGGCAATCATTGCAAGACTGTTCCAACTCAGCTCAACTCGAAAGTGTTTCGCTACACGCATAGCTTTGTTTGGAGGTGTCAGCTTCCCATTGAGGTTGATTTCTGACATGCGTTGGCTGCAGTTTGTCGATTCAGATGTTCGAACAATTGAACTGCTACTATGCACAAAACATTGGGTTTGAGCATTTATGCATAAAACCAATCTAGCACCTCCGGGCTGCTCTTGAGCCGCGAGAGATCGGTGAGCTTCGATGAGAAAGCTGCAGTCAACCTGGAGTCTCCGTAAGGACCTCAGGTGACCCTTTGGTGGTTTGACTTACAGTTCACCCCTGTTGGGGGCAGGTACGCCTAGGTCCTCCAGTAGAGATGGTAGAATAAGGGTACCCTTTTCTCTGTAGTCTATTTAAGCAGGGGAACCCTCTCCCAAAAAAGGCTAAAAGGGCACTACTGGGGGACCTAGAAGCACTGTGGAATCATTTGTCAACCATGACACATGTGGCCATCACTGGCCATCACCACAAGAGTCAACGCAGGCGCAGTCTGCGCAAATTCGGGAGCAACGTCACGCCCTGCAGCTGGCGGTCAAAACAAAGCGTGAGGCTCTGAAAGCTGCTCGGCAAAGCTACGCTGCTTAAGCTTTGGTTGAAGCAATGGCCGAATGGGAGTTTGTTGCAGGTTGGGCAAAGCCAGCCCCTGCAACGGCTGGTTGAACTGATTGCCGAGCGTGAGGCTTTGCAAGCTGGGCAAAGCTGGCTCTTCTAAGCTCTGGTTGAAGCTGACACCAAACTGACGGCTCTGCAAGCCGCTTGGCAGAGCCCCTGCAACCTTTGGTTGAACTTATGGCCGACTGCTATGGCTCTGCAACGTGTGGGGCAGCGCCAAACCGTGCAAGCCTCTGTCAAAGAAATGGCCCAATGTGGCCATGGGTCAAAATCCAGTACCCCCAGTGAACATCGCAATCCCAGCTAAAATAAACCAAAAAGGCATGCCCAATCTTTGGTTGAACTCGAAACCCAGTGTCAGGTTCTGCAAGCTTGTGGGCAAAGAGAAGCCTTGCAAGGCTTGCGTCACAGTGACGCCCAAAAGGTGAGGTTCTGCTCCCATCTGCGTGCGCGCTGTGGTTGTGCTTGAAACCCAATGTCAGGCTCTGCAAGCCGCTGGGCAGAAGCGCCCGCTGCAAGCGTTGGTCAAAAGCTGAACCCAAAGTCAGGCTTTGCAAGCTGCCTACAAAACGACAACCCCTGCAAGCCTTGGTTGAACCGATCTCCGAATGTGAGGCTTTGCAAGCTGCTTGGCAAAGCAACCTCATGGCCGTTGTCAAAGGCTAAACCGAAAGTGAGGCTCTGCAAGCTGCTTGGCAAAGCAACTCATGGCCGTTGTCAAAGGCTAAACCGAAAGTGAGGCTCTGCCAGCTGCTTGGCAAAGCAACCCATGGCCGTTGTCAAAGGCTAAACCGAAAGTGAGGCTCTGCCAGCTGCTTGGCAAAGCAACCCATGGCCGTTGTCAAAGGCTAAACCGAAAGTGAGGCTCTGAGCTGCTTGGCAAAGCAACCCATGGCCGTTGTCAAAGGCTAAACCGAAAGTGAGGCTCTGCCAGCTGCTTGGCAAAGCAACCCATGGCCGTTGTCAAAGGCTAAACCGAAAGTGAGGCTCTGCCAGCTGCTTGGCAAAGCAACCCATGGCCGTTGTCAAAGGCTAAACCGAAAGTGAGGCTCTGCCAGCTGCTTGGCAAAGCAACCCATGGCCGTTGTCAAAGGCTAAACCGAAAGTGAGGCTCTGCCAGCTGCTTGGCAAAGCAACCCATGGCCGTTGTCAAAGGCTAAACCGAAAGTGAGGCTCTGCCAGCTGCTTGGCAAAGCAACCCATGGCCGTTGTCAAAGGCTAAACCGAAAGTGAGGCTCTGCAAGCTACTTGGCAGAGCAACCCATGGCCGTTGTCAAAGGCTAAACCGAAAGTGAGGCTCTGCCAGCTGCTTGGCAAAGCAACCCATGGCCGTTGTCAAAGGCTAAACCGAAAGTGAGGCTCTGCAAGCTACTTGGCAGAGCAACCCATGGCCGTTGTCAAAGGCTAAACCGAAAGTGAGGCTCTGCCAGCTGCTTGGCAAAGCAACCCCATGGCCGTTGTCAAAGGCTAAACCGAAAGTGAGGCTCTGCAAGCTGCTTGGCAAAGCAACCCCAGGCTCTGCAAGCTACTTGGCAGAGCCACCCCTGCAAGCTTTGGTGGAACCCACCGACTGCTTTTTCTGCTGGCGCCAACAAATCACGCCTCGGTTCCGGGCCAACGCCCTGGTGAAAGGCACGCGAGGCTCAGCGCAGGCAAACCAAGTTGCACAAGAAGATCAAGATCTGGCAGTGGCTCAAAATTAAACGATCGGAGGGGCAAACCGCAGGTTTTGGTCCATGTTTCCACTTACCAGGACAACCCATTTTTGTATTCCGGTTTTTTGAGCCACGGCCATCTGCAGAGGCGCCACTCGGTGATTCCCTCCGCTTGCTCAACGCGTTCTCCGCGCCCCAGGCTTCCCCCCGCAGAAAATAGTCCGTGCGGTGAACATGCCATCCTGTCCGTCCGGCGACCTATATATATATATATATTATATAATTCATGGTATTTACATTAATATATATATATATATATATGTTCTCTCAGGGTCTGCCCCGGAATTTTGGTGTTGCCCCACTCAAGGCTCACGCCTGGCCGCGCTCAAGCGAAGCTCAATGCCAAGGCCGGCAATCCTCAACTCCAACGTGCGGACCAAATGCGAGCTTGTTGCAGTGGGCCGGAACCTGGATTGGCCAAAACAAGTCTCCTTTTTTCTGTTTTCCACTAACATGGTCCAAAACCAAGTGATTAAAGTGCAGGAACTCAGGGGGTGAGTGTATTTAGGTGTTTCTCAAATGGGTCCCCAAAAAGGATTCCAGCGATGCGAGCAAACGCTCGCAAACCAGGGACCTCGGGAGGGAAACGTGGCACGTGGCTTTGGTTTGCTTTCCCGGTATCCATTTTACGATCCAAAGCGGGTCCATCTTGAGAAATCCCCATGTTTCCATAAGAAATAAACTAGAAGGCCGGGATGGGCTTCTAGCGCATGACCGGATATTTAAACATGACATTGCAAAATGAACAGAGGCGTGGGCCACGGAATCTGAACAAACTGAAGTCACATGTTGCGATAAGCATTCTCTTGTACTGAGACGCTAAACTTTCATTTCTCTGTTCAACGTCTCGACGAACCCTCTGCGGCAAGGTCCTAAGACAAGCCACGACAAGGTCCGAGCGAGCAAGCACAAGAAGGGAGACAAGTGAGACAATAGGGAGACCATGGTCCGAGTCAGTTAAACGCAAGCAGAGCAGGTGGGGAGACAAGTGGGGAGACAAGCTGGGAGACAGGTGGGAGACACCCGGAAGACAAAAGGGCCAAGCACGGAGACAAGTGGGGAGCGAGTGGGGAGGCAAGCCGCAAGCACAAGCAGGGCAACAAGTGAAAAAACAAACCCTGACAAGGTGCAAACAAAAAAACGTGGCATCCAGTGACCAAGCGGCGTCACCAAGCACAAGCAAGACACGTGCAGAGACAAGTGCGGAGACAACAGGGGTAGCAGGAGCAAACCCCCTAACTACGGGGTACCAACGCAAAAGTACCCTGCGATCCTTGGCCACCATCGAAACACTGCAGTCAATACAACCGCCATTGCTTCCGCAGCTTTGACAAGTTGCGACGCTTCAAAAAACAGCCAAGTTTTGGGCGGATGGGACACGAGCTGGACGGCACAAGAGCCACTCCATGAACCACTGGCTCTTGGGGGGGCTCCTATTGGAGCTCCCAAAACCTAAAATGGTTGGGTTCCTTTTCGCTTCTGTTTCAAATACCAACCGAAAGGGGGCTCACAATTTTGAGAACCCCACTTCTAACCTTAAGATTTTGACGCACGGTTCCCTTGGTTGCCTTTCCAGGCCGAATTCTACGAGATGAGCGAAAGAAACACTCCGCTCGTTTTGGTCTGTCGATTTGTACGAAATCCAACCTGCAGCGCTTTAGCTCAAGTGGGCAACATTTGGTCTGAATGCACCTAGTGATGCCTCAATCAACTTTGCAAGCTGATATCTTTGACTCTCGGCTTTTTTTTGCCGGGCTATATCGGCCCCACAAGCTTCTGTCCTTTGCCGGCCGCAGCTGCAGCATTGTGTGTGAAGAGGTTGTGAATGGGAGATGATTGGTGAGGTGAACGGATGGGAAGCGGTATGAAGAAGTGACCCATCCTCCTCGCAACCATTCATCTCTTTCTCCCTTCCTCATTGCCTCGTCTCTAGTCAATACTTCCTACATTCAAGAATCCCCGACACGAAGGCATGAGAGTAAGGGAATAAGGGAATGGTGGTTGGGTCTCATGTCACGTCCACCGCTGGGTGCAAGCAGCAGGCAACAGTTCAAAAAAGCGGCAGGCCACGCTCGTGCAGCCGACGGCGCCAGCCGTTTCCACCGGATTCAAGGTCGACTTCCAAAGGGCTCTGGAGGGCGGGCCAGCGTCTCGCATGAAGGGCTTTGCCCGGGAAAGGGAAACGGGCATGCGGATCGTTGCGGATCTTACAGTCAAGCTGCAAACTGCGAGTATGCTTCTGCCAGGTCTCAAGCAATGAGCGCTCTCAAGCAATCAGGGACTTGTAACTTCAGCCTCACCCTTTCCGGTGCGAGTGCGTGGCAAGCAAGCGCATTTATGCGCGCGCTTGGACGCACGCCACGCCACACGCGATGCTTCGTGCTGCCATGGAGTTGGGGCAGGGGGCCCGGGTAGCCTGGCTTGAAATCCGGGAGAGGTGTGACTGAGGCATGTGGCTTGGCAAAGTGTTTGGCATAGCCAACCTCAGAGTGAGAGCGTGACTCAGCATGCGCCTCAACACTCTAGTCATGATTCTTCAACGTTTGGCATGGCTTACGCCGCATCGCCGTATGAAAACATGGCGTGCTTGTGCATTGTCACATAGCTGCACGCAGTGAGCAAACGGGGCAGGAAGGTGCAAAGGCGGCTTACATCCCCAAGCAGCGGCAGCTTCAGTGTGGCCTCCGTAAGTGGCTTAGCCATGAGCAGCGATCAAAAGGACAAAATGTCAAAATTTGGGACGAGAAGCCGCGCAGCTTCCGCAAGCTTCCGCGGCATGTTGCTGCTGGGCTTGTTGGAGTCAATCTCAAATCGTGTGTGGCACTACGATCAAGCTTTGCTTACGCGCGCCGACTTAAGTGAAAGCATTGCTTCCCGCAGAATCAAGTGAAACGCTGCCTGCTGCGGACCTCGCCGGGGTCTGTCACCGCCTTGTAACGGCCTCCGTGCTTCACCTGCCTGAAGAACCTTGACTTGTGTAACAAGAGGGTTTCCGACGATTTTTGGCGGTTCTTGGGCGTGCTCTGAAGGAGCTGGATTTGTGTCTGTGCAAGAATGTCATTGGGCTGGGCCACTTGCAGGAACAAGGATCACCTGGAAATGCTCAGTTTGTATAACACTCGTCGCCTGGCTCGATGAGATCCGGGAGGGGTGTGACTGAGGCAGGCGGCTCGGCAAAGTGCCTGACATAGCCTGCCTCAGAGTGGGAAAGCTGGACTCAGCATGCGCCTCACCACGCTAGTTGTTGGCCCGCCTTATGCCACGTCGCTGTTTAATCAAAAGGAGTGTTTGCACATTGCCGGGAAGGTGGCAAAGGGCACTTGCATCCCAAAGAAGCGGAAGCTTCCCTGTGGCTTAGACATGTGTAACTCGTGGCCAATATGTTTTTGACGGAGTCCGTGTTTAGATCGACTTTCCCATATTGGCATTGTTTCTGGCCGGTGGCAGCATTTGGCCGTGCGCAGCCCGTATTGCTTCAACAAAATGTTGACAAAAGCCCGTAAATGCCCGTATGGTCATTTGTTGTGGGCCCAGCCGTATGGACAGAACAAACCGCACATGTGGGCTTGCAGGACGCATCGGCTTTGACAAAGCCAACCTCAGAGTGGGAAGCGCTTGCGCCACCATTGGCGACTCCACACATGGGCACTCGTTGGAGCGCCTTACGCCAAGTTGTCTTTAGCACACGGAGCGCGCACGCATTGCCGCCTGGACACCCCGAAAGTCACCTGCGTCGCAGTGGCGAAGCAAAAACACACGGTCGCATCATCCTGCAAGGTGAGACGACTTTTGCGCAGCCGAACATACGCCGTGTCTGGGTGCCCGACTACAGATGCCAGCGCCAAGGCTCAGAGTTGGTTTCGGACCCAGCGGGGATTTCCGCTAAGGCTCAAGCGCAAAAGTTGGCCCTAGGGCCGCCCGCGCATCAGCTTGGAGTTCCCTCCAGACATATGGGACCATGCCAAAGCTGTCCTTAACTTCATGTTGCGGACAGACCTGCTGTTCTTCTGAGCCTTTGCTTGCTCAGGCCAGAAACACACTGAGGGCAGGAGGGGCCCCTGATGATGGACACAGGGAGCAAACAAGTGTGCCTGAAACATCGAGTGATCGGGCTGGGCACTGCAAATTTGGAGTTGTTCTTGGTCCCTGGAACGCTTTGGGCGCAAATCTGCAACAAGTTTCCCGACTTGGACAGCAGGGTTCGGGGTTCCGAACGCTGAGTGGCAGTTGCCCGGCCAGAGCAATGCAAATCTGTCGTGCTAGTTGTCTTACAGCACGCATCGCGAGCGTGTGGCACAAGCATATATAGACGCTCCAATCATGTCCTTTGCGCATTATTGGTTGTCTGACGCCGCCGGTTGGCCGGCGTTCAGCCGAGATTTGGCGAGAACAGCCGCGATGTGTCGCTGTTTCGCGCCAAACTACATAGTCTCCTTTGGATGCCATTGGAGTCTGGGCGCCTTATATTGCGCGCTTGTGTAAACGTACTTTTCGTGCACTTGCGCATGCTGTAGCTTGACTACCCAATGTGGTGCGAGCGCGCAGCGCAAGCGTACCTTACACCGTGCCCGCAAACGCCGACATTGCAAACATGACGGCTGGCGCGTCAGCCTCGGGCCAACCTCAGGTGAAAAGCATTTGAGTCACCATTGGCGTGTCCGCGCTCACCATGATGATTGAACATTGGCGCGCCTTGCGCCAGGATGCCTTCGCGCAGGCGCAAGGCTCTGCCCTCTGGTTGCAGGCCCTCAAGTCACTTGCGCCGCAGTGGCAACAGCGCACCTCGCCATGGCGCATCACTCTGCCAGGTGAGATGACTTGTGAGCAGGGCGTCCGAACGCCCCCAAGAATGCCAAGAATGCAAAAGTTCGCATGAGCAGCAAGCTACACTCGAGACGCAGCTCTAAAACCATGATTCTTCGAAGTTGGCGACCCTGCCAGGCTGCCTTTTGCGCACTGCCGCGCTGGCGCCAACAGTCTGGCACGGAGTCGCGAAAGTCAAAGACGTCAGTTCCAGCCATGGCAGTCTCAGCGTGGCCTGCGCCACCGCTCAGTTTTGGATCCAGATGTGCGGCAGGGCAAGCTACACCTTAGAGAGCTCTACCTCACATCACGCGCTCGAGCACACTTGCCGCGCGCTGCAGCTGCGCAGACGTTTTCTCAGCCTTCGCACGCGAGCTTTGCTTTATATTCACGAAGTGAATGGACATTGAGGGGCTTCGAGGGCTTCCGCAAAGCTTCGACGCCCGCTTCTGCGAAGTGGCGCGACGCCAACTTCGGCTCTGCGATGGCAGGAAGTGTCTCTCGCGCAGCGCTTTTGCCCTATGCGTTCGGCGAGTAGTTCGAACTACTAGCAAGCCACACGAGAAGCGCAGCCCACGCTTCTCCACGCGGCTTCCACTTGCCCCTTCACTCGATTTCACTCGCATGGCCGAAGCAACCTGGGCCCTTGGCGGAGTGGCAGCACCACCAATTTTACCTTCTACACCAGCGCACGCAGCGCTGATCAATTTCAAGAGTAAGGACAAGCACCGACAACCGCGACATGTCCACCTGGTTGGGATGGATCCGACAAGGTCCTCGGCGCAAGCTCCGTCCAGGTTCCTGACCTTGGCCTCAACCATTGAGCCGGACAACGCCTCGCAAGCCACGTTCAAGTCCAATTCTCACAAGCTTTGGGGCCGGTGCGCGCAAACGCGATAAATACCCGCAAAACGAGCCCAAATACCCGCAAAACGAGCGCAAATCCAAAATATGTAACAATTAGCATTTTGCAAGAAACCCGTGTTCATGAAACGAGCACTTTTTGGATCATTGGGCAAAAATAGTTGGCCCGAGCATTCTTCTTTCGTGACACAAATTTATGTAACAATGGAAGGTCCAGGCACAATCTTTACCACTCATGGCAGATTCCATTGTCTGGTCATGAGTGAAAACACGTTTTTGGTCCAAATGGACCACACAAAAAAAGAAACGTGACGTGCTCGGTCAGCGCTAGGCTTGAGGGCCGGCAGGAAGGAGAGCAGGGCACGTAACTCTTCGAACAAGTCAAACTGCAAAATGCCAATCGGAGTTTCGGAACCCGGCTATACCTAGCCCTCAATGAATCACTCATGTAAATTGTGGCGATTGCCGTTTTCTGAAGCCAAGCGTTTCCGCTTGTAACCTCCGCATCTTTGCAATGTGGACGGTCCACGACGCAAATAATTTTGCCTTACGCATCACACGCGCAAGCGCTGCACAAGTGATGCTTGGCGCTGCCGAAAGCCAAACCATGGGCCAGGGAGGGCCCAGGCTCCCAACCGCAGCGCTAGCATTTGGCCTTCAACGCTCAACTTGAAATCTGCCTGACCTCTCCAAACATGCGTTCCCACATGAAGCTTTTACAAAAACCATGAAACTCAGCTGCCTGGCTTACTTGCGTATCCGCGTCTAATCAAGTGTTTTTGAAGTTGGCGGGCCTGCTGGCGAGCCGCTCTGCCAGGTGTGATGGTATAGGGCTGTCGAAAACAAGGACTCTAAAGGCAGCGAGGGCCACGCAAATCGCAAACTGCGTTTAGGTGCCTCCAGGAACACCACAAACGCACAGCCTGCTAAAGGCGATTTCCGTGGCCTCACCCTCAAATGTCCTAAGAAGAGTTTGTGAGCATTTTTCGGACATGTGTAGCATTTAATTACTCTCGGCACGGAGTTTCGCCGTCGACGAGACAAAGCTAAGTCAAAGGCAGCGAGGGCGAGGGCCACGCAAATTGCACACTGTGTTTAGGCGCATCCAGGAACACCACAGCCTGCAAAAGCGACTTACATGTCGGAAACATGCACACCAACACCTTCTAGGGCATGTGACGGGAACCGCAATGTCGCAGCGTCTGTGAGTGGAATCTAATTGCTCTTGGTGGCCCCAGGAATCTCTAAGTCGATCTGTTTGGCAGCTTAATTGCTTGCGACCTGCAGCGGTCTCGCGCTCGAAGCAGTAAACATAAGCTCACAAAGCCAAGTCAAAGGCAACGGGGGCCACGCAAATTGCGGTGCATCGAGGAACACCACAAACGGATCTCACAAATGTTGTGTTCGTGTATTTTTCGGACATGTATGCAATTTCATTACTCTCGGTGGCTCCACGAATCTCTAAGTCAATCTGTTTGGCAGCTGAATTGCTTGATTTGCGCCGCGACCTGCATCGGTGCCAAAGGCAGCCCGCCTCGGCGTGCTTGTGGGCGCTGCTGGTGAACATCAACACATGGGCCACGAGCGACTAGTAAGGTCTATTCGGAGCTTTCCAAGTTCGTTTTTTGGGGGGCCCAATTCGTAGTCAAGCAGTCCGGGCAGGTTGGACACCTTTTGGCGCACAGAGTGTCTAACAATGCCAAACATATTTAAGAACCACCTGGCCAGGGCCAGCAGCAGGCTATAGCTGCCTGTAGAGCTAACCAAAGCCGCCGTGAGCCTGAATCTCTGACTACTTCCCAGGGATTCCAAGTACCTCCTGGGTCTAAGTACCTCCTTAGCAGGTACTTGGACCCTCCGGGCTTACTGCCCAGTGCTTCGCGCGACTTGACCGACTCGTTGGAGTGTCTATGTGAGATACAAGCGTCTGCCCGGCCGCAGTTGGGGCAGGCTTTATTTAAGCAGGCATCGCTCCCCGCAGGTGCGCTCGGCAATTCAAGCTCCAAGCGCGTCAGGCAGCGGTTGGGGCCTAAGTCGTTTCCGTCAAGTAATTGTTGCAAGGCGCAACGCAAGGCGCTGAACAAAGGCCCAGCCGCGCAACAAGTAATTTGCTCTCTATAGACTAGTCCCCACAGCAAGTCGCTAAGGCTGGAAATCTGGGATCAAGGATGTCCCTCCGACCATCGCAGTCAGTAGTGGACCCGCAAAGGGGGTGAACAGCATCAAGAGGGGTCCTTGTCTAGCCCGTCTTGACGAAAGCAATTTGGTAAAAAACAAAGAACTTACACCGCCGAAAACAGCTTAAGCCAAACCTCACAGAGCATAGCGTGTTGCGGCGCCCTAACCAACCTTTGGGAGTGAAAACAAGGCGGAAAGTTGACGGAGGGTTCCAGGAAGTTTCAGGCCCGTTTGCAGACGCTTGGCTCGAGCCCCCGCGACCTCGCAGCAAACTGAAGCTGACATTCACAAGGCCCTACAGCGAGGCATTGCCAGCGTCACTTTCCACACCCTCAGCATTACCTATTATTTTGTCTTGTTCTTGTCCGAGAAACATCTGCCCTCTGTCTTTCCGCAAAGCATCTCTGATGCTTGGGTTCTGCTTTAGGTTCCTTTAGAATCCCGGGAGCGATGAACACTTTGGCGACGGACATGCTTGCATGTTCGGCAGTGTTGCTATCTAGATGGCGCACTTGAGTCAATTTAGTATGTACGATAACTTAGGAAAGAAGTAGTCCTCTAACTTAACTTACCAGTCATGCTAGTTCGCTATGTAGAACGGCGGAGTTTACTATGTGGGCCTCGTTTGCTATGTAGATAGTATATATTCGCCAAGCACATGGCGTGTTTATTGCGGACTTATAAATGCACTTAGATGTGCACCAAGAAGTGTAGCGAGGTTATCTAAGGTAGTTGGCAGAGCTAGTTAAATTCGCCTGGGCATGCTTAGAAACTTCGCTGGGGCGAACTTAATATCTTGGCCAAGGCATACTTAGCAAGTGCGCCATGCGTGTTACTGGTGCAACGCAGCTGGCGCAAAACACTGGGGAAAACATTGTGTTCGTGCTTTTTCCCTGTGTAGAGTCCATTTTTGAAGGTGTCTGCTTGTGCCGTGCGACAGTATCTTTGTGTGTTCTCAAACACACGCGCCCCCCGGCTGATATATCCAAATGTATATAAGCACAAACAGCTTAAACAGCTTCGGAGGGGTTATGTTGTAACCCTTTGCCCTGAAACGTGGAGGGGCGGCAGTATGTTTCGTATAAGGGTTGTGACCTATCTAAAAAAAACAAAAACATGTCACGGGTTGCCCGCGTGTATGTTGTGTTGAGGTTCCCATGCGAGCTTGTATGTCCTGCAGAAAAATGAGCAACAACTTGGACAAATGTGCGGTTTCTTGATCAGCCAGCGCTGGTTCTCAAAAAATCAGGGATCGATCAAACCCATTCCTCCATTTGATGAAGTTCGCTGATAAGAAAAGTATAATGTTGACCCCGGATTAATAAACCTATGTTTATTAATATGGGGGTGTTCCCCTCAAAAAGTGATGATTCCCACTACACACCAGAATCGGACACCCCCATATTAATAAACAGGGGTTCTGCTTAATCCGGGGTCAACATTAAAAGAAGAAAACAACACATATTTCCAGTAGTGAAATCGACTCCCTTCAAAACCAACAGGCGCCAACAAGAGACATTGAGGAAATGGACGCATTGAGACTCCATGGACCCCGATGGGATGCTGGGGAGTCACTGGCGAAATCAAGGGGATCCCGGGACGGGGTTTTGAGGTATGGATGATGGTTGCGAGGCGGTATATTACCTTTAGGTCGTAAATTCACCTCTGTACCTATGAGGGCAGCTCGTGCCTGGAAAACAAGCGAACATCTAGCATCTCGCATTCAGGAGACTTCAAGGGTGCGGAATGATGGACACCTTTCACAAATGTGGGCGTCTCCCAATGCCCCACTTCCCTGTGAATGGGAACCTCCTGGAAAGACTAAAAGGAACATGGATCGAGTGGTTAGCATCGGCGAAAGGGGATTCCTGGGATCCCCTTCTGGCAATGGCTGTGGCTTTCCTGGATACGACTGACGTGCAGGCCCTAGCTCCTTACAAAGTTTTTCAGCCACGAGCTCGTTCAGAGACGCCACGGTCCGACAAGAGATGGCTGTGGGTCAAAAATAAGTGCCCAACATGGAACCCTGGTAATTAAATGGAAAAGTGGACTAAAACCTGCGGGCCATATCCTGGTGGCTTAATTTTGACCCATACCCAGTGAACATCCGATTCAATCCCCACTAAAATAGGTTCTAAAATGGGTGGTGAATTCACCTACCAAAATGGGATCCCAAAACGGTTTTGACAACCACGGCCAAATAGATCTGGGTGATCTGCAACCGAACCGTTGAACCACAAGTGACCGTCGAACGTGTAACTTGGGTTGTTTTTACTGGCCAAATGCGTGCGACCGGATATGTCATTTTTTCTTCTCATCGCCAAGGCTGCCAGGACTGCCCCCAGCGTTGCCTCAGCGAGCGAAGCGTTCAGCGAGCGAGCCCTCCTCCCCCCTCGGAAAAGCCGTGGATGGACCTGTCAGCAATACGGAGGAAGGGGTTTGCGCTGCCCCAAAAAGGGTACCCTCGGAAAAGCCAACAAAAAAAAGCAAAAACAAACATAAAACACGCCCCAATATTTGTTTCAAGGCATACTGAAGCCTGGCGGACGGTAAGAGATAACCTAATGTGCCATGCGGTGGCGATCTGATCCGCACGACTGGTGGCATAGGAAGCGAGCCGGAAACAAGAGCTGACTGCCGCAACGCCCTTAAACGCCATCCAGTTGCCGGGATGCGGCTTATCCAAGGTGTGATGAAACAGAACACCAACCTCATGGCCAGAGCACAACAATATATCATCGCAGCTCTGAAGCGGCTTTTCACTCTTTCATCGATCGTTTTGGTCGACAGTTGCGCAGAACTAGTTTCTGGATGGAACAGACCTTGAGAAACCATGGATCCTCGCGGTAAGGGGACATTCAACGACGTCTGGGGGTGATCGCGTCACGCCGCCCATCGAAGTGCTGAGAACAACTTCGGTACCAGACGCTCTTGCGCGGGTCATTTGGAGCGTTCCGCCAAAATGCGCCCAGTCCGCCCGAGGCAAACGGCAGGGGGCGGGTGGGAATGGCATGAGCTGGTAAGTCTTTCTGCTCACATGTCGGAAAACACAAGCAGCGATTCCATCCACGGCCAAATTTACAAGAAGGACACCGTGATAATGCGTCATCCCTTTTGCCAGACCTGCAAGACCAATTCAACTTAACCCAAGAGAAGATCTTGCAGTATAGACAACCACGTGGTGCAAGGGGCATTTCAAATCACACCTCGCATGCCTGAACCCGTTAGGCACTTGTTTCTGTATTTTACCGTTTCGGGCAAAAAACACATTTCGCCCAACAACGGTCAAGCTGACCTTTGGTATTCACGGTTATACAGGTGTATACAGGCTTGCCTACTCCCACAAAAAACGGATAGTGGAAGCACCTACTAACCTACTAAAAGCGCGGGTTGGGGTGGGAGCTCGCTTTGCGCGTCGTGTTGTTTCGTCCGAAGCGAAGTCCTCAAGCGAAGTTTTACGCATTTGGCGGCTTGACCTAAGGTGGACATTCAAGGCACGCCCGGCGGACCTGACTGTATTGCGACCAGACATCGAACAGTTTGGCTGCTGGTTCCTTTCCAGCCACAAGATGCTTTTGACCTCCAGCTTGTCGGCTGTGCAAAGGGGCGAAAGCAGTAGAACAGGCTTGGGCGCACTTCAAAGCCACATTTAGTCATGATTACGCCCCCAAATCTGGGATACACAGAAAATAGGATCCGAGTCTCTTTGATGCTTTGTCTACCAAACAAATCAAACGAGTTTTGGAGACAAATCTTCGCCCAGCTTTCAAACCCCAGTGCCCAATGCTCACTGTTTAAAGGGAGGCTTACTGAGGCCAGCGGCGCTCCGGGCGGTGGCCCGGGTGGGGGGTGCGGCCTCTTGCGCTGCTCCTGACATGGCGCTTCTCCACGAAACCGGGCCTCTGAGTTGCTTCCCCTGAGCCAAGGGTCTAACCTGACTTCCTCAGTGGATTGGTCAGAAACAGTCTGACCTTTTCATTTGTCACCACCCATGACCCTTTAAAAATGGGTCCATGACCCCGCTGTTTTGAGTAATGACCCCGTTGTGTAAGGGTCAGGGAGACTAAAGGTAAAACGATGTTCCTAGAAAGGAGTCAGTAAGTAAGCTTCTGTTAACGGGAAAAACATGTCTGTGTTCACATGGTTTAAGGTCTTTTGTCCAAGTCTCGTCAAGGGTCCCACAGCAAAGGCCCCCCATAGCCCAATAGGGGCTAGCTACTTGCTACTAGTGAAGCCGACTTTTGGGGCTAATCGATATCCTTTTAGGTGATTGGGGGTTTCCGCGTGCAACTGTTCGAGTCTTTGGTGGGTGCGGGCAAGTTTTGTTCCGCAGCCACCGACCTTTGAAACTTCACAAGGTGCGCAATCATACTTAACATGGACCAATAAACAAGCATATGATACATCAAACCAAATTAAGAATAAATCGGTTCCTTAAAACGTAGACCCCTGCTAAACTGGGCCGCTCAAGCCAGCCAACGGTTTCGGCTTGCTCGGGGAACAACACTTTGTTACGACCGGGTCTTCCAAGCGTCGTACAACGGGCCAACTGATTGGCATGGGGCTTGGGGTAGAGGCGAAACTAAGTCATAACCGTGGTATGAACATGGTAGTAATTATTCAGTCCCTTGTATTACCCGAGGAGCCGACGGAACCGCCGGCGCTGTCGGCGCGCTGACCACTACTGGGTTGTACATGTGGGTGCTTGTCCAAAAAGAATCGCTTTATTGAAATGAGCTTTTCTAGGTTCCCTTCAAATACCAACAAAAAAGGGGCCCAAACCCTTGTGACGAAACTGTTTATGAAGTCCGCCGACCCCATGCCTGGTCCAGAATGGACCATGCTTTCGGCATGGGGGCGGTGTGTTCTGTGTTGCCTTTGTTGATATGCTTTCTATAAGTTTAATGTGAATATGATTATGTATATATATATATATGTCCCTTGGGGCGGCTCTTGGGGCTGGTTTCTACGTCGGCTGGATTTCTGGATTTCTGGATTTCTGGATCTCTGAATCTCTGGATCTCTGGATCTCTGGATTCCTAGATTTCCCCCCCCCCTCCCCCCCCCCCTTCCGTTGTCTTCCGTGGTCTTCCGCAATCTTCCGTAGTCTTCTTCTCCTAGTCTTCCGGTAATGTTTCGGGACCAAACAACGCGCGTTAGGACTCAATCTCGTGTCCTGTGCTTTCGGGCTTCCTCCCTTAGGCTTCGGGTAGTCTTCCCCCACCCCTCCGCACCCCCCCCCTGTGACTGTCTATGTCTGTCTACGTATCTGCGTCTGTCTTCGTGTCTGCGAAGACCCCCCTGCCCCTGCGTGTCTGTCTGTGTCTCTTTGTGTCTGCCTGGGTCTGTCTGCGTCTGTCTTTGTGTCCGCAAAGACCCCCTGCGTGTCTGTCTCTGTCTCTTTGTGTCTGTCTGTGTCTGTCTACGTATCTGCGTCCGTCTTCGTGTCCCCCCCCCCCCTGCGTGTCTGTGTGTGTGTGTGTGTCTATTTGTCTCTGTCTGGCTCTGTCTGTGTCTGTCTACGCATCTGCGTCTGTCTTCGTGTCCGCGAAGACCCTCCCCCTCGCTGCGTGTCTGTCTGCGTGTCTTTGTGTCTGTCTGTGTCTGTCTACGTCTCTGCGTCTGTCTTCGTGTCCGCGAACGGGTCTGTGCACGCGTGCTTTCTCTCGTCCCGGGCCGAAATTCTAAGGTGTGTGGGGGCGGCGGAACCAGGCCGCAGGCCATTAAATAATTTGGGGGCCCTGTTGGCCCCTGACATGGTGAAATTGGACGCGGGCGGACAGATGAAACACACAAACTTACCCCTTAAAACTCCAAGCCCTGGGGAAGTTAGTCTTTTACAGACATATAGCCCATGTTACCCCTAAAAAGCTGAAAAGTTGTGTTTTTAAGAGGTACGCAAAAGGAACCATCATTTTCTTGACCCCACCCCACTTTTTTCACCCCCCCTCCTTTCTTTTGAACCCCCCCGCCCTTGGGGGGTCAAAAAAAAGAAGAGGAGCCTGAAACACACACACACAAATTGAAATTTGAACCTGAAGCTAAGTAAACAAGCAGCTGCTTGAGAAATGGCGCAGGCGGGGGCTTATCGTGATGATTCTTCACGCACTACTCCGAGTAAGTCCGAGCTTGCAGGGTTCACAAGCTATTGCCAGCCTCAAGAACACCCACCCTGCCCATAGGAACTCGCACGCAATATCGAAACTGCTCCTACCCGACCTTTTTCGTACAGAATGTGCGCCCATGACGCAAACTCATCGTGTTTCACTGTCTTTTGTTCCCAAGGTGCTAGGAACATGGCCTTGTGTCTGCGTTTCACAGACTGCGTTCTTGTCAAAATGCAAACAATAACACCATATATATATATATATGTATATATTTATACAATATGTGTAGATTGTAATACACACCTATTCACATACGTCTACCTATACCTATACACACTTACACATGCTTATTGTGTTGTCTCCCATGCATTGGTTTCGCGTGGCTTGCACCTTAAGCGAAGGAGCGAACCACGAGCCGCAGTGGCAGACCTCGCGCCCTCTCCTCGACACCGCTCCACGGCCGCTTCCGAGCACCTGCCGGTGAAGCCTTGCCTAGACCCAGACACCGAAGCGCAACGAATCAAAAACGAAAACTCCGAAACCTGCCCTCCCATCTCGCACATTGGCCCCTGCGCAGGAGAACGCAAAAGATCTTTTGCACAAGATCAACCTGGAGTCTCCATGACCCTTTAAAAAAGGGATCATTACCCAAAATAAAGGGGTCATGGACCCATTTTTAAAGGGTCAGAAGGAGACTCCAGGAAGTCTCGTTTGGGAGGCCTGGGCCTCTTGTTGGCTCAAAGGCTTCGCGCCCTCTCCGACGACGCGTCAACGAAGCAAGCTCGCCGGCCAGCACGAACACTTCTGCAGCGCCGCTTAGGGAAACGCGCGTGCAGCGTTGCTTGGTGAAACGCAGGCCAAAGGGTTTCGGCGCAGGGTGCACCAAGCCGAACTGTGAAACACGATTCTTATGAATCACGGCGCTGACGATCAAGCAACTTTTTCATGGAAACTTGTTTAGAGTCTCAACAGTAAAACCAACATCCCTCAAGTGTCGTGAACAATGTTCGAAACCGATGTTGACACCTTGAACTATCGAGATAAACTCGCGGTGGTTTTCCTACCCAGACAAGAAGGCACCATCGTTTCGCCTTTGTTCAAATTCTGCCATTTCTGCCGCGCCCATACTCAGAACCAGAGGGAAACCCATCCGCTGGCCAGAAGGAAAACCATCCGCTGGTGTCTTGGCGGGTGAGAAAACCTCCGGCGACCTCCGGCGACCTCCCCGTCTCTCCACGTCTCCCCGTCTCGCCTTTGGATCCGTTCCATAGGCCCACCCCGTCCCGCGCGGAGGCGCGGGAAGAGGCGAGCGCCGGCTGAGCCAAGAGCTCCTACCAGAGAGGTTCGAAGAAGGGTACCAACTTTTTGTCTGTCTATGGTTTAGTAAGGGGAAGCCTACTTATAAGCAAAAAAAGGCTTGCCCTGCATTTTTTCCTTTGTCTCACCCACTCGGACACACATGTCTCCCACCTTGCTTCTTGCTTTTTGGTCTTAGGGACCCGAAAAGTGTGCCCTCTCTGTCTTTTGTGCTGGTCACTGGCCACGTAAGATGAGCCTGTGTAGATGCAGGTTAAGGGAGAATCCCAACCATCAACGGACGCCTTCGCCGCCTCTTCAAACCTTTCCATGGTTCTGGGAATACCATTCTAGTACCAGGTTCTGGGCAAATCAGGTCGCATTCATTTGCCCAGATCAAAGAACTCATGAAAACGGGTGGGAGGACCTTGCTTGCTTGCTTGCTTGCTTGCTTGCTTGCTTGCTTGCTTGCTTGCTTTGCAAAACGGGCCGACATTTTGAGAAACCCACACACCATTTGCTGAAGTCCCCTGGAACAAATGGCATATGTCCAGAATCGTCTTTGGCAAATTCTTGAAGATACGCAACCATTGCAGGCAAGATGGCCCTCGTAGATGAGTAAACCACCTGGCAAACCAGGGCCATCTATTCTTTTGCCAAAACAACCAAAAAGGACACCTAGGCTTGCAGGATGCTGGAAGCCGCAAATTCCGAGCTCGAGCTCCAATTATGGAGCTCCTTTGCTCTGTTGTGTTCTTTTTCTCAGAAAACTTGATGCTCGATGTGTTTATTCGTTTTAATTATATATATATATGATTTTTTTTGAGGTTTTTGTGCTTGGCTCGTTTGCTCGTTTCGTGAAACTCAAAGGACACCAAATTGGCTCCTGGAAGGCGGCTTCTGCGTCAGCGTTCTCCATGGCCTTGCCGGCCCGCGTCACCTGGCACCGCGACACCGCTGCAGGAATTTTCAACAGGGACCCGTGGACTTCAAAATTCTCTGATTTTCCCACAACTTGATTTGGTTTCATACCCCAAGCCCCATCCGAATGGTTTAAGCCCTCGTAGCACAGATTATAGCAGCGCAAAAACAAACAAGATTTGCTGAGGCAAGCTGAAGAAACAATGCAAAAGGCAAAATGCAAAAAAAAAAAAAAAAAAAAAAAAAAAACGGTAGGCTAAGCTTCGCAATAATAGTTTTTCCTCACCCATACTTCAATTCGGAAAATATTTTGAGAACAATCCTCGAACAGAAAGGGACGCGGACGAGGGGCTACAGCTCAGACAACCAAGAGAGCCAAATGAACCATGTCTGGTTTCCGATTCTGGTGGTCAACTGGGATTCGCTGGGAAATCGAGTTCCACGTGCCTGTGTTTCCTTAAAACCCAAAGAATCGTTCAAATTCGATGCTTGACAGCTTCCCATTCTGAGAAATCAATTTTCCTCCAAGCCTCCAGCTTACTCAAGTCCCGTTTTTTGCGATACTTCTTCATTTGACCACCCCCAAACTCCCTAAAGCTCGCGCACGTGCTCAGAGACCCGGATTCGTTCGTTCGAAGTCAAGTTGGAGGACCGAGGACTTCCTGCGCCTCTTTCAACAGAGACGGGGCCGACGGGTCCTACGGCCCGCCCCGGCGCCCCGGGCTCCGCGCTCCGCCTCAGCCACGATGTCGCGGAAGCCGTCGGCCCTGGCCGCGCGAAACGGCCCCAACGGCCACTTCGGCCCACTTCGCGCCCACTTCGCGCGGACGCGAAAGGAAAAATATCGCCCGTCGCGACCACCGGGCCATAGTGTGTATGTATTGGTTCTTTACTGCCAGCTACAAAAGCAAGCAATGACTCCGGCCCAGGGTGAATCTTAAAATGAACAATGTCAACACAGATCCCAGCTACCAAATGCCCCAAGTACCTGCGCTCGTCATTTTTGGGAGGGTTGGCCAATTCCAAAGCTTCCCAACCACTACAAAAGGACCATTTGCATGAGTTTGTCTTCTTTCATGTAGGAATCGGGCCCTGCAATGGGTATTGCTATGGTGTGATTCTTCAAAACAAACCATCATTCAATGACATGTTCCTGGAGTCTCCTTCTGACCCTTAAAAGATGGTTGGGCATGTACCCGAAAATATGGGGGTCATGGACCCATGTTCCAAGGGTCAGAAGGAGACTCCAGGTTCACTTCAGAACCCCACAGCAACTTCTGGCGGCCCGTCGATGGCGCCTCACGGCGCGCGCCACGTTCTCCCCAGTGAAGGGCTCCTCGATGAGCATGAAGACCTGGCGAGTCCGCCAAAAGTCCACAGCTTCCCAAGCAAAGGCAGCTGCAACCAGAATAACACGGCGGGAATGAACCGGAAGGGGATTCCCTGAAAGGAAACGATAGGGGATGGTTTTCTTGGAGTCATTCCCTCATTCGAGAAAGGCAAGCCACAAAAAGTAGGAAAGGGGAGGCCAGGCGAAACTTCACGGGCAGCAACCCGAAAAGTTACTAGCGAAACGCCAAAACGCCAATCGGAAGCACTACGTCTCAAATATATTCATATATTCCCAGTGGATAGGCGTATTGGTTTCTACAGGGTGAGAAACCTGTGAAGATTCCCTACAAAACGGACATTTGTGAATCACTGGGATGGGCTCACAGGCGTTTGATCAGATACGCATTCATAGATCTTAAATCGAAACCCCGACTTCTGCAGCCCTCAAAAGCCCCAGCCGCTCACATCCGCTTTAAGGCCGCCAAATCACGGGGTACCCATGGCGGATCTCCCCACCACGCCTCGCTCTCTGCGGGGTTCCAGTGGTCGGCCTTGGGGCAGCTCGCCACCGCGCGCCGCAGCTCCTCCGCTGGCTGTCCGCCGTCAGATCCGCGAGAAGCGACTCACTTTTGGTGGGGTTGCATGGGATTTCCAGCCACTAAACACTCATCCGAACTGCCTGCTGCGATTCCTGCGCGACTGACAGGCTACGCCCCTGGAACCAAATGTCCAACCAAACCATTGGCTGGTTCAGTCCCTGTTTCTGTGTTTCTCGCGTACATTGGGACTCACACAGGTCAGTTTTTGGTTTTTTGAAAAATCATCTGGACAATCTCTGGTAGTTGTTTCTATTTCAGTTTGCTTTTTCCTTAGGTGTCCGGCCTAACAAGGGTTGCTGCCGAATTGGGCTTTCTGCCGGAAGAGTAAAAGCCGGAAAACCCAGCCATTCGCCGGTTTTGCATTTTATTTTTGCAAGTTCTACTGCAACCGCAAAACCTCAAAGAAGTGGTCTTTTCAGAAAACCCAAGAGCAAGCCACCCATTCTTGGGCCTCCGGTTTTGACACACACACACACGCACACACCCAGGTCTCAAAGCAAGGGACTCGTCCTGCTGCGATTGGAGGCCCCTCACTGAGACGATGTGGCGCTGCGAGAGCGGCAGCGAGCCGTAGCCGTAGCCTGCGCGATCCAACGCAGGATCGTCACGGCCAAAGACTCGTTGCTGGTTGACCCGGAAACTGAGAAGGTCTCCCGCCAATTGGAGCCTGGAACCAGACCTTTTGGTTAAGATAGCAATTGTCACGGAACCTGGATTGGATCGTTTGGGGGGGAAATAAACGGTTACCCTCCCAGTTGTCATGGAACCTGACCTTTTGGGGTGCGGGTCCTGGTTTGGATCCTTGTCCTTTTCAAGGCACCGCTCGGAGCCGAAAAGCCGAAAGCCAAGTGAGCCACAATCAAAGCCTGGTCTTCGTGTGGTCTGCAAGCTCATGTTTAAAAATGAGATTGGGCGGCTGGGATTCCCTTACCAACCTGCATTGGCACGGGGTTCAAGTATAAGGCCAAGTGAGTGCTACATAAAAGGTCCGGAAGAAGCTGAACTTTAATGATGCGAACTGGGACAACTGGGTGCGGAATGAGGGACCGGCAAAAAACAACTGGGAACCCTACCCCGAATAAGCGTGTTGTGTGTGTGTGTGTGTGATTTTGAGGGTACAGGTTCGCACGGGTTGGCTTCAAGGGAAACCAAAAGAAGACTTGCCCCAGGTCAAGTCACGGTTCTGCGCTTCCGACGGAGGTGACAAAGCTAGAAGGGTGTATCTTTTCTAGGGGACCCACCAAAAAGGCGTTTGTTTTGTTGGAGTCCCTTTACAGCAGAAAGGGGTACCTCAAGCCCTCAAGCTTATGGCCTTCCCAAACGGGATCCTCAACGGAGCTGCAAGTGACTGGTGTCCAGAAACTTTGCTACCAGCCCGTGGGCTTCTCAAAATAGGTCCTCCAGTAGAGAGGTTAGAATATGGGTACCCTTTTTTTTTCTGTAGTCTCTTTAAGTGGGGGAACCCTCCCCCAAAAAAGTGTAAAACTACTGGGGGACCTAGTCAAAAAAGAACCCGCAATAATTCTTGGTAGCCCTTGGGATTCCCTTGAAAAACACCTTCAAAAAGACTGCCTGGTCCATCAAACTGCTGAACATGGGGAATTGCGCCATAAGTTTCGGGCAGCTCTCCCTCCCATTTATAAGGGTGGTTTGAGGGTCCAAGTGGGGGTTAATCAAAAGGTACAAAAGGCGTGAGGTTTGACCACGCGGGAAAGTTCTGGTCATTTTGGGGGCCCCCATTTGCTTTAGTCCGCAAGAAAACACAGAATATGTTCCAGTGGTGATAGATTCTCTTTCAAACCGGGGGAAAGCAAAAGAAACAACACGGGTTGATCAAAAGGTCCGTAAAACATGGGACCATTCTTGGAAAACCCACGAACCAAAGATTCGACCATTCCTGCTCAACTAGGTCCTCCAGTAAAGAGGTTAGAATAAGGGTACCTTTTTTCCGTAGTCTAGTTTAGTAGGGGAACCCTCCCCCAAACAAAAATCGGAGAAAGGGGCACCTAGCTGGGGGGCCTAGTCAAAATAGAACCCGCAATAATTCTTGGTAGCCGCTGAACATGGGGGATCGCGCCATAATTTTCGGGCAGCTCTCCCATAAGGGTGGTTTGAGGGTCCAAGTGGGGGTTCATCAAAAGATACAAGACTCGGTTGCTCTCTGCTCTGCTAACAGTGACTCACTTTTAGCGGTGTTTAACACGGAAAACCCCTGAGTTGGCAAAAAGTTAAAGTCCGACATCCAAGGCAAATGCGCCAAAGAAAAGGCGGGAGAGTTGACCTGGGACAGTCAACGGGATTTTTTCTTTCTGGGGGGCCGCGGGCCTTGAGACTCCAGTGGCTTCAAGGCTTCTCGCTGCCTCGGCGGAGGCGCGAACAATGGATGCGGGGTGTACAACTTTTGTTTGGGGGAAAACCCCTTGGGTGTTGTTCAAAGCCGAAGACCACCATTTTGTGAGACAAACTGAGTTGCTTACCATGAGTTTGGGTACCTGGAGTCTGCATGTCCCTTAAAATTAGCCTAAATGAGGGGGGGTAACCATTTCTCAAAGGGTGGAGACTCCAGGTGTGTCTGCTTTTGAGAGAACCCTCATTTGGTTGTTTCAAAGGGGAACCAAAGGAGGATCCAACCCATCAATTTTGCGGGTCCCGTTTTGGAGATAAGCCCTTCCTGAAAGCTAACTCGAGCGAGCGGCCTTGTCAAAAGCAACTACTGCTTTGAAGTGGAAAACCTTATCTTTTGACACTCCTGCCTAAGCACATTGGATGCAAGCAGCTTACGCGATTCCCCATCCAAATCTAAGCCAGAAGCAAAGCCACAGGTGGTTGAAACTCGGCGGCTCTCTCTGCATCTTCCCCACAACACTGACATGGAGTGTCTCCACAGCTGCCACTCTCTGGGCTGGCTTTTTCTTCACACCACGAGGGTGCAAGCTCGCGGGCTTATTCTGCACGCCCCGCGCCTTGCCATTCTTGGCCGCAGGACGCCGCACCACCATTGTCCACTACCTATAACCTAGCGAGCCGCAAGCCCATCCATACATATGCATAACATACACGCGAATATAATAAATATGTGGGTGTGGCAATGCATGTCCAATGTGCGACAAAGACAGCGGTGAAGGTGAAAGGGACTGCCGCACGAAGTGACAGGATTTTCGCCGCACTAAGCGACAGGATTTTCGCCGCACTAAGCGACCGCCTGACCATCGGCTTTTGCCAAACTAAACTCCTCCATTCGCTTTAGTAAGTTCAGGGGGACAAGCAACTACCATGAAGCAAATGAAGAAAAAGTAAATGTGCCATCATGCCCCAGATTCAGTAAAGCGCCAAAATGTGAAGCGATGTCACAAAAGGTGCCAAACCATCATTCGCGTAATTCACCAACCTGAATTCACACATCCTTCATGAACCTTCAGCATGAGTGAGCTCGCCTTATTGCTTGGCTCGCTAAAAAACTGTTCAACGCAAGTTGCAGCGGCTCTTGGGAACCGGCGGGAACCCAACCAATATGGCTGTGGCTCAAAATTAAACAGAAGGGGTTACGCGGGTTTTGGTCCATGTTTCCACTTACCAGGGTTCCATTTTGGTACCGGTTTTTTGAGCCACAGCCATATGTCAACATGTTGGGAAGTTGTGTCCTTTCTTCTCTGAAGTACCATGCAACACCATGAGCAAGAACGGAACCGCATGAACTGTTTTTGTCTGTTTTTCCAGAAACCACCGTGAAACACCCAAATTCTGCTTTAGTTACAACTGTGCCCCTTGAATCCGATGGGTCGATCATGGCCACTGCTACCAAAGTGGCTAACTCTCACCCAATTTCGGAACATAATGCGCGTGACTTTCTATTGAAGGCGGGTCACCGGGTTGTAAACAAGGAGAGGGCCTCTTGCTGAACAACAACATTGGCTCTACCAACGTGGCCGCGAAGGTTTATATAGGCCGTACTTTTTCTCCGTGCAACCAGAAAGGTGCCGACACCGCCGAGTCAAAACAAGACTGCTGGATCATGCTGGAAAAGAAATGCAATTTCCCATGTTTCAAGGAAAGCAACGCCCCAAAAAGCACCAGCTTTACAAGGCTCTAGAAATCCTCCAAAGGAAAAAACACACACCCCAACTGGAACTTGAAGAACCCCTGCGCCTAACTTGAGCCTAACCCCGGGCCCCCGTGTTCGGATCGAGGCGCATCCACTGCAGAAAGCTCCGGAAGAGCTCCGGGGGCCACTGGAACGCCTCTCTCTCCGGGCGGGCGGGTGGGTGGGCGCCGGGGGCACAAAATGCCAAGATTCTCCAGTTGCAACCGGCCCGTTGGCTCGAACAACCACCAATTAGTAGTTGATGGTTTGGAGTTCAAGTGGTGGTTTGGAGCTTCAAGGTGGTTTGGAGGTCTGGAGGTTGGCGTTCCATGTACCCACGAGAACCAGGGGGTTGAACCCCTATAACTGGACAAAATACCCGAGATGGCCCGACATAACAAGAGTGAATCTGCCAACAGGTGCAACCCCAGCGAGCCGACCCACCCGGACAACTTGTGTTTGTTCAACCAACCACGCAAACCTCCGTTTTCATGGGTGAAAAGGTCCTGGTTGTAAGGTCCCTGCTTGTTGTTGTGCCTGAAGACAAACACAGAAACACATTGGTTCGAGCCCCTCCGCGCCTCTTCTGGTGACTCGCCATCAGCCGAAAGCAGCTGAGGCCTTTGTTGTGAAGCGACCGGAAAGGGCGCACGACCCCTGGAAAGGCTGACTGCTTACTGCCCGCAAAGCAACCTCAACGTTTGCAGAACCACAATCAAAGGCATGTCAAATCTACTTAACCTCAAATGCAACGTATGCCACTTGTCGCCATGGATCTTATCATGGCTCGGAGCTGACGATCATTGATTTTCTTCGGGCCTTTGCTATGGAAACCACCCCCCCCCGAATTGGGTGTGTCTCCCTCCTTACGCATAAGGGTCAGCTGACATGACACGAGACATCTGCAAAAGACACCTCAACAGCTTTGGGCCACCCCTCCCTGGAATGAGGTTTGGGCCCCGTAGTATTCTATGGGTCGAATAATTTGCCATTCATTGAACCAATCTCCTCAGAACCCGCCCTTGGCTTTGCGAAAATCCTTCTCTCAGGAGAAGGATCTCTGAACAGAATAGGGCAGCATAACCTGGCAATAACCTGATTTTCCTTGTACCGAGAACACAGTTGAACATGTATTCAAACGACACTCTCTTAGCTCTTGGACGTCCGCCAGGACCCGCTGCCCATACATCGGGCGGTGGATGGTTAGTGAAGCGTAGCCAAGGGTAGCCTCTGCTCGTTGTTTGTTGGAAAACCTCCATGTGCTTTAATTACCTGGGAACAATAAAATAATACAAGGGTTTTTTTGCTGCCCAACAAGTTCATGTTGGTGGTATATCAACCCATACCTCTCAAAAACCGCATGAACCCGCCCTATCCTCACTCCAACACTTGTACCTGGCTGGCCGAATCAGGCCGAAGGCCGAGGCCTGGAAATCTTCTGGTTGGATAGCCCATTCGACCAAAACAACATCGACTTAGTCTTCTACTCGGACCTTCGACATGCAGATCTAAAAATTGGATAGTGCAACTTGTGCGATTTCCCTTTTTCAAAGGGTAGTGTGAGGGTCCAGGTAGTGATTGGGTCCCTGTTTAAGGTCCTTCCACACTTTTCCTGTCGGGGATTTGGGGCCTGTGGCTTCCTACCTGAACTTAGTGTTTCGTTGCAGCTTCATAATATTATATGTCGAATAAACCCGACTCATCTCTCCAGTCAAGCCGGAACATGGCCAGGGCTCGCCAAGGCTTCAGGGTCCATTCAAGCGACATCAACTCAAAGAAGTCCTCAAAAAGGACACCTCCCCCAAAAACAAATTCATGTTTCATAACGATCTCACATGATGAGAGTTAGGCCCAGCTATAGAATGTCTATTTTATGGTTTGCTTCACTTTGAGTCGGTAAAATGTGAAATGTATCCTAAGTCTACCCCAGTTTCCAGGTTTTCCGAGAAAAAATACCCGAGCTCAAAAGAAATGAGGGGTCCGCAACTCTGCCAGCCCCAGGTTTCCAGGGCTCCGCGCTCGCCCCAGAGGCCCTCGGGCCGCTGGTCCCGCGCTTCCAGGACTCAGGGAAGGAGCGGGAGGAATGCCTTGAAATCCCCGGGCTTGCCATGAAATGACTTGATTCCTCTTAAAAAATCCGTGGGTTTCCAAAAAAACCCTTGATTTTTCTTTGGCCTGGGCAAACAAATATATAGGTGCAGTCCCCCAAAACGGGCCGGTGCAATCTTGGATCCAGCCCACAAATGCGAACGTCTCCATGAATAACTTTACTGGTAGATGTGGGCTGGGAATAAGCTCAAGCAAGTGGTTCCTTTGGACCAGTCACGCTAGCAAAAAGGCTTCGATGAAGCCTGAGTGGCTTGAGGGCAGAACCCGAGGACTAAGCCCAAGCATGACCTTCGGAGCAGGCTCACGCAAGTTGGTTGCGGTCGGTCGGTCGGTCTGTCGGTCGGTCGGTCGGCTGGTTGTGGTTGATTTGTTGGTTGTGGTTGGTTGGTTGTGGTTGGTTGGTTGTGGTTTGTTGTGGTTGGTTGGTAGTGGCTGGTTGGTTGTGGTTGGTTGTGGTTGGTTGTGGTTGGTTGTGGGTGGTTGTGGTTGGTTGGTTGTGGTTTGTTGGTGGTGGTTGGTGTTTTGGTTGGTTGGTTGGTTGGCTGGCTGGCTGGCTGGCTGGCTGGCTGGCTGGTTCGCTGGCTGGCTGGCTGGCTGGCTGGCTGGTTGGCTGGCTGGCTGGCTGGTTGGCTGGCTGGTTGGTTGGTTGGTTGGTTGGTGTTGGTTGGTTGTTGTTGGTTGGTTGTTGCTGGTTGGTTGTGGTTGGTTGTTGTTGGTTGGCTGGTCGCGGTCCCCCCCCCCCACCCCACCCGCCCCCGACAAACACCTCCTCTCTCCAAAAGCACAAACAAACGCGTACGGTTGTCAAGCCGCAGGCATATATGCGCATAGCTGGTCGCAAGGAATCGATGATGTGGGTTTCTTCCCCTGAACAAGTCCCTTACCCTTGAAAAGGTCGATGGGGGGAAACGGTGGGGTCCGAAAGCTCACAAGGGGGTGCCTTAAGAATAGGAATCGGAAGCCCCTAAACAAGTTCAAGCCTCCTTATGGTGTTCCTTTAAAACCACTCCAACACGAAATAAAAGCACACGCATGGCCACGCTCAAACCATGGCTTACTCCGCAAAAGGTTCAGGGCGCCTTTTAAGGCCACGATGCCATGGTCAGAGGCCTGATTTGGCCACGTTTGGGGCAACCTGTGTTGAGGTTCTAAAAGAAAACACAACCATGACACACACACACACACACACTCACACACACACACAACTGGGGTGATCATTCTTTCCAAACGAGCAAAAGCTGGGTCACTGACCACCTTTGGCATTAATGGAAAAACACATTTGCAAACTAAGGAACGATTTCGTCACACCAAAGACCCGCCATGATCGAAGCTTCTGACCGGAGTTGGTTCTATCTGATGTCAACCCCAAGATCTTGGCTCGAAGGCCACATTTGATCCTTCAAAGGAAAACAATTGCTGGGAACCGCGGACTGTTCCAGAAAGCAGGGTCTGGGTCACCCTTGGTATACTCTTAGTCTGGGAGCAACCTCGACTTTGAAGGGGACAGTGACCGACGTTCGGACCCTATGCACAGACCGCATTCGCACTGCAAAAGCTTTCCTTTGACATGGGTTCCTCTGCACAGAGTAGTTATGCCACCACAGAAAGCGTGAACATTTCCAAGCAAACCATGTGAGCAGAAACCAAATCCATTGACTTTGGGTTCGAGGATGCTTACAAAGGTCGTAGAACCCAAAAGGACTTCGGGGTGGCACCTTCTTCCCACCGGTCCCATCCCTTCGCATCCATCCGGCCAAGGGATCGGCCGTACCAAAGAGCGTCATCCGCCGTCAGATATCGCCTGAACTCGAACTTGGTGCGGAAAGTTCACAAGATCCCAGTGATTCCATCTACCTGTAGTATGCGGAACCACCCCGTAGAAGTAAAGCTTAACCTAAATAACCAGCTGGAGTCTCCATGACCCTCCAAAAGTGGTTGGTCATTACCCAGGAGACTCCAGGTACCTGTAGGATGGTAACCGAGAACCAGCTTTTAAAGGAAAAGGAACCAACCTTTCACCAAAGGGACCACCCTGCAAAACCAGGTTGGTTACTGGAGTAGCTGGGATCCACTCGGCATGACATAGCAAGCGCCCCAAGAGCGTGGCACATTTGGGGAATCCGTTTACTACTTTTGAGCACCCCCAAAATACCAATGTCCCTTTACTTTGAGGAAAAGCCTGGCATGTTTCAGGTGCTGTTTCCAAAATGGATCCTTGCTGTCCCTTCTGGACGTGCCATAATTACTTTCAAACGCTGTTCCAGCCATGTTTTTTTAGGCAACAACAAACATGGCAAATTTCGGTCCCGGCAACCGCCCGCCCGTCAGTCCATCGAACCCATTTGTTCAAGACACCACCAAATTGCCAAGATGAAGCTTGAACACTCCTGGGCGGCTCAGGTAGGTGTCAAACATCAAATGTGTCAGTCACTTGCATGAACCTTTAACATAAGGAACTTTGCGCAGATTCCATGTAAATTCAATACCTCAATGAATTATCAATTTCAATTCAACATGAAGCTGATAACTATTAACAAGTGGGGCTCATGACTGCTTCCATTGAAATACACTACCACAACACACATGGTAACTCCAGTGTCGTGGGGGGTGTACCTGGAGTCACCTTCTGACAGCTTCCGATGAGATCCCTCCGGCAGCCTCTCGTGGATCAGCGCCGGCAAGAGACCCGTCTCCTGGCGAAAGCGAAAGTCTGCGTCCAGTCGGAAAAAAGGCCAAGCTGGTCTCAAGTACCCACCAAAATGGCAATCCTTTTGGTTCCCCTAAGCCAGCCAAACAGAAAAAAACAACTAAAACAAGACAGAGCCAGCGGTTTTTCAACTTATCTAGCAGTGCGACATGGATCTTTGAGTTGGCAGTGGCTGTTTTCTTCAATGGCCCAATTGGCACAAGGCTCGAAACTTGGTCCCTGGCAAATGACAACAAGAAGCAAACCCCCCACTGCTTGAACAATCGTTTCGGCGGTCGATAGCATCAGGCACCCATATTGCAACATTATCTGTCACTCACTTCCAGAGGACCGAGTCAAAGGTTCACCTTGGTCATGGACCAACCACACCAAAAAGGTCAACGTCGATCAGGGCCTTTGGAAGGTTCGAATGACCGCTTTCCGCGCTTCGGGGGCCCAATGAAAGGCTGAACACCAACCAACCGATCGCCATCCAAAGGCGCCAGACCGCTGAAAACAGCCCAGGCCCCAAGGCTTTGGAGTTTCTAAGGCACGCGGCTTGCCATCCCCCGTAAGCGGCCACACAAAGGCACGCTGCTTGCAACAGCCAGGAGAAACTCGGGAGAGCCAACAAAACAGACTTGGCTTGAGATACCTAGCGGCTGTTGAACGTGGCAACTCGACTCGTGGGCGACTCATTCCACAAGAAAGATACTTATTCCACTCCTTGGTCATGTTCCAAGGAAGCGACGAAACATAGCAAAACAGGGTGCCGCTGTAGCCGGGGAAAAATAAGGCAAGCCCCACAAGCTTGAAACAAAAAAGTAGTGTCCAAGGCATGGAATTGGATATACAACCTCTAGGTAGCTTGGGGTTGGGGCTGGTGGAAACCATCTCAGGTACAGCAAGAGGTGAACCTGGGCGAGTTCGCCCCTTTCGAGGGAGAGTCGCTTTCTCTGAGCTGATTCCCCTGAAGCTTTCGAAAGTAAATGTTCTTTCTGGCCTTTGATCTATTCGTTGTTCCATTGAATTGCTTATCTCTTCTTGGCTGGAATTAGGACCCCAGCAACAAGCTATATTCTTTGCCTGGTTAGTGGAAAACAAAGAAAACCCCAAAGAAGCAAAAAAACAACCTCATTCTTGAGACGTCTCAATCTCTGTTTTTATGTCTTTCGGAGTCTCTCGCTCTGGCCCCACGGCCAGCTCCGACAGCCGGGCCTGCAGAAAGCCCACCGCGAGCATGGCCTCGACTGATCTCACAGCCAGACTGTCTCCATGACCCAAGGGCGCGTCCAGTCAAAATAGGGGATCATGACCCAATTTTGATCAGGGTGACTGCAGGTACAACTTTAAGGCCCTTTGAGTACCCTTCCAACCAGGCGCACCCACCACACCATGTTTGCATCAGGGGCCCTAGCCCCAAAAACACCCCAACTGCTAGATACGGGTCCTGTTTGGCTTTCTTTTGCGCGTTTCTACCCCTCCGGCCACTCAATCCGGCCCAAAGCCTGTGAAGCCCGTACTCCTTCGGGAGGCTTCCCTTCGCGGGCGGGCTGGCCTTTTCGCCGGGAAGCGCCAGGCCCCGCATCAGGCGCAGGCACTGCGCCTTGTCCTTCGCGAGGGAGATGCAACAGATGCACGGCCAGGCCCCAGCTCCGATCTGGGCCTCATTCTTCTCCTCATTCCACTTTCGCTGCTCGCCTTCCGACGTAGAATTCCCAAGAGACTGGATGTGGCTCCTTTTTTTGGAGTTGGTGCCCATTGTTTGGTGCCATTGAAGGGAACCAGAAAGGAAACCCAGCCAGTTTTGCGGTCCGATTCCTCAAAAAAAGAGGAAAAACACACCCGGCTGTAGAACTGGCTGGTCCGATCGGAGGGCTTTGGAAGGCTACCAACCGGTGTGCCCCTGTGGAATCATGTGCTGGAAATTACCCCTTAGAATTCTGATTGTCCACAGAGTTGATCAGCAAATACTAGACATCCTGAACCTTCCGGGAGGATGCCTTATTTCAGGGTGCCGCCAACTGTGTCAAAACCTACGATCGTCTTGGGGATGATTTGAAAACGTAGCAAGCATGGAATCAAATTGACCGGTCCGACCACTGTCGGCACAGCCACAGTGTTGACAACATCTTGGGGGAGAAAATGCTGCCCAAGCTCAGGCTACAAACAGGTGTCGAAGCTCAAATCTCGGGACGCCTATGCGGGGTTCAACGGGGAAGTTGCGTTGCCCTTGATCTTGGTTTGCGACAACAACTTTGACCTGATGTGTGTCTTCATGGCTTCTGGGGGTATCGTGTTTTTTTCCTCAGTATCGGATTACAATGGTTTTGGCCTGCAAAGCAAGTTAAGGGACGGCCCCTTACATAACGAAAAGGCGCGGGGTCGTGTTTTCAGCCCAAATGGTAGACCCCCTTCTTGGATGGCATAGGTGCGTGTTTTCTTGAGGCTGGGGAACTAGCCCTCATATGGTTGGTTTCAGAGAACTTCCAAAAGCACAGCCGAACCCTTCTTTTTGTGGCTCCGATTCCTTTGTTGACACCAACGCATTGCGAGAAACACCCATACCATGTCCTTCCCCAGAGGGTCCCTTGGTACCTTCTAAGGAGGTACTTAGACCCCTTTTTACCACCCGAAGCCGTCACTACAAGGTACTTGGATCCTCTGCGTTCCAGGACTCCTAGTCGTGCGGTTCTATAGGCTCCTACCGTGGATGGACAACATCCTTTTCGTACCAGTGGGGATTGGTGGTGTACTCCATCATTTTTTGGGGGTCCATCCATTTTCGTGGCGCCGATCGGCATAGATTTCGTCCACCCAAAGTAGCTCCTTTTGTTGCCGGCAGCCAAAGGGAAACCCTGCACCAATCAAATCAGATGACGATGCGCAGGGGGCCTCATCCTTTACCCCCCCAAAAAACACACACACACACACACACACACACACACACACACACACACACACACACACACACACACACACACACACACACACACACACACACACACACACACACACACACACACACACACACACACACACACACACACACCAACCACAGAGACCATTAAAACACCACCGCCAAAAATAGAGACCCTAACAATAAAAATACAAGAGAGACAACGCAGAGACAGCGCCGGGGGGTCAGAGCACAAAGACAGCTCCCGAAAACCGAAAACAGGACACTGAGCTTCCCTGCCCAGCCGTAGGAGCTCAATCCCCCGCTTTTGGCGCTATGGATCGCCTGGCGGCGCTGTCACCGGGCCGATGAGTCTCCGGCCGGTTGGCTGGCCAGAGGGTCCCAAAGAAACCTTCTAAGGAGGTACTTGGACCCCTTTTTACCCCCCAGAAGCCATCCTCAGAAGGTACCAAGGGACCCTCCGGGCTGGCAGACCCCATAGATCCCAAGAATCCGACCGGCGCCCTCCAAAACCCTGCGATCCAGGGTCCTTTTTGGCTAAAGGGTGGCAAGCCTTTGGTCACCCACTGACCCAGCGGAGAAAGAAGGTCCCCAACACCGTGGGAAATTGGGGCGACCCCATGGTTTGAGAGTCGGAAGGCTCCAGATTCAAGGGCCATGGAAAGGCTATCTGGGGACCTCTTTTTTTGGAGTTGGAATCCTTTCTGTCGGTGGTGGTAAAGCGAAACCAAAGGGAACCCAAGGGGAAACCAAAGGGAAACCAAAGGTAAACCAAAGGGAAACCAAGGGAGAGCCAAAGGAAAACCAAAGGGAAAACACATTTTTCCAGGGGCCCTAATGGCAATAGTTTTTCATTAAGCTGCAGTGGCTCCCCCGGCTGCGAATCGAACTTTGACAAGACAGGAGTAGGGTCCCTGCGAATGGACCAATCTTCCAGGCTGGGCTGAGATGCTTGTTGCATGCTTTGAAACCGCGGCATGAGGGAAAAGACCACTACATGTCCTCATATAGAAAAGCATAGCCCATGTGCGTGTGTAAGGCTTTCTTGTCCACTAGGGGTCTATTGCCACAGACGATCAACCATGGACATGGCCGCTGTACAGGTCAAAGCTATCCATGTATACATATATGTAGAAACATACAAATATATTCATGGGTTTATCGCAAATTCAGGCAGCCCTCCAAATGTGCGGTGTGTGTATGTATGTATGCATGCATGTATGATGTCGGTATGTAGGTATGTAGGTATGTAGGTATGTAGGTATGTAGGTATGTGGGTATGTAGGTATGTATGTAGATAGGTAGGTATGTAGGTATGTAGGTATGTAGGTAGGTAGGTATGTAGGTAGGTAGGTATGTAGGTATGTAGCTTGGTGGTAGGTAGGTAGGTAGGTAGGTAGGTAGGTAGGTAGGTAGGTAGGTAGGTAGGTAGGTAGGTAGGTAGGTAGGTAGGTAGGTAGGTAGGTAGGTAGGTAGGTAGGTAGGTAGGTAGGTAGGTAGGTAGGTAGGTAGGTAGGGTAGGTAGGTAGGTAGGTATGTAGGTATGTAGGTATGTAGGTATGTAGGTATGTAGGTATGTAGGTATGTAGGTATGTAGGTACGTACGTACGTACGTACGTATGTATGTATGTACGTACGTATGCATGTATGTGCGCATGTACGTATGTACGTACGTACGTACGTATGTGCGTACGTATGCATTTATGTACGTATGTAACGTATGTACGTACGTACGTTTGTATGTATGTACGTACGTATGCATGTATGTGCGCATGTACGCATGTACGTATGTACGTATGTACGTATATGTATGTATGTACGTACGTATGCATGCATGTGCGCATGTACGTATGTACGTACGTACGAACGTACGTATGTATGTATTGCTTGGCATTCGCAATCACTTTGGACATGGGACTATGACATGGGATTGCACGATGAACATCGTGCATTTCCGTCCAGCCTTGGATTTGGCCCACTGCCTCAGCGGCGAGCCGAAGTAAACAAATTACTTCGGGACTGATCGCATTTTGATCGCATTTGCAAACGAGTGAGGAAAGCAACGGGCATACGGTCCTTGTCATAGGTGTCCTTCTGGAAATAGCTGGTGCTCCTTAAACAATTCATTTTGGCCATTCAAAGCATTCTGTTTTCCGTCAGAACGCAAAATATGACTTTATCCTTGTTGGGGGGAATGTTCTGGTGGAGCATACGTATATATATATATATGTATATACATATATATGTGTATATACATATATATGTATATATTATAAGAACCCTGGTTTGTCCGCCAAACCACGGGGCAACACGCAGCTTTCCCCTTTGTTTTTTGCGCGCACATTACAGGAAGGTTGACATGTCTCACCGCAGCGAATTTGCCTGCGAGAAAGTCTAAACCCCCATTTCACCAAGCAGCAAGTTTGAAGTTTGTGGCACGGGAATTTTTGTTAGATTGGTAAACTCCCCCCCAAAAAAAGAAGAAGAAACACAAAGCAACAGAAGGTGTCCTTTTGGTTTCCCTTTCAAAAAAAACAACAACAACAAAACGAGCACCCGCGAAAACGACACACCAGAATCCTGGTCGATGTCGCTTGGGGGTGATCTAACTTCAGGGCTAAAGCTCCTTGGTTGATGCCATCCGGGGTCAAGCCTTGGGTTCCCCGTTTTTTGGAATGCATCCAAAAGGGTGGCCAAAAGAAAAACGGCTGGGATGTCGGTTTTACCCTACCCCCAGGTGGTTTACTTTTGTTTTACCCTGCCCCCAGGTGGCTTGGTTTGGTGGTTGGCCCCAGTTGGTTTGGCTTGGTTTGGCTGTTTGTGGGTGACCCGTGCAACGGACTCCTGTGATGGGGTTTTTCCCGTCGTCTGACCGTCCTGTGGCGATCGGAATCCGCTTAGAACCCACGTCCAGATCCTAAACAAATGACACACCCACACAGAGCCGTGGGGAATAACCAGTTCTATGATACAACTGAAAGGGCTACCCAAAGACTAAATTGTTCATAAAACAAAATATTCCCTGGTATCACAGAAGCGGTTGGATAAACCCCTTGACCCCACAACCCTGCACCCACATGCTTAGAGGAGCCCAGTCTTTAGCAGGACCTCTCCCGTTCTCCCGGCCGGGCGGGGCCCCGGGCTTTATGAGCCGGACCAAAGCGCGCAAGCGGCCCGGCAGCCCACCTTGGATCCAGTTGCCTCGATGTCTCAAACTGGGGGGAACTCCCCATGGGTCTCGGGATCGAAACCACTTTGGGGATGTGAATGAAACTGGGTCCTGCAACCTACATTAATGAACACCCCATCGAAGCAACCTGATTGAAAAACCTCATTATGTTTTCAGCCTGGGTTTCAAAGGTGTTCAAAGGAGGCGTTCTAGAAGGTGCTCAACTCTTGGCTTCCCCATTTCATGGGTACCCTCAAAATACGCCCCGGTATGACCTCTGATGGGTCCAACAGGACCCTTTGGTGGACCTAGCAATGCGGTGGCCATTGATGTCAACCACTTTGGAGGTGGCTCCTGATTGAACTTGACTGGCACGCACCCCTGCCGGGACCCGAAAATGCCGAAGGAAAAAAAGCTTTCAGGGGAAAAGATGTGCATCTTGCAACAGCCTTCAACCACGCCCAGCCTGGAGGTCAAAAGTCCTCACTTTGTGCATGGGGTTTCGCTCTGTTTGGCACAGAGACACATACAGCCGGATGCCCAAGGGGTTGCCCGCGTTCCCCTCTGAGGCAACTGGCCAGACCGAAAAAACGAAACTGGGCCAAAATCAGCCCATGCGAGCGAACTCAACCAAGGTTTGCGCGCGCGGCTTTCGGGCGACGAGGTTTGGAAACCTCTCGCTACGGCTCTCAAGGCGCTGCCAGGGACCCCGTGGTTGGATCCTTACGAAAGGGACTCGCCGCTTTTTGGAGGAGTTTGATTCAAATCAAAAGAGTTGCGCAATGCCATATTGGAAGTAACAAAAAGGTGAACTATTGATTTTGGCATGTCTCAAACTAGGGGGGGCCACAAAAGCTGCGGTTTTCCTCGTGGTCCCTTTAAGCCCCGTGTTTTGCCGGGTTCGTTCCCACACCGATCGTTCCGCCCCGCTCGGCTGCTTTCCGACTTCCCGGCTGGCGCAAAGGTCCCGGAGGTGCCAGGAGTTCAGCACCCCGAAGGGCTGCTGCACCTTGGGTCTTCGGGCTTTGGAATCGGAAGGCAGGGGGTCTCAGACATGTCCAATTTGAGGCGAAATAAAGGGCAACTCTTGGAACTCAATTTTCCAATTGCCATATTTTTGGATAGCCAAATCTGGGATCAATTAAGTATTGGAATTCTTGGATTTCCCTGGTAGACCACCAGGTAAACCAGGTAAACCCTGGTTGGCTTTGGTTTCTCAAATAGTGGTCCCCTAAAGTGGTTGCTTTGCTTTTGGTTTCCCTTTGAATACTCAGTGAAAGAAAGGTCCACCATTTTCAGAGACACTGAACTTGGGCAGGGTGGAAGGTTGACCCCGGATTTGTTGCACCCGTGATTCATGGAGTAATAAACCCCGTGCTGATGAATATGGGGGTGTTCGCCTCCAAAAGAGGTCTGAATGCCCACTAAAACCAGCCCCCCCCCTTTTTATTCACAAACAGAAGTTTATTAATTCGGGGTCAACAGTGGAGGGAAACCCAGAGGAAGACCCAGGAGTTTCTTGTGATCGGTGCGAGAGATGAAGGGAATGAGACATAGAATGACCCTGAAACAAACCATCCTACTGGTGGTTTCCTTTCTTCGGGAATCCCCAGGTTCATTCCAAGTCTCATTCCCTGCTGAGCACCAGCAAGTTGTTGGGGGTCTCCAATTGTCACACATACCGTTTTGGATGTAAAAGGGTGGGGCTAATGAAATCGCAACTTTTGGAGGTTCCAAAAAGGGAAATGGAGGAAACCTGTGTTAAAGGACAAGCAAAAGGAACACTGACCCATTGTTGGGGCCTCCAAGTTTCGGCCAAACCTGAGCGGGTTGAAGGGACACCAATGGAGTCAGTTGCCCAGTACAGGGAGCCAGAAAAGGCCTGGGCCATTACCGACTGGGGCCACACAAAATGGAGGAAGGGGACACCGGTGAGCGGGTCGACTTTAAGCAAGTGAGAAAAGGACAACCTGCCCAATATTTGGCTCCACTTGTCCATTGTTCCCCCCCCCCCGCACAAAAAATGACCCACTCTGGTACCCATTTCCACCAACTTGATGGTGTTTGTTTCTTGATGCTTCTTGGAATTGTTTTGAAGGGAGCCCAAAGGGGTCCAACCCGCTTTGAGACAAACCCCAACTGAGCACGGCTAGTCCATGTCGATGTCTGCCGTGCATCTCCTTCCCCGGCGAGCGGCCGCGACCGGCCGCCGCGCGACTTGTGTTGCGCCGGCGGCAGTGCCACTTGCACAAACCGCAAACCTCCTGCCACACTTGAGTCATAATTAATCAAAACCCGGTAAAAAAGATGGTCTACCCAGAACCATGTAAAGAATAAAAAAGGCGTATCCGCAACCATTGATGGCTGGGATTTGTCCCTACCCTCCAATTACCGAGCTGCTTTTGATTGTGACTCACTTCGAGCTTGAAGTCCAGAGGCTCGGGAACAGTGGACCGACCTTCCAAAGCACAGCTCAGAGTGGCCAGAGAAAAACATCAGCCCAGGTTCTTCAAGACTAAGAAAGCCTTGGGCAAGGACCCCAAAGCTGGGGAACAGGGGGGTTCTTTTGGCCACCTGTGGAAAAATGATCGACCCCTTCGTAGTACTGGATTCCTTTTTGAGGGGGTCGTCCATGCTCTCACAAAAGGTGGCAAAAAGACACCCCTGCTGGAGAGAAAAGCCCGGTGTGTTGTTTGGTGTGTACCCTGTGTGGCGGATTGTTTTCAGGGAAAAGCAGGACAAAACAACAGCCCCCTCCGAACCGACATGGTATGTCTGCAAAAGCAGAAGTTTCCTTTGCAGTGCCCACTGCATGAACAGAACTACCAAACAAGGAAGCGCAACAACATGCCGAGGACGGTATGGTTGTTTGAAAGTAGAACGAAAGGGGGACGGCATGCTAACTTTCCAAATCCTATTTTAAGACACGCCCCTCATGACCCAAATGTGCCTTGGTTAAAGTTACTTGTGTCCCGTAAAGGACATGGAACATTTAGTGAGTGCCCCTGGCATTTGTGGGTCTCCTGTAGACAACAGGACATTTGTACCAAAAGGTCAACCTCACATACTTGTCGTTGCGCGGAGTTGAAATTCCCCGCGTTCAATGCCCATGGATGTCGAAGCCCAACGTGTCCCGGAAGAGATGCAGCAAGGTCGGATTCTGCCGCCAAAAACCCAGCCCGATCTGCGGGCCTATCGTGAGGTCTACCTGCCCCTCTTTTCAAATAGAAAGAACATCATCTGGAATCTCACTGCCAGAGTTGCCAGGCCAAACCATGGATCAAAATGAGTCACCACCAGGAATTGGACCGCAGGTCTTAGTCCATGTTCCTTTGAGGGTCTATTTGGGCAGCTAGACCCACAGCCAGATTTCCAAGTTGTTGCTTGCCCAGGCCATTCCCCAAAAGTATCGCGTCCGGCCCCTCGAGGAGTGAGCCACCGCGTTGGCCATAGGAACTCCCTCCATCAAAAAAGACAACCTAGGTCCTCCAGTAGAGAGATGTTAGAATAAGGGTACCAATCTTTTTGTCTGTAGTCTATTTTAGGGGAAACCTCCCCCCAAAAGGGTGAGAAAGGGCACCTAGCTGGGGGACCTAGCAATGGAAAAAATGGGCACCACCGGGCTGGGCTGATTTTGGCAGTGAGCACAGACCGGGGCCCGCACGGAGATGTCCACTTCCAGGTCCTTCGGGACACGTGAGTGCCGCCCACAAACCGCGAGGCTGAACTTCCCACCCCCACACGAACTGCGCCCCAATCTGACTTGCTAACACAAATTGGGACCTTGATGTTCTTAATCTGCAATTGGTGGTGGGACACAACACTTTTACAGGTTATGCTTTTGATTGGTGCCTGTTTGTACGTGGGAAGCACACATGACGTGACTTTTTGCTGACCTGCAAACCGTGGTTGGTCAATACAGGTGAACAGAATCCCGCAGTTGGGATGCAAACCCCATAACAAGGGAAACATGCATTATCAGCTGGTACGAGCGTTGAGGCTTGATTCTGAACAGATTTGACATGTATTGTATATCCACGTGTCGGTTCCGTACAAGAGATACGGTCAGTAGCCAACAGTTGGTGAGTAAACCGGCACCCGTTCACCAATGAATGCTTGGTATTCTCGCAATGTCATATTCGTTGATACAGTGAACTGAACCTGGCTCTCTTGGCTGGTGGTTTTCAAAGACGTTTAAGTGATGGGTGATTGGGTGACCCTGGGTTCTAAATAAATGGGACGACTGCAATGGGGCGTAATTTCAAGGATCCAGATAGTCAGGGACCCACAGGCCCCTGCAACCAGAAGCAACTCACCTTGTTTTGCAAGGGGGTGAGGTTCCTCTACAAGTTTGAAGTGATACCATATTCCATGAACCATGCAGTCTTCACCCAAAGAATTTGTTTCATCTCTGGATGGGGAATCCTTTCGCTCACAATTTGGCCAACTCTTGCCCCGGAATGCCGCGGGGGATCACCTGAAATGGCGCGTGGTCCACTTCCAAGATCTCAGTTACCCAAAGGATTCAGAAACCAAACGTTAACCTTTTGGGGCCTGACCAAAAAGAGGGAAACTACCACCCCAACAAATGGTCATTCGGTCACTTGACAGACCATTTGCCCGCCACTGCGGGGGGCCTGTTGCTTTCACGAGAGCAAGTCCGGCCTTTGTCTCGAACATCACGATGGGAACTCGCGCTTTTCGAATGATGTTCTGGCGGGCCAAAGTCAACCGCAAGGGATCCCCGGAGCAAGGCTTCGGTGGGGTTCTTGCAATGGCCTACGTTGGGGGGGCTTTCTTGTTTTTCCTTTTTGGGCCTCGTGCTTCCATGAAAAAAAAGAGTACCTTCAAGCACATCCTTGGTCTTTTGCTCTGAACACTTCGGGCCTCTTGTCTTGAAAAGCCAAAGACAACGGGTCTTTTTCAGGGTCCCAAAAAATGGTCCAACCAGAACTCGAAAGCCCAGGGACTCGGGAGACTTTGCGATCTCGGCGCGCTTCGGCCGCTCGAAATCGCCCCGCACTGAAGAGCGGGGATCCCGGGGAAAAAAAAAAAAAAAAACGTCCCAAGAAGGCAGGCGCGGAAGTTCCATGTGCTGCGTGCCATGTGCTTTTCTCGCAGTTGCCCACAGGGTCCAAGTACTCCATCTTAATGCTCTCACTTCCTGAGTTGACGGGCCAACAAGAGTCCAAGTTGACTTGTTGACTCTTAAATTGCCTTCCCAACAAGTTAAAAGCCCATGAACTCAGCAAGTGAGAGTTTGTTGGTTTGGTTTTGGGGGACTTCGTGAAATACAGACTCATTTGGCCATAGTCAGTTTCCATTGTCACTCCCACTGACATGGGAATTAGGTGGGGTTACTCAGCACATCCTCATGGTACCTGAGGCAATGGCCCATGTCATCGCCTTTTTTGTTGACGGTAAATATAAACCGCTCGTCCAGCTTCTGCTTTTCCTGCGGTAACAGGGTTTGATGTCTGTCCATTTCACACCTTCCTTCAGCCAACAGGACCTCCTTGGGAGTCCGTTGCCACCAATTCATTTCAGCTAAAAATCGTCCCTTTGGCTTGCCAGAGAGTTCTGGTGGGCTTCCCCCAGGTCTCCTTGAGGTGGCTCGTGCCTGGAGCCTTCCAGTCATTTTTGGTATTTCTTTCGACCCACAGGTGGTGTTCTCGTCTTCAAGGAGCAAAGCCACCTACCTGCAACCCCTGACAAGCTCCACAAAACAGACCCTCTGCGCTGCCACTCTGCTGAAGAGCACACCAAGCCTCCTGTACCACGACTAAAATTGGCATAACCAGCACCCAAACCGCACACTGATAACCGAAATGGGTTTGAATCGTGCCTCAAGTCAAAGGGAAAAAGGGAATGTCGTGCTGGGTCTCCTTTCTAACGACACCGTCTTGCTTTTCAACTATCTGTTGAAACAAGAACCAGCGCCATCAGCAAGGCCCAAACTCGTTTTAACTATAGGGATATTCATTTCAAAGAACCTTCTGAAGATACGTGACACACAAAATCATTGGGTTGCAGTACCCCGTTTGTTCAGTGACATCCGTTAATCCCTTTTGGTTTGGTGGGTTCCCCACTTGAAAACGGAATGAACGCCAGAAAGGAATGAGAAGGTCCTATAAGAGCCTTTTGGATCTGGAAAGCCCGGAACCTTGGCACAGCCTGCCTTGACTGTGACGCTCGGCTGAGACTGGAGCCACCTGCCGTGTTTCAGCTGACGGGGTGAACGCTTTTGCGTGGGATTGGCATAGCCTGCAAAAGGGCGACGCCACATGACCCAACGTTGCAAAGTTCAATCTGGAAAACAGCTCAAAATAATGCAAGGCAATACATTTATGGAGGTTTCCAAGCAATACACACACGCAATGATTTGGGAGAAAGATAAGTAGCTACCGAAAGATCCCAATCGTAAACAGGCGTTCCCCCACCAACCTGTATGGGCCCAAGATTCAGTCCAAACGTGAGGGCCTTATGAATTCCCCGCTAAAATAAGCTCACCTCCACGACATCATCTCTCGTTGACTCATCACATGGCAACAGCCAGCACCAGCTGCTGACCTCTTCAACATCTTCGCGTAAGGTTTCCTCAAGCACTAAGCCTCCTGTTTGTGATGCGCATGTAAAGGTGCTTTTAGATACACAAGTATTTTAGGTATACATGTCCACCCACTCTTGAGATAGTTCCCATGAAAACTCAGAGCCATGCTACTATTCCTACAAGTTACACGGCTCGGGGGCCCGCAACTAGGAAGCAGGACGAAGCGTCTCGAAACATTGGACAGCCCCCTGCCAGAACCCTTTGAGTCAATCGGTACCCACAAGGGCTCACACAAGGGCTCAATTCAGGTACAAATGGACAATCCTTGAAGGGTGCTGGCGGGCTTTGAAACGTTTGAAAAGGTCTCGGGACGCTTCGCATGAAATTCCTGAAGCTGAATCAAGGACCCCAGGACATGTCAAAACTCCCCAGACACATAGTTGCTTGCGACCCAACCCTAGAAGTGCCAAACACATGCGCTTGGCCTTTGGAAGGATGGTTCCAACTCGCAAGCCAGACGCTCGCCATTGTCCTGCCATCTGAGGAACGTGTGGCCTGAGTGCGCCTCCGCGCAACCAGTGGGGTTCGATTGCAAAGCCTTGTGTGTGTTGCAGCTTTGTGGAACTTGTCTGGGGTGAACTGCAGGACGCTCCAGCCAAGGGGAGCATGCAATCCAGAATCCCCGCGGCATCGTACGGCCTTGCCAGGAAAGACCAGGCAGATCTAGACTCTAGACTGGCCCGCGGCTCATTCATGTTGTCAGCATCTGCCACAACACAAGCCATATGTTCTTGATCCTCGCAAAGAATGCACATCTGGCTGTGTATCACGGAGTCCTTACCGAATCAAATTGACTTGCTTCCGATTTCCGCTTCCTTCTAAATCCATCCCAGAATGAGTTCCTGGTGCAAAATCGGGGAACGATCCCCCAGCAAGGCTCCCCAGCAAGGAACTTCCCAAAACCCAAAACCCATGGACCTTCGGCTCTACTCGTTCTGGGTTCTTTTCTTGTGAAAATGTTGGTTTCTCGAAAATTGGGGACCAATTCCTCCAGGTGGTTTCAATTCCTTCTGGTTTCCTTCTAAATCATCCAAAAAGGAGTCTGATTCCTTTTTGTGTTAAACCCCCATATAGCTTTTTACCACAAGCCCTGCCAAAACCAGGGTGGTCACTGAACTGGGCCAGGGCCCAGGGGTTTGGGGCGCATGATGCTTCTACAACTCTAGTGACCTGTGCCCGCACTGGGTTCGCGGAATCCTCAAAACGATCCAAAGGGCAATTTTGAGGATGTCACTTCCCTGGACGCAGCTTGTGGTCGCATCTTTTTGTTTGCCCTTCTCAAAGTCACCTGGGTGAGGTGACAGAGATCCCGATGTCTCAAGATTTAATACATGGGATCAGAGCGAACCACTATGGATGGCAACTGACAAATTACTGGAAGTTGGGCGAAAATTATTCCCTGTGGCTGCATACTTGGGGCTCATCCCAGAAATGGTCTTGGACATAAGCTCTTGGACGTAAAGATTCCCCCCCATGCTGTTCCCACTTGCTAAGTAGGCTGGACATGCGGGTCCCAATGGGGCTGTCTTAAAACATAAACAACTGGGCTGTTCCCAAATCCCCTGCCAAAAGCTAAATACTATTAACTGTTCAAGGTTTAGTAGAAACCACCACCAAACCAAAACAACGAAATCCGCACGACTTCTGCGAAGTAAAGGAGTGGTGAACCTTGTCGCTTTCCCATCTGCGCCAACGTTCAGAAGAACAAACAGACCGCCGCCTTCCGAGGCGGTCGATGGATGGACTCACCAGGATTTCTCGCACCGACTTGGCCTGCGCGAGGCTTTCCGCAAGCCGGCAAAAGACGACGCCACAGCCTCCCATGTGTTTTGCCCGAGTAATAACTTCCATTTGGTCAAGGCCCAAGGAAAAAATAAATAAATATAGTACTTCCGGTAGTGATGAATTCCTTTTAAAACCAACAAGGGAAAATAAAAACATATTCTTAAGCAAATGGAGGATAAACAAGCAAACACCAGAAGTGATTCCCAGCGGATCCAAAGAAACCTGGTTTTCTGGGCTTCTTTTCCCTGTCTGATCTTTTTGACGTCGGAGATGAAAAACTTGCTGGTGCTCAGCAGGGAATGGAATCCTTGAAGGAAACCATAGGGGATGGTTTGTAACGGTCGTTCACTCATTCCCTGCTCAGCACCAGCCAGAAAAAAAAAAAAAAAACAAAGGCCAGAAGTGATACTCAGGGTATTTTCCAGAGAAACCTGGTTTTGTAGGTATCCAAAGGCTTGACACCCTTTAAAGACTACAAGGGAAATAGACGGTTACCTTATAGATGGATAACTGGGGTCCATTGCAATAGATTCCTTTACAACCGGGGAAAAAGAATGCGATTCATTTCAGCAAATGGAAGGCTCCGATTTGGATCTAAACCAACCAGTATTAGGGTGAGTGTCTGAAGTGTGCTCTTTGCAGGGGAAGCTTCCAACCAGTCCTTCCAGGGATCCGAATCTTTTCAGGAAACCCTCAAAAACCGCGGGGAAACAGCGGTTCTTTGCTTTTGTTCTCGAAAAGGACGATAGTTGAGAAGAGTGGTTGGAATCAACCCCTAGGCTATCCGTAATTGAATCTGCATTTGCGGGACCTGGATTAGACCTGCAAGCAGTAATCACTTCGCCCTGCTCAAAACAAGGGGGTAACCACCCTAACTAGTTGGGTCTGGCATTGGAAAGGATTCCAATACACAACATACAGGTCAATCATGCCAAACGCAATTTCGCTCTCGTTGCAAAAATATATTCCTTTTCAGGGTGTTTTAAAACATGGCAAAATACATGTTTTGTTGAATCATTTTTGAACAGCATAGCGGAAACAACGCCAACACGTTTCCTCCAGGGAGGCGTCCGACCCGTCTGATCTGTCCTGTCTCCACGTCATGAACCCGAATGAAGCCAAACGGGTCCAAAGTGTCAATGGGTTTATTAAAGGTTTATTATGAGTCTGTACTTTTTGCGAGTACCCTCTTGCGAGTACCCAGTTTTTTGGTTGGTTTCAAAAGGCAATCCAAGAGGACGGCCACCCATTTGTGGTCCTCTACAAACACACACGCGCACACACACACACACGCACGAAATAGAGTCGGCCTTATAATTGCAGTAACCGCAAGGAACTTCTATCATGAGGGCCGGTTTTTGTGGGTGACCAAGAGCTCGCCACCTGTTAAACAGCAAAAGGAAAATGGCTGGCTGCCAGCAGAAGGGCAGCGCACCAGCATTTAGTCATGACTAGAGGAGCAAACTGTGAGCACTTAATTATTCAGCCCGTGTTACTCATATGCCCACTTGGCACCCAGCAACAAAAGGTGATTATGGGCCACTAAACATGGACCAAGGTCAAACTGAGTCATAATAATAATCAATCAAAACCCGGTATTGAAGTGGTCTACCCAGAACCATGTAAAGAATTAAGAAGGCGGCCGCAGCAATTTATGGTTGGGATTGTTCCTTATATACTATAGAGTCGCTTTGAGAGATGCCCCGCCCACAACCATCCGGCCGGACACCGCCCCACTTTGATATATCCACCGCGCATAGCCCTCTGTCGAACATCTCAGCACGGCTCATGTCCAGGCGCCAAAACAGGGATCCGGATGCATGATACACCTGAATAGTGAAACTTGTAAATGGTGGTTTCCAACTTTATTTTGGTGTTGAAAAAGCCATCCATGTTTCAAATGGGCAAACAAAATGGAGATCCGCATGGGTTGGTGGTGTCCCTTGGGCTCGCTTGCTGGCGCAAAATCGAAATCGATAGGGAATGAGACTTGGAATGAAGCAACCCGGGGTCCCCGTAAAGCATTTAAGGGATGGTTGATGGTTTGTAGGAATCATTCCGACATTCCCTGCCTATTAAACAAAATCCAAAACGTGTATGAAAAAGCGTAATGCCCCAAGGTCTAGATAAGACATCCCCAAGCAAGGACCTTGATCAAGGGGTGAAATCTCCTTTTACCCAGTGAGCTCACAAATGCTGACCCCTGATTAATCAAGTCCAGTCTATGCGTATGAGGGGTGTTCCCCTCCATCAGTGATGAATCCCGACTAAAAACCCTGGGACAGCCCCCTATTAATAAACAGGGGTATGTTAAATTCCTGGGTCAACCTTATTTAGCGCAGCGACCTTGAGAAGAACTGCCTGGCAGCATGATGTGCCCTGTGCTCCGCTATTCCTCCACTCCTTCGGTTGGTTAACTCAACTCCTTCGGTTGGTCAAATGACTTTCTCGGCTTTTTGGCTATGATCAAGTGTGGTATCTGTGCTCAGTATGACAACTGATATGTCTCCGGCTGGCAATTGCGGGCCAACAGCAACACCCACAGCTGAACACATTCCATCTGGTTCAAATCCCAAGGTGTTAAATGCTACGCTTTGGTTCCGGCCACCACTAAACGAAGACAACACATAGGAGTCCAAAAGTCAGAAACTTAGATTGTCGGAACAAGAGTTGCAGCTGGCGGGGATAAGTGTTCTTTGCGCCTCATGTCCTTGTCTGCTGTGAAATGATGCAACCCTGAAAGAGCGCATCCAGTGAATCCAGGGCACCTCCAGTGGTTTACCAAATCGGCGCCGCATAAAACCAACATGGGGAACGCAGGATTTGCATCCCGAACGGCAAAGATGCTGATCATCCAAAAGGGCCCCTCAAGGCAAACCGAATGGATGAGCTTGGCAAGATCTACATTAAACTATAATAGGGACCCGCGGGGGAAGGCCTTCAAACAGAGTTGGGTCAACCATCTGGTACCAAGTGTGGGGCCAGGGTCTCGTTGCAAAAAAAGAAGTTTGCCCGATGCTGCGCCACCAAACCCTCAGCTCCGTTTCTTTCTTTTTTAAAGAAGGAAAACCAAATCGAAACCGGGCTCCAACATGTCCCCCCCGGCCCCACAAAACCAATGTGACAAAGCCCGTGGTGATTTCGTCAACCTCATCAGATTTGCAGGACATGAGTGACATGGGCTTGCGTTAAAGCGCCGGCCAAGTGTGGAGCTTTGCACAGGCCGGAATTTCAGTCGGATCGAAATGGATCCCGCTGGGTTATGAACAAAACTCGGTTGATTTTTGCTCCCCTGCTAAAAGCTTGACTTTGAGCAGTTTAATGGAACACCCATTAGTTGGCAAAAAGTTAAAGTCTTAACATCCAAGCAAATGCACCAAGAAAACATAAGCCACAGACGAAATGGCTTCCCCAATGGGGGCATGGGAGCTGAATTCGTGTCACCTGGTTTGGCTGAACCTCGGTCAGCTCCCGCATGTCCCTCCCAAATGGACCATAGACAAACCCGGAAAAATGACACTTTGCATGGGTAGTGTGAGGGTCCAGGCACCTGCTTTGTCTCTTTTTTCAAACGGCTCGGCTACCCTTCTTGAGGAGCTTGAGGGTCCAGGTGTTTTGGGTGTGTCTGATAATAGGAATCGGACTTGGTGTCCATATTATGGTCTCCCTTCTTTTGGTAGGTTTCCGCTGAAGCTTAAAAATGGTCAACCCCACACAAAGGTGCTTGCAATTGTCTCAGAACCATGTGAAGAATCCAACAGCCGGATATCCGCGCCCACTTCTGGCTGGGATTGTCTACGATTACCCCACATGAGCCCGTCAGGATTGATGTAGCAGTATTTTGAGCATGGCCAAGTCTGATATCTAAACAGGGTTTCTTGTATGTTCAACTCAAAACCATCATCCCCCATCAAATACCCCAGCAGAAGGGTACAGCCAGCTTGTCTACCATTATAACGTGGTGGTAATATGGCTTCCAAAGTGATGATGTGCCAATCATCAAGCAGAATGTACCTAGTGCACCCTACAAAGCAACATTTGGCCATGGGTCAAAATGTTGTACCCCCAGTGAACTTCCCAATCCCACTAAAATAGACTGAAATGGGTGGTGCACCTACCCCAAAATGGGATCCCATTGGTTTTGCTCAGCCATTTCCGAATGGATGACCTGAACGCCACCCGAAAGGCCAGCCTTTAAGCACACTGGCGTGAACGTTGTTCACTGGGTCAAATGAAAGTTCAAGCACGTCTTAAGAAACAAATCACCAACACAAATCCTAAACAAAATCGATGATGGGCCTAAGAAGAAACAAACCAAAGCATCCAACAGGCGGTGATCCGGTGCATTTGACGGAGCTTAGCTTCGAGCACTGTGGCTCCCATCAACGAAGCCAGCAACAGACATGTTCTACATCTACAGGCGCAGAAATGCGTCCAACGCACTCGGTGACATGATGTGAAATCAGGGTATGAGCCATGGGGTTGGGGATTATACATCCAAACTTGAGTCATGACCATAGGAACAACATGTTCGTACCTCAGCCCCTTACACCTCAGATGTGGATTTCCATGGGGAAAAAAGGATCGGCATCCTTTGGTTCGTTGACTTGAAAGGGGAACCCTTCCCCAAAAGAAGTTGAACAAAGAATTGGCACCACTGCTTGCAACTGGGGTACTCTTCTTGTCCGATTGTGAATCAGGTTGCTGGCGTGGGCAGGTTGCTTTATCATTTTCTTGCCTCTCGGAGGTCTCGAAGATAACGCTCATGGCATCAGCTTCTTTGATTCCAAGGTGACTCACTTCAGCCACCAAAACCCGGGGAGGGTGAAATACGAAGCCCCAAGTTGGTGCGGAAGATCCCCGCGCTTTTTGGTTCTTGACATGAGTTTAGGCAGACCATGTCGGGAATACCGGGTCTTCCTTCTGACTTGTCACTCACAATGATTCTCTGGCCGTACTCTCCTTTGCCATTGTGGTCAGGGATGCTTATCATGACAAAATGAGCAGAAACCTTCGGAACATGAGAGGCGTCTGAAGAGAATGAAGGGTGAAGATAATCATATGTGTTCAGCCAAGATTCACAGCAAGGATTTCTCGTGATCACCAACTCAGGATGTTAAAGCCGAACATGTTCCTTCTAACCTTCGGTCCGTTACCTCAGCTTTTGCCCCCTAGGAAGGAACACCATTGGGTTGTTTTTAATTTTGTGTAAAGTGGTTTTCGGAAAACTCAAGGAACACGCAGCGCTTTAAGGGCCGCTCAGTATTGAAATCAACCTCAACATGCAGAGCGACGCTGGTTGAGATGCCGCCTTTGCGTTGGCAGCGTGGACTTCGCCAGATTTTGCCGAGAAATCCATCAAATGGATTTCTCCCCGTGGCATCAAGACTGCCGTCAGAGTCAGCGGGTCGTAACTAAAAATGCTGATTTGTATTAGTGAGTGTCTTCCCAACCCAACATGAAACTACTATCGGGTTCCCTTTGATGTCCCTTTGCAATCCCAAAACGGGTACCCTCAAACACGACACACCCGTGTCTGCTTCCATTTACTTCAGGTTCCACCAAACGAAGAACCTCATTTACCAGTCACACCGAACTTCGGCGGGTAAAGTCTAGTAAACTCAGGGAAAATGTATACCTGGACCTTCCAACATGTAAAATTAACGCCGTTTCCCAAAACAGCAATAATTTTCGCCGGTTGCTGAAAAAAACGCTCTTTCGGAGAAAAAGCGCTCGCCGTGAGTTCAGCTCGGAACCAAGCAAAAAAAACCGCCGTTTTGCCGGCAAATTACGCCGGTTCGCCGGCAAATTGCGCCGTTTTGACGGCAAATTACGCCGGTTTGCAATTTTGACTGATGCTAGTGTGTGCAAACACTGAAAACTGCCGGCAGGCGAAAATATTCGCCGTTGGGTCAAAAGACATAGTTTTTGACAAAACAGCAATAATTTTGCACATGTTGGAAGACCCAGGTATATCGCGTGGACGCAAATAAAGGTCCAAATCCGGTTCACGGCTGGGACTTTTTAGTAAACTCAGGGAAAACTCACACATTGCGTGTTTGCGTGAACGCAAATGGAGGTCCAAATCCAGGTAGACACTTGATATGGTTTATGCATCAGGAGGACTTCAGAGTGAGTGCAACATTTGGAGGCCAACCGCCTCTTGAAGTGACACTGAACTCAGCCAGGATCCAAAGCTTGGGCAAGGTACAAAATATATTTCACCTAGAAAGTGGTGCGTTGATCCCTTGCAAATGTTCAAGTATCAGAGGGATATTGTGGATGAGCCAAATATGTTGTGATAAACCGCCCCACAGCGTCTGAAGAAGTGTAAGGGTACAAATGGCTCGGAATCCTCCACCATGTAGTCCTGGGATATTGGCACATAGCCTTGCTCTTTGGTAAAGGTTGACCCCCGTTTGCTTCATCCATTCTTTTCAAACACCTCTTCATATCTGGGGACTTTCTGACCAGAAGGATCCCTAGAATGGAAAAAGAACAGCTAGAACTATGCATTTCAGGTCTAAATGAGCCAAACTATTGGCTGCTCATAAATTATTGGAACTAAGCGGGGCTTTCTGACAGCAAAGCGGCATGCTTGAATTCATTCATTTGCCCACGTTGCCAAAGACAAATCATCTACTAGTCATCACCACTTCCTCTCAAAGGCAACTGGACAAATACGCAGCTAATGACAGTTTCCGTTCTTGACAGTTGTCACCGCCAAAAATCAAAGCAACATCAGTAAGACAGTTTGGGCAAATGGAAACACAGGCTTCAAAGGCGTGCTCAGAATGCGCTGGCAAGGACCTTGCGAGCGCGGTTCTGGCGATTTAGGCGCGCGTCGAGACCGGAGATGCCAGGCCAATATCATCCCCCACCCCGAACTACAAAGTCTACCAGCACCGCGCGGAGAAACCCGGTTTAACATCTTCACGGACATGGCAGCCTTGTTTGTTGCTATCTTTTTGTTTGCTGCCTTAATCCTTGCCGATCCACGTCCCTTTCTGGAAATCACGGCTTTGGTTATTCATGGGCGTTTCTCAAAATAGGAATCGGTCCACGTAAAATGGCCTTTAAAAAGGCAAGGGTTTCTTGTTGGCTTCCCTCCAAAAACCAAAAAGGAGTAGCACCTCCAAAAACAGACACACCCACATGTTCCATTTGAACGTTTCATGGTGCCTTCTCCGGCCTTCTTTGGCAATGGACTTCGGGGGCAACCGATTTAATCACGCACTGCAATACTGAATGTGTATATATATATATATACACACTGTATTTACATATATATATATATGTATATATATATGTGTATATATATATATATATGTTCCCGTCGCCCGTCGTCCCCAGCCCCCCCCCCCCCAATGGTATGGGTCCATCCAGCGGGGGGGACCCTGGCCCCCCTGCCCCCGCCCCCCACAGGGGGGGGGGGGCTTGTGGGGCGGCTTGCTCCAGTGTGCGCGCGACGTTGTGGGCGCGTTTGCGGCGCTGTTCGTGTGATGCGCTGCAATGCGATTTGCTCATTTTGCAGCACGCGACAAGTTGCAGCGCTGTCGCAATTGACAGTGCGCGATGCCACGACGCAGTTTGTGGATTGCAGCGCCACAACCAAGTGCCAACCAAGTGCGCTGCAACGCGCCAGTGGCAAACACACTTTGCTTGCTACCCCAGCGGGCGGTGTGGGAACCATGGTCGCGGGGTGCTTTGCGGTCACACTGTGCTACCATTCTCCCCACCCCCCATTCCCACAGGGGGGCGGGGGGGGGTGGGAACCATGGACCCCCCCACCCATCCCACAGGGCGGGGCGCTTGTAGAGTCACACTGTGCTACCTTCTCGACTGAGCATGACCATTGGGGGGGGGGGTGGGGGGGGGACCAAGGAAGCCTGGAACATATATATACAGTTATAAGTCTATATTCAAAAGGCGAGGAAGCCGGGTGAATTCTACCCTGTGGGAGAAATCACAATAACTAACTCAAATATATCTAACCCTTTTCAGAATTTCGAGCCCGGTTATCTGATCTCGAGATAAATTCGAGTACTGCACCAAAGCAAATGGGAAACAAACCCCCAAGAGGGGAACCTTCATCATGGGCCCCAGAATCAGTTGTTTTGCCTTCCGTGAGGGTGCGATGTGATTTACTCAAGGATACTCAGCAAAACTCTTTCAATGGCCACATGGAGCTCCTGAAATCATGGTCCTCCAAAATGGTTGGTGTCCTCTTGGTTTGCCTTTAGGTACCAACCAACGCCATTTTAAGAAATCCATCAGACACTGCCAAGGCCCTAGCCCATCCCAGTTACCACAAAGCCCGGGCTACCGACTGCTGTTGACCCCATATTCATCAACCCCAGTTTATTATTAAGGGGGGGTCCCTGGGTTTAGTGGGGAATCAGACCGCTGTAGGGGTGTCCACCCCTCCAGTTTACTGAGCTGCTTGGTTGATATGGGGTCAACATTCAGGGGCTGGAATCACCGGTTCGGATCCCACACTCTCACCGCCTCCGGGTCGTCCAACAGAACCTCCTTGAGCAGCGTACGTGTGGATGGCCTGGGAGAGGAATGGCTTGATTGAATTGCAATTTCCGAGAGGTCATTGGCCCCCCCCGTTGTCAAATCTGGAAACGATTCGGGTTTTAGGAACCACAAAAGCAGGGGTTCAGGGTTGTTCAGTTGACAATTTGGGACAAGCTTGAAATTCCTCTAGCAGCAATCCTAGTCTATTTTAGTAGGGTCCCGAACCCTCCCAACCAAAAAGGGGAGAGAAGAACACTACTGGCAAGCCTAGCCCAATCTGAACCCATGGAAACGGAGTCTCAACCCCCGGTAGCGTCGCCTCAATGAGCTTCTGCATCATGTTTAAGGGAACGTGCATTTTCCCAAATATAGGTTTCAGGGAACTCCTTGTAAGTAGAAAAAGACACACAGAAAGTCTTCCGCAGTGATTCCATTTGCCCCTGCAACCGAGGGAACCCATCATGTAAAACCTAGAGGTAAAAACCCTGGCTGCCTATAGGGTAACTGGATCCATGTCAGTGGAGCAAACCTGTTCGCAGAGCTTTCGGGACCGGCTTGGGCATGGGGGATCAAAGCCGTCCGAACACCTTTGGTCCCTTTGCCCTTACATGGATCACCTCACATGGGCCAAACAGGTGTTGCAAACCACACGGAGGAACCATGGCTGGAGCTGGGTGGGAACCACCGGAACCACCTCGAAAGTGGTCGGTGCATACTTTTTCACGAGTTCTGACGACCGCATTTGCTGCGGGCGCGGTCGCTTGCGGCAACAAGTTCTTTGGGCTCGCCGCCGGATCTCCACGGCTGGCAGATCCTGTCCGAGAAAAAGTTGACTACTGCAGATCAACATGGGCGCCTTGTGTGAAGCATCCAGTGAAAACGGCTAAGGCTCACTTCCGATCGAGTCGATGGGCCAAACGGCGCAACCAACTTGTTGTTTACCACGACATAACAAATGGTCTTCCCAAAAAGTGACTGAGGTCCAGGAACTCAGGAAGTGAGAAAGTAAGGAAACCCACGGGGCACTAGGGGGCGTACTATATAGAGACTATATATATATATATATTGTGGTACAGTATGGGCGTGCGTGTTTTTGAGGGTACTTGTTTGGTGGTGTTCTAGGAAAACCCACCCAGAACAACCACCATAACAACCCACCCCAGGCTCTTTTTTCGCCACTATGCAACACTTCGCCATGTTGTTTTTGTTGGTTTTTATGGGCAGGCCTGGAATACCTACTATAACAAGAACATGAAACTAGGTTAGATTATAAGCATGGTTTCACTTGGGCGTTCTTCTGGAGCTGGTGCCCTTGTAACCATGGTTCAATACGGACGCCTGAGGAATGCGCTCTTAGCACAGAGCTGTTTGGGGCTCCATGTTGACTTGCAGGGGGTTGGCCTGGAGATTTATCCAACCTGCCCTTACTCCCCAAATGGATCTAGACTGAATCTAGGACCCATGTTAGGTTCCCGAAAGACTCAGATGAAGCGAGGGGCAAAGGAAACCAAAGGACACCCAGTCAAGTATCTATTATACGTGTACGTCCTTTTGAGGGTACCTTTTTTGGATTGGTTGAAGGGGACACCGCATGTAAAACAACCCTGAGAGGGGCCCATATATTGGGTGTCAAAACAGAGGAACTCAACCCCGCAAAGGGTGGCCTCAAACAAATGCACCTCCATATCCTTCGGGGGGTGGGTCATCTTTTGGAGGCTTGACAAAGCGAGTTGTCACACATTTCTGGTGACACCAGTTGGCTGTGGGTCACACATACGGAAACCCCAAAATGGGTTGGAGCCAAGGACTAAGCCTGCGTTCCATTTGACCCATGCCCATTTCGGCCCGTATGGACTCTGCCCAAAGGCCGAGCTTTCCACACAGCGCACGCCGATGGTACACACACGACCGGGTTGTCCCTGAATCCAGGGGCGAAGTGTCACGAACCCATGAGCCGAAACGCCTGGCACGCACCCTAAGACCACGAGCCTGTCCAAACAAGTTGTAGCAGACTCCGTCTGAAGTTGAAATTGCAACTTGTGCAAGTTGATGAAATGCTTGTCAGCTTGGCCGTTCTCAGATCCCCGGCTAAAAGTTTGGCTCTTAGTGGGTTAAATGGACATCTCTACTAAACACTAAAGAGCTGAAAAGCTAGGGGGATGGCCTGGAGCCACCATCTACAGTATTTCCCCACCATTCCACTTTTTTTGCCGGAAGGGTTTGCAGGGCCGACCATGTGGCACCTGATTACTGGCTTGTTCGGGGAAGTCCTGAGGGAAATGGCTCCCAAAAATGGGCATCGCAAACCCCTCAGAAATGGGCGGCGTCCCCCCCGAAGCCACCCTGGGTGGTTGATTGTATTTGCGTCGGGTACATAGGTGTCCTTTTTGGGACACTAGATGGCCCTGGTAGTTGATTGATCCACCAAGTAAACCAGGGCCCTCTATGTTTTGGACCAAATCAAGCAAGAAAGGACACCTATGGTCGGGTACCGTCATCTGTACAGCTACAAACTCTCTGAGCAAAGTCTCCGAATGTCCTCATCCCCTGGTGGCAAAGAGTCCTGCACTGGAAGCTGGATGCGGGATCTGGGAATGACGGCATTCACGTGACAGTTGCGTGGTTGGCGCCTCTCAAAAAACACATTTATACCGGTCATGAGTCATGACCTATCCCGTTGAGAAGGAACAGGGCAAACTTGAAACCAATGCCCTGGTGCAAAAAAAACGATGTAAAGGTTGATTGTAACCCAACACCAGGATGTCCACGGGCCCTTGAACGTGGACCCCCCCTTCACTTTCGTTTAGAAAAATATACACACACACACACACACTTCAGAGTTTGTGGAGCTTCTTTGGGCTCCACGCTAAGCTGGAGTGTACGGACTGTTTAGTACAACCTTCATCCTTCATCCCTCGGGCGGTAGAAGCAACCTTCACTTGGCTGAGCGCTGAAATGGGTATGCTTGAAAATAGAGGGATTAAACATGGTGTGGTTTTCTGCTGGGCTTCGCATTAAAGCGAACCTTCAAAAAGACGCACCCAAATGAATCTATATCACTTGTGACCATTTCCCTTGAGAGCTTAAACAGGGGAACAACTTAAGCAAATCCACACAACATCCCCCTGCATGTCAGCTGCAATGCTCCGAGAATAATTAAGTCCAAATGACAACGGAAGCCGTTGCCGCAGTGAGCCGGTACAAGGATTTCTGACCCCAGTTGCAACCACTGGCACTGGCAAAGGACATGGAACCCTCTTTGGCAGGCTGATTTCATTTAGCGCGTCTCCCGAAGCATCAAGTTCACCGGGGAACCACTTGAACCCCGGCCCGGTCCGTGATCGAAAGCTCGAACAAGCTGCTGTCCTGCAGAAAGATGTCAAGCTCAGCCCAGTTTGGGCCCGAAAAACCAAAGGTGATATCACCTTTTGGGGCCACGAAAACCCTCCCTGAGGAAGCAGTACCGGAGCAAACAACTTGAGGGGCTAGATGAGTAGAATGGGAGTAAAAGTGGCTCAAAGAGTGGACACCAAAAGGTCAGGTCCGGAAAAACTCGCATGGGGCAAGCGAGCCACGAAGCGAGTCCCAAGACAATCTCCAAAGCCAGACGCTCAGGGGCCTTGTTTTTGGACAACCCAGAGAGGGATTTGGGGTCTCAAAACCCCACACACACACACAACAAACATGGGGAGCCTTTCAGTCCCCAAATTCCCTCTCGCGTTCGCGCAATTTGTGCGCGAGCCCTCCGTAAGGAAGCAGTACCCAACGAAAAATCAAGGTGAGGGCCTACATCATTCTCACTTCCTCAGTGGATTGTCCAGACAAGTCTAAACTTTTTATCACTAAAGTTGTCTTTCCAAAAAGTGACTGAGGTCCAGGAACTCAGGAAGTGAGAAATAGAACCTTTGTTTTTGGGGTAGGGGAGCGTAAACTAACCAAAAAGTCACGACCGGGGACAATAGCAAACCATTCCTGCAGTTCTTGGAGAAACGTAAACAATTTTGCAAATTGTGAGAAGAAAAAGACCCATCATCACCATCATATACCATCACCAGCCTCATCATCATCAGACTGACCGGATCATGGTACCGAGACGGACCAGGGTGGACTCTGCAAGGTCTTGCCTCGAGATTGCAACGCCTCGCCCATAGGGCAACTGGTCCTGCCTACCCCTGCAGGATAAATTGCTCGTGATCCTAAAATGATGATGATGAGGATGAGAACCAAGGGAAGCATGGGTTAGACAAAAATGTAACACCACTTTGGAAAGGATATACACCTGGACTTTCCTTGGGGATAGTGGTTTGGGGGTGGTGGAAACCATCTCAGAATGAGTAACACCCATGACTCGGTGCAGTTTTTATCGCGGCTACACCAACCCCACCGGAACCAACCTCTCCCAATGGTTCTGAAGGAACCTTAAGGAACACCTTCCGGGCCGGCCAACGGGGAGAAGAAAAAAAGGTTTGAAGTGGGGAACCTCGCAAAAGATCAACCAACCAGGAAAAAAAAACACAATTCCCTCCCCTTTGCTCTTCTGGATTCCACTGGCTCGTGAGAAAAGCAACTGGAACCCCAGTTTCCAGCTAGAAACACACAGGGAACACCAAAATTGTAGCCAAGCTACGCGAAAGGTGAGAGCCACCTATTCTTCCTTAGCCAATCAGGGATCCTTACATTAGACACCTGAACATTGCAACTTGTAAATGGTGGTGTCCCTTTATTTTGGTGGAAAAAGCCATGTGTCAAATGGGCAAAATGGAGATCTTTTAAGGAGCCCTGCCAATTTTTGCCAGTTTCAGACGTCACCGTTTGGACCAACTTGCGGCTGAGTTTTCCTGGGTGATGTGTCAGACAAAAATAATCATGCGCGTCTTCTTAAAGGATATGCTGCTTCTCTGCTTCCTGTTTAGGTTAATTCATTTGCTGAAACCCCTGAACAAAAACAACCATATGTCCAGTAGTGGTAACCCCCATTAAAGCATCCCAATCCCCACTAGAATAGACTTAAATGGTGGTGCACCTACCCCAAAATGGCAGTGGTTTTGACCCACCGCCATTTCAGCAAATTGGAAGGTTACTTCGAAGCCAGCGCCGCGGAAAAAAAATCCGAAGCGCGCTCCGAGCATCTGCCGAGATCTCCTCCGAAACTTCCCGGAGATCCCAGGCTGAGACCTGCGCGCGGGGTGGGAGAGGGGGACACGACACCTGGTTGACCTTGGAAGGGGCCCAAAGAGCAACGGGAGCGGGCAATCTGGTTCACCTGTGTACATCCAAAATACAAGACATTCAGCTTCATTGCTTGTCCAACCTGAAGCTTCCTGAACTAGGGCAACTTGGGATTTTCAGCCACAAAACCGCAATAAGCAAAAATGGTTAATTTGTTTCCCGACAACAACCATGACAAAGCCCTGAACTCTGAAGAGATGGCTGGTCAAAAATAGGCACCCGTTTCGGGAAGCCGTAAAGAACCCTGGTACATGGAACCAAAGAAAAGAACCTGCGCTTTTCTGGTCGTTTCATTTTGACCCATACCCAGATGGGGAAAACCTAGTGAAAGAACTCAACACCATGAGGAAGAAAGGAAAGCAAACGACAGAGAGAGAAGCATCAAGAGATCACAGAGGTTGCTGGCATCCTCTGTGTCTTGAAACAAGGTTTCGCTGCTGTGCCAAGCAGGAAAAAGCTCAGTTGCTTTGCCAAATTGGCCTGCTCTCAACTACCAACCAAGAAGCTAAAGGTAAGACCCCCTCCAAAGGATCCAGGGTTTGGGTGTGAATCTGCGGCCTGGTGGATTCATTTTGACAAACTCGTGAAACCTCTCATTGCCCTTTAAAAACGATAGCAACTCAAAAAAGACTCACACTCTCACAAAATGGCCATGGGTCAAAACCCCGTACCCCAGTGAACATCCCAATCCCCACTAAAATGGACTAAAATGGGTGGTGCACCTACCCCATAAATTGGTACCATTGGCTTTGAACCACGGCCATATCTGGGCAATCTTTTCACACACCGAACATCTCAGGAATCCCGAGGGGACTTGCAGAGAATCGTTACTAGGTGTTCCAGTAGAAAGGTTTAGAATAAGGGTACCCTTTTTGCTGTAGTCTATTTTAGTACGGGAACCCTCCCCCAAAAAAGGGTCAAAGGGCACTACTGGGGGACCTAGTTACGTAAAGAAGCGCATAGCTTACCTCACCCCAAACACTCCGCCAGAGTGTCCCAAAAAGTGACTCCAAACAAATCTATGGCTTCTCAGGGAAACTTCGGCCAAAGGAAATCCAAGGAAACCACATCACACCACCCGTGTGGATCCCGAGGTTCCCCTTCAATCCTAAATGACTTCCGAGCCGAAAGTAGTCCCCCCCTTAAAAGGGACCCATGCTTTCTGCGGTTTTCCCTTTGGCCTTGGGAAAAGGAAGAATCCATCGGATTGGCCGAAGTCTAGACTTGTCTACCACTAAAACGCTGCGGAGTGAGAGACACCCTGCTTATCGCTGGGTTTCGAACCTGGACCCGAGCATAAATGGGCTTTCCCTTCAAATCAACCCCGAAAAGGGCACGGAGCCATATGGCTGTGGGTCAAAACCAATGGTACCAATTCATGGGGTAGGTGCACCACCCATTTTAGTCCATTTTAGTGGGCATTGGGATGTTCACTGGGGGTACGGGATTTTGAACCATGGCCATATCTATATATATTTTTTCGGAACATGAAACAAGGCGTCGAATTGCCGTGGGCGTTTTCCTCTACTTGCTCCGGTCACTTCAGGCAGCCGGCGTGTCCCGCCTCCACTCGGTCTCGCCAAGGGCAAATGTCGCCCCAGTCGCCTCACTCCGGCCCCACGCCACAACGGCCGATTTGCCCACACCAATACCCCAATGGGCCTGATGGCCCCTGTTGGGCCTAGTACTTGCATGATCAACCTACGTTGGCCAGGGCGTGAGTCAGCCAACCCCAGTTATCCTACATCATAACGATCTTGGTCACCTATGCACTTACTAAGTAGGTTGAACATCCAAGTAAAGCCGAAAAGGGCCTTTGGTAAGCACGGGGCACAATACAGCCTGGGCCTCGTAAGGCCTTACAAGGTGGTAGGATCCTTTGTCTCAATTCACATTCACTTAACAAATATGGGAGCTCGGGGTGGGCTTCAGGGCATCTACCCATGGCTTTGGGCGTACCGGCTCTCTGTTCACACAACTGTGTTATTGAAAAGGGTCCTGTGCCCCAGCGGCCACAACCATCGCACAAGTTGCTGGGAACATAAACCCTAATTCAAATGACGTCCACCCGCGGGAACCCAATTCAAACCCAGGCCATGCTGGTTCGGGCCATCCTGAAGCATTCAAACTATGCAAGCCTCTGACTCGCCAAGCGTAGGATCCTGAAGTTTCGCTGCACGGGTGGAGTCAGTGAGCACTTTTGAGTACCAGCCGCCACAGAGTGTATAGAAACCGAACAAGAGAGGTCCGGGACCCAAAACAAGTTCCTTGAGACATGGTGGTCTTTGGTAAGAGCCCAAGGTGTGGTAGGGTATCAACTACACTCATTTGGCAAGACTCGATTCGCAAAGGGCTGCCCTAAAAACGGCCAATACCAATAAGCCATTCTTCAAGAATAGTATAAACCATAACCATGGTACCCAATACCAGTACTAATGCTGGGCCGTACATTACCATAAAGGGAATAAATAATTCCAATGCCAACTGGATAATTCATACACCCCCCAGCTTGGTCAACTAGCTTTGCGTGGGAATGCAAGGAGCCTTCAGAGGTTCGATTGACACCCAGTTGCTAATCGCAATCTTTGGCCCACATGGATGAGGTTCCTTGTTTTGAGTTGGTCTTTCCCTTTTAGTGGTTTTAAAAGGACGACAGGAAAACCCACGATTTCGGGGGGGGGGGGGGCTTAAAACAAAGACGCACCTACATGCCTGGTCGGTATCTTTGGTATCCCATGATCCCCTGGTAGCACCAGCCTGCATGCTGATCCTGGCACGGGCTCAAGGCCACTAACTGCTCAGCATATTGGCTTCATGGTGGCTCACCTTCCAAACAGGACAAACTGTAACTCATTCCTGAGTAGATTGGCCAAAACAAGTCTGAACTTCTTGTTTGCCACTAAAATGGCTTGCCCAACAAGCTTAAAGTCCATGCACAAAACAAATCATTACCCTCCCACCAGTCCGTTCCCAGGATTTACCTCTGCTGCGAAACCAGAAGACTCTTTGGGCCTTTGCTCGCAAACACATTTAAGAACTCGTACGGCATTGAATGGCTCTATGAACCAAGGTAATGACGAGCCAGACCCACAACTAATTCTTACATTTCAACCCCGAAAAGAATGGCAAGGAGCCAAATAAGATGATGACAATGCTTAGGTAAACAATGGTGACATTCTGACAATCCTGAACGGTAAACAATAGTGGTGAAATATGGCTGGTCAAAACCCAGGAAACTTTCTGGTGAACATCAAAATGGGTGGAAAATGGATGTTCATCCACCCAGTGGGATCGCCATAGGTTATGCAGCCCATGGACATGGCCCAGCCATTGGTTTACTGGTGGCCTGCCCGAGCCCTCTGACAACTCTCGACAGTGGACCCTGCCGTTTGCTCGACAAAGATCAATACGCACACGGTGATTAAAAAAAAGGCGGCCGGAGGATACGACAAAATCACGCTAAGCCCACTGGAGGAAAACAAAAAAGCTCTACAACGCCAAGAAGCAACATCACACTCAACAGCAATATGAGCCACGCGCAACGACACAAAACAAGGCGCCCTTGGCGTCCCTCAACGTCGAGCAGCGGTCGAGGGCTCGCCGGAAAGTGTCGAGTGCCCCCCCCCCAAAAAAACGCGGCGTCCTCAGTCCAGCGCGGGGAGCCAGGGCTGGCACCTGGGGCAAAATGGGCTTGAAGTTTCCAAAGGGACTCTCTGGTGAACATCACTTCTGGGGATTCATGCGAACCACTCTTGAAGTGGCTCCAACTCTGAGAAGAAAAAAGCGCGACGTAAAATTATGGGGTCTGCAAGTTGTGAGGCGTCGGGTGGCTTCCGCTTGGCCTCGAAACGATCCCCGAGAAGGCATTCAACAACAAGGCCTGGAAATCCAAAGGGTTTCCCTACCTCCGGTTGGCCAAGGGGCATGAAGCATCCAAGGGTTCAGACAGAGGGGCTTGCTTGAGCTGAACGGCACAAGTACAAAACCAAACCGCTGCCACAGCTTGGAGAGGCAGGCAGTACTCGAAGATGAGGCCTGCCGTCCGAGGTCTCTAACTTCTGTGAATTCAAGAGCTCAATTCGCCAGAGCCGGTACGGGTTTCTGAAAAGCTGCGACCCGTGAACAAATGTCCGAAAATGTTCGTTTGGTACCAGCCACGCCTCAGATGCCCAGTGGCCATGGGAAAAAAGGGCATCCTGTTTTGGTTGGTCGACTTTCAATGGGAACCCTTTCCAAAAAAAAGGAACAACGGGCACCACTGGACAACTAGGATGCGCAGTGTTTGATGTTCATATTGCCTCGATGCCCACTTTGGCGTAAATGACAAAGCAGTGGTCATCCGGTGTGCGTCGGCACACCTGGGCGTGCCGACGCACAAGAGGTGTTCGAAAGAAAGGGAGCCTCTGGTTCTTCCAAAGTTGAAGAGCACCCCGTTGGGGAGGTAGGCTGATACCCAGTGAAAGCCAATGATTCTCTCTGTAAGCCTCGCTTGCCCAGTGTCCATAGGCAGAAGGGCATCCTTTGTTGATTTGTTGCTCGCTGATTTCAAGCCAGCCCAGTCAAACACCATACGACCGGACTCCTGGCGAAATGAGCTGTCATTTACTGGCCACTAGCAGACCAATGTGTGCTAATCGCTTGAGCCAACACGGAAAAGGGCGAATCAGCACAAGCAAATGAGCATCACCCAAAGAAAAAAAGAGTGTGAACCAATCGCCATACGCGACGCTTGGAATTGAGGCACGCGCCGCATTTCCTTGGAATGGGGTCCTGGCATGCAAGAAAGAGGTGTAGTGCTTGGAGGGATGGAACTTCCGGGATACTAAAGTCTTCACAAACGAAGGGCAACTGGCAAATAAATGTTAGATGTTGAAGTCGAAATGTGTTGTTTGGACAACCCAAACATAAGGGGGGGCTGTAAGAAACATGCACAAAACTAACCATGCACAGGGCGCTGCACCCACGAGCTATTTGGAACCAATCGCCTAATGAATCGTAGGGTATTAGTGTATCCCTGGATTGAACACCTGGATTGAACACCTGGAATGAAACCTCTTACTTCTTATAAACCTCTGGTACCAACCTTTGCAGATGGTCAGGAGAACAGGCAGCCAGGCAGCTGAGATAATCTCAGAATCCGGAGCCTTTTGCCAAGCGTACCAGACCCAGTACCTGTTTCAAATAGACAAGGACGGCTAATAGGTGTTTGGTTCAAGGCTTCAAGTTGAGCTTTGGTTCAAGGCGTTGTTCAAGGCTTTGCTTGGTAGAACCCACGACCTCACCTCGATGGGATGCTTGGCCGCTGCTCAGAGGCTGCTCGCTTGTCTACAAGATCTGGACGAAGGTTAAGATTCTAACATGTCAGTTGCCATGACTCAAAATGGGTCGGTCTGGTTTTGAGGGTGCCCCTTGTTTGGTGATGTGTTGAAGGGAAACCAAAAGGAAAGCCACATTTGTTCAAGAGAATGAGCAGTTGCCCTTGTCCAGATCGGGCTCGAAAGTTCTCTTCATGGCCTTCATTCCCTCCGTGAACCCGTTGAAATGGCAAAGCTGAATGGGTCCATATAGGTGGACCGAAAGCAGGCGGTGTCCGAATAGTTGCCCGTTTCAGAGCACCCCAAAACGGCTAGCCTCAAGAAACACACACACACACATGCTGGGTTGCTGCAGTCCGCGTGAGCAAAGGGCTGAACAACTTGCGGAAGCTATGATATGGAAGAGCCATTTTTCCAAAACGTCTACCTGGAGTCTCCATGACCCTTCCAAAATGGGTGCATGACCCCATTATGTTGGGCAATGACCAACCATTTTCTAAGGGTCAGAAGGAGACTCCAGGTACACCATATATTCACGGTTTTGGGTTTGGTTCTTTCGGGCATTCGTCAAATACAGATTCCTTGAATCCGAAATAGGAGGTGCGCTCGAGTCCTGCAATCTGTGCGCTCCCAAAGGGACTACAAACGCCCAAAAGCTGCCCCGCGCCTGCGGTTGGCACTCCTTCCCGCGCCTGGCGCTCCAATGCGCGAAGCAGCTTGCTTCTGGGGTTGTGTAAAGCTCCAAAACGGGCGTCTTTTTTGGAGTTGGTATCCCATTAGAGGGAAACCAGAAGGAAAACCAAAGTCATTTACCAAAGAAAAAGACACCAGTTTGGGGGATGCCTGGAAAGAGACATCCGAATGGAGCATGCCAGCACAAAACCGTAACCGCAAAACACGGGCTGCCCCAAAAAACGGACTCTGAGAATCCTGTTGCAAACAAGTTGTGTTATTTATTATTATTATTATTTTGCGGAGCATTGCCTCCAAACAACTCTCAATTGTTCAGTGACCCTGGAAAAAAGGACCCCTTTTTGGGGAAGACCTGTTTTAGTGGGGCAGCCAAAAATAAGTTGGAAAAAAGAATTGGTGCCACTGAACAACTGAGATAACTATCCCCAATGAGCCATGGTGCTGGACGTTGAGGCTTGCTTGAGGTGACTGGACCCAAAGACTAACCCAAAGGGTCCCTTGGTACCTCCTGAGGATGGCTTCTGGGGGGTCAAAAGGGGTCGTTCAGCTTCTCCTTAGAAGGTACCAAGGGACCCTCTGGCTAAGACGAAACCATCTGCAATGTGCAGGATCATTTCCAAGATCTTCTGTCGCTGAAATACGGGGTGGTGAGCTCGTTGCACCTGCAAGGTCCTGGTAAAAACAGGAGCTAAAGAACTGAACCGTTTCGCGCATATATGCCCAAGCAACCATGTTCATCGGGCTTATCGGAGGATGGACCGCATGTCGCAAGTAAATCGACCGCTCAACGTGGGTGACTCTTTTAGTGAGCCGTTTTATGTGGTTTTATGAAGAGAAGGGGCAGATTTCATCATCATTCGCCTCCTTTTGGGGGGAGCTTTGCAGGGGAGTAAAAAAGTAGCCGACCAGCTTCTCTGTACTTGGTTGTTGGGCTGGTGCTTTGCGGGATGGTTTTCCAGCTAGCCACAAGACAAGGGGGTTCAAGCCCCGAACCACCAAGCCGACAAGCGAGCCACAGCGCCTCGGACCACGCTTCCCCAGCTGCATTCCCCGCGCAGCCTTGGAGCAAACGGATTTTTTCCCTCGAGAGGGAGGATCCACCAAAGCGACCTCCCCTCCCTCATGATATTAAGATTTCTTAGGCCTCCCTATGGACACACTCCATTTTGCACCCGGGATGGATGAGACCCTGGGGAGTATTTCACCCTGGTGCGAAGATGCGAAGTGGATGTTGCCTGAGTTGCAATATGGCTGCTGGACTTCTATTTGCTCAAGGTGCCCCAAAGACCTCTCACCAGTTCTTTGCCTCCATCTTGCCATTGCGCGCGCCGATGAATATCACACACTTGTGACCATGTCCTTCAAATATTAAGCCAACGAAACAAAACGGAACCGACCAAAATAGGTGAACAACAACCCCTTATAAAACCAGCGAAACAAACACAGCACCGACAAGAATATGTTTTTTTCACAACAACTCCTCATGATAACAAGAACCCTTCGTCCGTGCGGTCACGGACCAGCACAAATCCCGGTGAAGTCGAGGTGAACCGCAAGGAAATTGGAAGGACACCAGGTCCATGGAGGCCGACCTATGTGAAGACACCACTTGCCCAGCCAATCACATGTGTCAGGGTAATGGGACAAGGAACCCTTGTGGTTGTCGTAAAGGTTCCTAGAGTCCATGATCATCCTACCGTGAAGCCCCCCAAAAAAAGGGTACCCAAAAATAATATGTTCTGAGTGTGTGTGTGTGTGTCATATGTAGTCTGACCTGATATGAAACTGGAGGCCTGAGTAATCCAAGCAAAAAGGTGCTTCGACCACTTGCTGTTGGATCGCGGGAATTCCCTGAGACAGGTTTTCCTCGCAGCGTTTCGCAACTTTCCCCGCCACTCGAGCGTTGAAGCTCTGCTTTGCACTCAGCTTTGCGGAAGCAACCAGAGGCTATGGACGGAGCAGGCGCCTGGACCCTCAAACTACGTGAAATGTCGAAGGTCCAGGAACTGTCCGCTGCGTGTTCAGGTCGTTGATTGTTCATTCAAGCGGCTACACGATTGGTTGGCACGTGGAAAAGCAAAACCAGAGGCCCTCTGGACGGTCGAAAAGGAAACCGGGCCACTCGTGGGCAGTCTATAAATGGGTGTGTTTCTCTAGGGGACCTCCAAGATGGTGATTTCCCAATTAAAATGAGCACCAAACGGGTACCCTCAAAAACAAGACAGACCCAAATGGCTGCGGTTGTCAAAAATTGCTACCCAAAATGGGGTGGTAAGAGGAAACATGGACTAAAATCTGCGGTCCCCTGGTGGTTGAATTTTAACCCACAGCCATTAAATGTGTCCAATAAAGTCGTTTTAAACGGATTACCCTCTGGAAGCGTGCCATTGAGACTCAAGGAAGCGCTCCTTGCCGCGCCGGCCGCTCAATCGCTCGATCACTCGCTCAAGGGGTACATTCCTCGGCGAGCGTTGCTCGAAGGCCCCAAGGTTTGGCTATGGATTGGGTGGAAAACCCAGTAACCCCCAGTTCATGGCTGGTCTTTGGTGTGATCAAGTCGCCCTTGATATATATATATATATATATATATTTGGGAGAAAAAACTCTGGTTTTCCATGAAACCTGTTTCAAATGCTCGGGAAGAGCGCGCCAGATTTTTAGGAGTCGTATAGCTGCACTTGTCAGCAACGCGTTCGGCTGCCAAGTGACACAAGCTTACCGGTGCATGCTGTCCACTTAAGGGTGGCCACTGGCATCTTGAGTTCCAAAGGAAACCACACAGGTATGGATGTCATTTCTGACCTCCTGAAGGGGTAATTCCACACTCTGGCTGGAAGAACTTGACCCCCAATAAGTTTCGTTCCATCATGGACCGTGTGTTAGGCCTTGTGGAGCCCCCTGGGTCTTCACAAACAGGCCCCACACAAAAATCGGGCTCGCGCGCCGCGTCTTTGTGAGGCTGAACGTTTGGAGTGTGATGGCATGGAACCGAATGAACCCTGTCCATGGCTGTGGGAAAGAAACAACCACTCATCACTCCTTCCAAGAAAACTCGGCTTCTGATACCCAAGCAACGTTGAAAAAATCTCACTGATCGATCCCCAACTGGCTCCAAGTGACATCTGAGTGGCTTAAAAGAAGGCTTTGAGGCCTCAAACTTCACGTTGAGCCCGGTTCCACCGGAGAGAGCTTTTTTTTGGAGCCCCGGGCGCTGCCACCGTTGCACCACATGACCTCACGAGTCAGAAGTCGGAAGTGGACACGTGTCACGAATTCGGAGAGAAAAAAAAACGCGTCGTTTTCTTTCTGTCTTCTTCCTGGAGATTCCAATGCCGAGGAATTCCTAGGCGTTCTGGTTCTCAAGGCGTTTTATGCGTTTTAGGCGTTTTGCGTTTTTTTGCGTTTTTTTGCGGGCGTTTGCCCCTCTTTTGCGGGCGTTTTGCGGCAATTTGCGGGCGTTTCCTGTTTCTAGGCGTTTGCGGTAATTTGCGGGCGTTTGCGTCCAAAATAGGGTCAATGCCGAGAATGACTAGGAATTCCTTGACGGTTGAATCTCCAGGTTTGTTTTTTGTTTTTTTTTGGGGGGGGGGGGGCGAAATAGCTACCTAGAGCATCCAAACGCTGAAAAAGGCAGGGTGTGCCAAAAAACCGGGGTTTAAATTGAAAACAGCTTTTTTTCAGGGTTTAGTCGCGCTAGCTAGGACGAGGGTTGGCTTGGGGGTACCATAAAACTAATTTGGGGTCGTGACTTCAAACATGTTGGCTTGTCCGCTTGTGCCCTTTCATGAGGTAAATCATCTCAAGGTCATGTCCAGGGATGGGTTTTGGAGGTATGCTTATATGCCACCAATATGGCTGTGGGTCAAAACATGTCAAAACCCATGGTACCCTTGGGGTAGGTGCACCACCCATTTTAGGCTATTTTAGTGGGGATTGGGATGTTCACTGGGGGTACGGGATTTTGACCCATTGCCATATAAGCTTGTAACGCAGTGTAAACCTCTTGTATAAGTGCATGATTTATAACCTCCGTACCTCCAAACCCAATCCGTGGAAATGAGTCACCCTTTGGCGTCCACGGACCAAACCGTTTGGAAACCCAAAAGGCTTGCAGTTGCTGAAAGGCCTCCACCAAAAGACACCCCACCCACCCCCTCACAAAATCTAAAAAAAAATAAAAATAAAATAAAACAAGAACACCGCCACCGCCCCCACCACCACCACCACCACCACCGCCGCCACCACCACCACCACCACCACCACCACTCGTCTTGCACAAATCCCCTACGGATACCAAAAAGGAAGTGGCTCCCGTGGCAGTCAGATGTCCGGCTTCCAGAACTCAAACTTGTCGCTGGTGTTTGTTGCCTTTTTATGGGAATCGGAAAAGTGGGCCTTGGCTTGTGGTCCCAGACGGAAGGGTTTCCATGGGATAACAACAACAAGTTGGCACTCTTTTTTGCGGGGGTGATTTTGAAGGAAGCCAAACACCTAGACAAAGGGCACCACCGAAAACAAAAGGAACTCTTCAACAAAACAAACGGAAAACCAGCAGCACCCCCTCCCCCTCCCCACTTTTTGAAAAAAAAGGCAGGGGGAGTTTGTACTTGGTTTCGGCATCAAGTGGCTGTGGGTCAAAAATAGGTACCCAAAATGGGTTGCCCTGGCAAGTGGCAACATGGACCAACACCTGCGGTCCCCTGGTACTTTAATTTTGACCCACACCCAAGTGGGGACGTGCTGTGAAAAAGGACCCTTTTTGGGGAAGACCATTTTTAGTGGGGCAGCCACCAAAAAGAAAGTTGGAAAAAGACTTGGTGCCACTGAACAACTGAGGAAAGGGCACAGGCCCCCCCCCCCCACTTTTTGGAAAAAAGGTACCAAGGCATTTTGCACTGGTTTCTGCTTCCAGTGGGGACGTCTGGGTCCACTCCCATCCCGGCCATCGCAGTCGCGCCTTTGCGCTTGCAGAGCCGGCCCCAGGGGTCCTCCGCCTCAGCCTGCTGCTCCGCCTCCGGCTTGGTCTTGTCCACCTGAAGCGGTGCACGACCTCCTAGATAGCCAGGGTTTAGGGGTCGGGGTTGCACAGGGTTGACACATCCAAATTTTCAAGTAGCCAAGTGGCTCAACTTTTTGTCACCAAGAGTTGTCTCGCCGGTTTTGCCGAGAGACAAGACATACTCGCCACCCTGGCTTGGTGCACAAGAGCCCTTTGGACTGCCCAATTTGGGAGCTTCTTCAACCGGAACCGCCCTAGTGCCCCTGTATAACGCATGCGTCATCGCTGTTTGGGATATGCCCATTTTGGCAGAAGGACCTCAAAGGATACCCGCTAACACTCCACTGTCGGCTTGTGGAGGCTACTCTTTTTGGGGCTGTAAAGTGGGCCAAACAGATCCAACCCCCTCCGAAAAGTGATATCACTGCGTGCAGGTGAGCGATTCCGTCTGGCAACGTACCTGGAGTCTCAAAAAATGGGGACCACGTTAAATAGGGTCTACCCATTTTTAAAGGGTTTCAGCAAGAGACTCCAGGTGCGTGTCATAATCATGTGCACCCCCCCCAACAAAAAAACAGGCCGAAGTGGTTTTCTCTTTGAATCCCCTTTAAGCCAAGGTGAACATGGTGACCTGGGGGTGAAAAGGGAGACTCCGGGTCAAGGGACCCCCCTAGATAGTCAAGGTGCGATCGCATTTTTCAGCCACTCAACTGCTGGTTTTGGGGATGGAAAAGTGGATGGAAAAAATAAGCAGCAACTGGCGATCCAGGATGCAGCTCGAAATTGGAGGGCAGCCCTGAAAAGTAGCGTGTCTTGCCCGTTTTTTCAGGGCCCTGAAAATCGGGCAGCCGCCATTCGTTGGGGAAACTCCGGGGCTGCGAGGCCGTTGTTTTTGTTCGGGTGACGTTTGTTGTGTGGGTGGCGCAGTCTTGTTGAGGGTAGCCCAAAAATTGGAACCGTGAAGCTTTGGGTGTCGTGTTTGATTTTTGAGGGTAACCCTAAAAGCAGAACCAACAAACTTTTGGGGGTTCAACACCCCTATGTTTGGCACATACCCAGAATATGTTTGTCTCGGCCCCGGAGTTGTCAAAAAGACCGGCACGCTGCGCGACTCATGCTCGTTGATCAACCTGGTTCCCTTTGCTGGCCTTCCCATTTTTGATGCATTCCCATTTTGGACTTGCTTTTTTTTTCACCCCCCTCCTCACCCCCTCAAAGCGCCGCGCCCTCGGTGCACTTGGCAAGCCGCAAAGACAAAAAAGGCAAATCCATCCCATGCGTTCACCAAGGGAAACACCAGGGGTTGTGGGAATCCTTGGGATCCCCAAGGTTGAACCGCATGGTTCAAAGCCGAGCAGGGAGCCATATTTGCCTCTGGGTGTTTCTTAGAATAGGGGGCCAGATGGATGGTTTCCTTATCGGTCTCCCTTTCAACTCCAGCTACATGGGGCCATTAGGCGATTTGTCGGACGAGACGCTAGAGGCCAATCACCTCAATCCACACAGTTGTTCGCCACCAAAATGGCTGTCCCAAGAGGACAACTAGGTGCTCCAGTACAGAAGGTTAGAATAAGGGTACCCTTTTTCTGTGGTCTATTTTAGTAGGGGAATTTCCCAACCAAAAAAAAGGGGTGAGGAAGAGCACCTAGCTGGGGGACCTAGACCAAGTCCAACTCAGGAAGCACAGGCGACATTGCTCAGGCTGACGCGTCATACTCGGGGTAGTGCTTTCGCATGAGGTACTGCCTCCGCCAGTCCTGTGCCCGTCCCATCGCCCCCCTTCGACCCACTCCGCGTTTGCAAGACAAACGCTCAGAAGGTTGAGATTGGGTGGAAGCCCAAACGTTTGCTTACCTCTACCTTGTCTCCCACTAGCATGGCACCTGACAGGGGGTCCCTCCAAGAGGAAACTGATCTTCCAGGTACCCTCCCACAGGCGCCATGTTAGTGGGAGGAAGGATGAGGAAGGGCAATGCATCCAGATGAGCGGGTCGGGTCGATGCCCAAACCTTTTTACCTCTAATGCTTCTTTCCAAGACAAAGTCGTTCTGCCTCCGGAAACTGAGGCCGTGCAGGACCTACTTCATAACTACCAACCTGAAAGAAGATGCTTCATCATGGGTGCGGTCGAATCAAGAACAAAAATGCAAAATGTACTGAAAACGATGATTGGGTACAGAATATTTAATCTATGTTTACTTAATAGAAAAGCTATAGAACAACTCTAATGGATGAAAATCCTTTGTCATATTCTGAATCAATTGAGAATAATAATAATAAAACAAAAAATGACTCAATTCAAAGACCGTCGCAAGCTCAACCCCGAAGGGTCCAAGTACCTCCAAATAGGCGGATCCCAGGAATCTGTATTCGAAGAACCAAACCCAAAACCATAAATACATGGTGTAGCTACTTGGACCCTCTGGAAACTATTTGGAGTTCTATCCACCCCTCCCGTTCCCCGAAAATGAGTCAATCAATAAGCAATAAAACAACATTGCATTCCGATTCGCCGGCAAGGCATTCGGAAAATCGAGCGCTTTGACCCCACTCCTCTATCTCATCCCGAGGGATCAAGTACCTGTCAGGGTTCCCCCACAAACTTTCCCATGAAAATTGGTTGGAGCCAAGGATTTCCCTCCGGCCTCCCTTTGAAGTCCAACATGAAAAAGGGATCCAACATTGGTTGGCGGGAATCTTCGGCCAAGGATTTCCTCTGCTTTGCCTCCCTTTCGATCCCCATCCCGAAGGGTCCAAGTAGGTCCCTCCTGAGGATGGCTTTAGTCGGGGGGCACAAAAGGGGTCGAAGTATTTCCTTCAAGGGTACCAAGGGACCCTCTGGGTATAGTTCCCCGCCCAAAAGATTCTATCCCTCCTCTAAAAATTGCGGCCCCAGAAGGTGAGGCTTTCCAAGGCAAAATGGCGCCCTGGGCAACGATACGCAGTGGCTTGCCCGTGCTGGCCAATGTGTGTGTTGCACCGTGGTGTTCCCAAAGGGATTGGGAAAGTCAACGAACAGTGGCGGGTGCGGAAACAAAAGGACTAGAAATCAGTTTTCCAGATAGCTTCATCAGCTCATCAGTCTGTTTTTGGAGAAGCTACCGTACTAGGCAACAAGCCTGTGCAAAGCTTGAGACAGGCCAATGTTGCGAGCATCGCTTTTCTTCCAACATCCTTCGAGCTCACTTACTTGGGTTTCTTTGGAAACATGCTTGAGCCAGGGCTTGCCTCTGACTCTTGAGCCTTGCCTAAAACGGAAAATCCCTCCTTCAGCCTGCATCCCCCTGTCCCTGTTTGCACCACTTGGGATAGATGATAGACAACGGTTGATACACCACCTACCAGTCCACTGTATGTCAATATGACTTTCCGAGATCGCGAGCCTCTGTCTCGTCTCCGTGTCTGGATGATCGAATTGACCCATCGTAAATTGACAACTTGTTGCTTGTTTGGGTACACGCAAAGCGTGCTTCCAAGAAGTGAACAGGTTCCACCGACGTGAGTCACGACCAATTCTCTTCAATACAGAGCACATAGAACATCACCTTCCTGGGGTGAGTATTGAGCGAAGGCTGAAAAATGTTCAAAAGCCAACATCGAAATTCAGAAAGGGACATTTTTTTTAAAAGGACTTTCCGCGCGAACACACTTTGAGAGGGGTCTCTTTTCCAGGCTGGCATTAGGCCCCCAGCAAAAAAAGACAACATCTTTTTTTGCCTGGCCCGTGGAAAACAAAGGGGACCCCCAAAAAGCAAAAAGAAGAAACAAAAAACGGGGGGAGCTCCTTCTGGGGTCTCAATTTCGGGTCCAACAGTCCGTCCCCTTCTCGTGGGTCCATGTGGGTCTCTCTCCGTCGGGCACGGGTCGATCTTCTGCTCCCTCAACCAATCAGAGACCTCCGCAGCCTGCGGGTTGTCGGGATTCTTGCCGTCCACCCACCTGCGCGAAGCAAACCAAAACACGGGCAAGAAGAGACACCTCCCTGGTGGGGGCGCTTGATCTCGTTTTCTGGTGTTGTCTTAACAAAAACATCTGTCCAAGCCGCATTTGGACCTTGTAAAAACAAGGCTGCGGCAAACAGGCCGTTCCATGATACGGCTTCGTCGCCGTACCAAAGTGGGGCAGCAAGGGGAGCCATTCGGCCTAGGGGCCAAAGGCAGTTTAATATTGGGGGGCTTTCACCAAATGGCAAAAACCTCCCTTTGGCATTTAGAGGGCAAAAAAAAAGCAAACTAGCCTGGAGGAGCTGAAGAAACACCCATTTGATGTTCCGAACTGGTCGGTACCTTATGTAACATATCAGCTCCTCCGATCGGTGGAGCTCGGTTTGGAGCCCAGGGCTGTTGTTCAAATCCAAATGGCCGCCGGGCTCCAAGCTAAGCATAACCTGAACATATGTTCTGAGGAGCCACTTTTAGGCCCCGGCAAAGCAACCATTTTCAAGCGTAAGCCGGAAAGGCCAGGGGCTCGCGCAAGCAAGTGATACTTGGCTCAACCTTTCGGAACCTTGACGCAAGCTGAAGAAACAGAACGATAAGAGGCCATGATTGAAATAAAATGTATGCTTTGTTGTTTGCCATTCTAATTCTCAACATGTGAATCCATTCTGAAAGAGATCCCAGTTGGGTTTGTTTCCTTCTCAAAAGAGTCCCCCAAGTTCCCCCACAGGCAAACCAAGCGTGAGACGGGGTCAGCATGGGTTCACTTTGCAGGTGGATACTTTTCCCCATTGGTCATGTGAGTCAGTCGAGGTGCTCTGCGTGGCTGAATGGGTCCCCCCCTCTCAATACACATAATCACATACTCTTAGACTTCGGGCCATGTTTTGTGACCCTTAACATAATAGGAAAACCAAACGCTACCAACAGAGATCCCCAGAAAGGACCACCTTGTAACCAGCTGCTCCTCCCCCCCCGAAACAATCGGCCTGTGCCACCAGCTGGTGAAGCTGCGCACCTGCGAAAGTCCGCCGAATGCCAAGAGTCAGAATCAAAATTCGCCCTCTGATTGGGTGGGTGGGTGGGTGGGTGGGTGGGCGGGCGGGCGGGTGGGTGGGGTGGGGTGGGTGGGTGGGTGGGTTGGGGAGGGGGGAGGGCAAGTAAGGGCCAGCTACCTCAGATACCCCTGACTTCAGCTTCCCTCTGGAGCAGATTCGGTGGGGTTCCCCTTAACTCTCCACAACAACCAGGAGTTCGCAAGTTCCCACCCATCCACACCACCTAAGGGTTACCTGAAAAACGAAGTATGGAAGGGATTCACCGGTACAAAACCAAAGGAACAGAAGGCCGCAGCTATGGCTGAACTGTCCGCTACCCTCCATCTAGCAGGGTTTTGATTGCGGCTAAGATACTCCCCGGCAGGAAGCTATCTGAAGCCCAGCATGCGTGGGTTGGGCTACCTGGTTGTCATCTGGATCTGGTTTCTGTGAGTCAGTGACCAGAAACTGTTTTCAAATTATTCATGACTAAGCGGGGGGACCCTTTTGAGGGAGCGTCCTTATCCTACTTTCATGGAAGGGAAGGGAAGGGATGAGTTTTTGCGTGGAGACCATGGGGTAGGTTTTCTTCAGGGAAACCGGCAGGAAAATGGTGGTTGCCATGTGGTGTGGTTCCCCCCGTCCTCCTGGGCCCTGGAACTTCTCAACGCCTAAGAACTCTGGCCGAAATGGAGCAAATGAGGGCGACCTTTCGAGTCTATGACTGGGTCCTCCAGTAGAGAGGTCAGAATAAGGGTACCCTTTTTTGTAGTCTATTTATATTTTAGTAGGGGAACCCTCCCCCAAAAAAGTTGGCAAAACCTAGCTTCCTTCAAACAGCTGGCCCAAAGAAAACCGCAAATCATGTTTCAGGGCAAAGCCGAGTGACGTGTTCGGGACAAAGCGTAGAGATCTCACAATTCAGCGTCTTGCCAGCGCCTGGCCCTGATCAAGAAGGCTCAGTTCATTCCAAAAACTGGTGAGCATGATCATGAGGATTCCTTCAAGGGGTCCAGGGTGCTCAGTACGGATGGACAAAGTCCATTTCGCGCCAGTCGTCTATAGGTACAGCATTCATCGGGTGTCGTCCGTGCCAACTGGTACAAGATGGATTCTGTCCAATATCCCTTCAGAGGCAAACACGTTTGCCAGTGTCTGACCTTCAGCCCCAGACAAGTGCCTCAAGTAGACTTTAGGGATCCCGGCTTTCAGCCCCCAAGTCCCAAACCACGGCTTGGTTGCAAAGGAGAGAAGCAGTTGCAAGTTGTTTCGTTGGCCGATTTTACCGGACTCCCGGACTCCCGGACTGGCCTCGTTTGACCAAAGTCAGCCCATTCAGTGGTGGGTAAAAAGGGAAACACCCGATCCCCCCCAAACAAGCACGTGAAAAATCATGACCTCTGCCAATCCGAGCTCACTTTTGCAGCATCTCCAACCATCTATGGCATTTGATGGTTGCCCTTCCTCCCACAGCTCCCATGGGAGGGCACCTGGAAGTTTCCTCAAGGGACCTCTTGTCAGATGCCATGTTTGGGGAGAGGGTAATAACATTTTAGGAGCAAACCGGCCGTCGGATTCCTGCACTTTTCGGCCCATTCCACCCGTTACTCCCGACTCCCGGAAGCAGCGCCTGGACCTTCGCGGATCCGGTTCTCAGCCTGGCGAACGCGGTTCGCCACGAGGTCGCCAGAGATCCTAGGTGTTAGATGAGGGTTTCCCCTGGTTACCAAACCAATAATGGCTTGTCTGGACTCCTTTTTTTATTGGGGGGGATGGTTTTGCTTTTGAAAGGCGAACCTATGTAGATAGGGGAGAAGCTTGGGTGTTCAACCTATTTCTGTGGGCAACAAGATGCCTTGGGAGGGTGTTAAGACCGTGCAAGGTTTTTGCAAGCGATGGCCGACTCATGGTCATAGCACCTTGAAAGGTTCAACATCCGAGCCTGTGGTTTTCATGGTGGTCCGTTTGCCACTTGGGGCAAGTTTCAGAAACCAAGGGCGCCATGTGTTTTCCACCCCTGGGTCTGTTTCTTTTTTTGACCCGGAACTCTGCTTCTTCCAGCAAACGCATTCTCTTCATGTCTAAGAAAACGAGGGGCAAGGACTGCCCCGCGACCCAGCTGGGACTTGATTCATAAAGCGTGTCCGATGTCCCGTTTTAGAGGAAATCCTTTCACATGCTCTGACTTGGGAAATTGGTCGCTGAAACAGGGCCATTGGGTTGGCATAATTGAAATTGGCTGAAACAAGTTGGATCCGGGTTCAAGATCAGCTTCCAGATTAGTCCAGCAGCTTCCACTGACTTCGCGTGGATTGGTAAGGGAAAAGTCCAAACGGGTGATTTGCCACCAAAGTGGTCCAGACCGAAAAAGGTAAACAGTCCAGAAACTCACCCAGTCGATCCCAGGCGCTTCGCCCTTATAATATGTACCCCTTCGATCCATTTTCCTTTCAGCTGTTTAAAGGGTGGCAAGCCTTTGCCCTAGGGACCCAGACCTCATACTGTAAGGTCTTTGGGAGTGAAAGGCCCTCACATTTAGGGTCTTGTGCTGGGGTTTCCCCTTTTTGAATTATTTCAAAGGGAAACCGAAAAGACAACCACCATTTTCTGCTTGGGGTTCCCCTAAAAAACGAAATGCCCAAATGGATCCACTGGGTCCTCGCCGCGCCTGAGGCTTCGGACGGCCCTACTGGCCATGGCTTTCGATCTCTCGGTGAGGCTTCGGACGGGTTCTGCGGGGGTCCGGCTCCTGGGGTTAAAAGAGCCCAAAACGGACCCCAAAACGGATGGTTTCCTTTTAGTTCCCGTTAAAGCCAACCAAACCATATTTTTTCTATGGATTCCTGGTCCTGTGGGGCTACCTGGGTTTGTCATAGCTATAGGGAGCCTAAACCAAAAAAGTTTGGTCAGGAACACTTCCCACCCAGGAAGCGCGATCAAGACGGCTGAGGGATGTTCACATGCATTGCTTAAGTTTAGCGTAGCTGCTTGTTACCACCAAACATGGGTTCGGCCTCAACAACCTTGGAAACCTCTCAAAGTCGACTCCGATCTCTCTTCGACTTCGCTTTAAAATGGCGCCAAGCTCCATTGAGAACCCAAAGGGCACCAACTCGGACAGGGCACATCCGCATAGGCAGCAGGTTGTGCCAGAAGAACCCATGGTAAATCCAGCATGACTCTTGGTTCAGGGTACCCTTTTCACCTTGATTTCATGCCACACAACAGCGAACACCGCCATTTTTGTTGGGTCCTGCTCCCTTCTGTGGGCTGAGTCAGCTGGCTTCGGTCACACTGAAGCCACGGGATGGATGGCATTGCCCTGGGCGCAAAAAGCACAGCCGTAGAGTATGAAGACTCAGCACCCGGTCCTGTCTGAAATGAAGAACTTGCTCCGTTTGGATCAGTGGTCACGATCCATCCCTCGCTGCGCTTCGTCAGCACCCTAAGGGAAGAGGCTCCCTCAAAAAGAAAAACGGCATGTTGGGTGGACACCACTTCCTTGTTTTGAAGACCCAACATGGCCGTTTCCTGGGTGCTCCCAAGGCCAAGGACTCTTATGTTTCAGGAGTCAAGCAGGTCCACCTCACCAGGGCCCGGTATCTTGAGACAAGTCCACACGTTGCCAAGGCCCCCTGGTCATTCCCAGTTGCGCGTCATCAGCAAACCGTTGCTTTGGCCATGATCGACCAACCAAAGCCTCAACGACTTGTAAGATGTGCCTGCTCTGCCAAGCCTGCAACAAATCAGCCAATTGATGCCAGCGTTTGGGAAAATGATAAGAACTGGCTTCCCCTTTTCAGCCCCTTTTGAGGAACGAACGCGACTCGTTGTTGCTTAGCTGTTATCGGAAACGGTCTCCAAACGGGTCCGTTGGTATCCTATACGAAAGGGGTTTTGTGTTGACAAACAGATCCGCAAATGGGTGTTTTTTTTTTTTCAGGTGAACCCTTTTAGTCGGTTTTTAAGGGAACTGCCATATCTTGGGGATCCCCTATTTTTTGCACACTCCCAAATATTCGAGGTGTCCCGAAACCTTTGGGTCGGCTCCGCGACTCGACCTGGGCACCTCTTCCTCCATTTGTTTAAGTCCCCTGAACAAAAACAGCACTATAGTGCTGATAGCTTCCCTTTCACACCAACCGAACCGGGGAGCATAAAACCTACCTGGGACCCCATATGTCGCTGAGTTTTTTTGGAGTCATACGTGTTTGTCTGGGAAAAAAAACAGCCACCCTGGACCCTCAAAATCTCAACTTAAAAATTGGTTTTAGCAAAAAGACAAATGGTTGGTGAATTCCCCTTTTCACTGGGTAGCTTGAGTGTTTTTTTTTTTTGTGTTTTTCTTTTTTTTTTTTAAAGAAAATGGACATCTTCGCAAACCACTCGTAACTCCAAGGCCCCCCGCCGGGGAAGGAGAGTTGGAGTTGGGTCTACCTGCACAGGGAATGTGAGGAACAAACCTTAGATTTTGGATTGGGCCTGCCTTCTTTGAGGGACCCCCCGCAAAAAAAGAAAGAAAGTGGCGTCCCTGCGGTAATGACAACTCACCACTTGGCTGGCCTGTATCCGATGTTGTCGCTCTATTTGCTTTGTTGTTTGATTGGTTTGTTGCACAGGGGAAAAAGAACAACAACAAAAAACACCCCAAAACCGGTACCCTTGGGAGGATCCCTAATCCTAACTCGCAATTGCCAGCGGGACGCCACAAGGGAATGAAGGATTCCCTCCATAAAGCCTAAACCCAACTCAAGCAGCTTGAGTGCTCCTGAGCTCCCATTTATGAATGCAAGCTGCCTTGGAAAACCCTTTCAAAGGCCTCCAGTCCCAGTTCACCCAGGCTTCCCTTCCTTCTGCCTCATTCCCGCAAAACACGACTGCACCTGCGGCGAGTTTTTTTTTTTTTACGAGTCTGCCGGCCTTAGGACCTTCGGCCATCTTTACCTGTCTGATCTGCAAAGGTTTCTGGTGTTTTCCCCCAGCTTCACGCGCAGGAAGCCGGATCACCACTCGTGCGGGGTGCCACTGAAACCCTCCTGTGAGCCCCGGCGATCTCCAGAGGTACTCGAGACTTTCATGGGACAAGTTGGCAAGTGGCGGGGGGGGTATGATTTCTTGGAGACCCTCTGGTTTGACCTCATTTAGGCAGGGATTTAGGTCCACCAACCACTGAGGCGGTTCGGCTGGCAATTGGTCTGCTTTCGCCGACCACCTGTCCTTTTTCCGCGCTCAAACGATGATCCGACCTGGTGTTCACTTGTCAGGCACCCAGAACGCTGCGCAGTCGACCGGAGCACAGGTAAGCAGATTTGAGCTGGGCCTAAAACCCATGACTTTGGTTCTACTAACACAGTTTTGATGGCTACCAGGTAGTAGAACCACTCGCGTACTATGGCCAACAAGGATTCTGGGGGGTTTGCACATGTGCAGCATTGTGCAGCTCAAAACTCCAAGCGCGGGCCGTGTGCATGGACAAACTGCATTTTTTGCACCAGGTGGATAGTGCATGCTACTCAAATCGGGTTTCATCCATCCCGACTGGTGCCTGGAAAGGATTTTGCCCATCCATGGAGGTCCGTTGACTACCGGTGATTTGTCTCAACAAAAGGACGCCGGACGACCAGGAGACATTTCTGGGGGCCTGAAATGCCCGTCCCTTCGGGACGGCGAAAAACGAAACGAGCATCGCTGCGGGCCTAAGAGCTGGCTGACCTGACTGGTTGCCTGTAAACCATCCAAGGATCCAGAGGCGGAGCTCAGCTAATTCCTTTCAGTGATACCTACCACTGTTGATTCCAATCCCTCCAATAAATCGCAATAGGACACAATGGGGGCTTTGTCAAAATGGATGGTAGACCCTTTTTGGGATGACGTTTAAAGGAAAAATCATACTAACATAACAGCTGCCACTTTGAGGGAATCCTTGCTTTGAGAAACACCACATGTCGTCGTGAGGGTGACTGTTGAACATGTTGACTTTACCTCAAACATCTCATGTCCAACGGGATTACATACGCATTGACCCAAAAAGTCGCCAACCTGGCAGTTACTTCGCAAGAGTCCCCGTGCGCGGTCGTAAACAATGAATGAGGTCGCAAACCACATCTTGGTCCATACCAGGAATACACAGAAAACAATAACTTTCAGACTCTGTTTCATATGAATCTAGTCTATCCTAAAAACGCATCAATAGTTTGGCGGAGACCCCAGAATTCCCTTTGTCAGGTCCCTACCAGCGAATTCGAGTGCCTCCATCTCGACCGAAAGAAGACCGATCGGCGCTAACGTCCTCAGGGGTCTTCGCGGCGATAGGTCCTGAGCGAGACCAATCAACTTCTTCCCAAGCACAGTGGCTTGGATGGGGTGTTCTGCATGGCTTTTCCCTTGAAACCCATCTAAGAAACATAATTAATGGGGGTGGTTTCCCTAACCTCAGGTACAACGTCTTGGGGAAGCCAAAGTCAGCTTCCTTCTTGGTGGTTTGGAGGTGTTGGGCTCCCAGCTTCATAGAACCTTCTCGGCTCGAAGCTCTGGGCTCTGACGGCTTTGTTTCGACAACCCCGGATGGAGAAATTTTGGTGGACGAATAGGGGGGTGTGACGCTTCTGTTGATTCAGCACTTTTGGAGGGGACCACCCCCTGTTATATATATATATATATAATTATAGGTTTATTCTTGCGGGGTCAAGATTTAGATCCTACGGTTCCTGCTACTGGGCCTTTTTGTTGCGCCGCTAAGTGCCCTTGCAACTTGAAGAGGGAAGCCAAGAGGAAGGTGGTGCAAACAGTACGAGGTGTGTTTGTATTTTTGTTCGTTGAGACCCTTTCCAGGTTGAAGCCAAGAGGCTCCTGGCTTCGGCTTTCAATGGAAGCCCCGACCCCCTAAATGGGCACCCCAGAGGTGTTTGGGACCCGGTCTCAAAACCTGGCTGTTTGAGGGCCCTAAATGAATCCGGAGCCTCTGGGTGGTTTAAATGGGAAAGAAAAGAGAAGCTGGCTTTTTCCAGGGGCTGGTAGAAACCTGGAGGGAACATGGCCATTCCAACCAGATGCAGTCACGCCTCTTCTGACCCTATGGGTCATCTACCCAAACGGGGTCAGCTAAGCCCATTTTCAAAGGGCTAGAAGGAGACTTACGCTCCTACAAAGTACCATATCCCCCCCCCAAAAAAAAGAAAGAAAAGAGAGGCAACAACGCATGTTTAGAGGAATCTCGCTCTGGGAGACCTTGTTGATTCCATGTTCTCCTTTTTGTCCCCTCTCCAAAGACCTTGGCTTCTTGTCCATGCACCTCCACGCACCCTCCTCAACTCTCAGGATCTCCGAGGTCTTTCTCCCGTTGACACCCCTCAAGGAAACTCACTTGGGTCTCTTTTTTGAGGGTACCTTTTTTTATTGTTTAAACGGAAACCAAAAGAAAACAACTGCCTCAATCTTCCGATGAGCGTTATTTTCTGCAAAACAGATTAATTACCGCGCGTTTGTCTGAAAAGCGCTCGGTTCAAGATGGTTCAAGAAAAAGCGCTCGGATCTGATATCGGAAAAGAAGAAACTGTTCAGCGTGTGGGCTCAGTCTTTCTGCTACTCATGTGCAAGATTTGCAGCGGGCGCCGAACGTGGCAAAACTAGCACTTTTTGAAGTGCGCTCGTGTGGCGGGAAATTGCGCTTTTGTAGCGGGAATTTGCGCTCGTTGTGCGGGCCCGTTTCATCAAGGAAAGCTGCTGCTCGGTTCAAAACATTGACCGCATTGCGCAACCTGTTCTCCAACGGAGCCTCAATTCCTTTGCGAAGCAGCCTTCCAGATGGCTGAGTTAACGCTCGAAGACTAAATAGCGCTCGTTTGCCCAAAAAACGCAAGCACAAAAAGCGTATCAAATAGCAGCTTGAGCAGAAAATAACGCGCGTTGGAAGATACAGGTGAATCCATTTTGGAGGTGTCCCCTAAAAGACACATCCACTAAGCGGCATTTCCAAAAGGTGATGTGTTAAGGCCCTCCTAAAGATGCACCCACTATAAGTGGCATTTCCAAAAGGTGACAGGGTTGGATGACTCGGACCCTCCGAAACCTCCAGCAGACGAGCCACAAGATGTAGTTCACGTAGGTTTGCTCCTCGTCGAAGACCACAAACTCCCGGAAGGTGCCTCCGCTCGCCGCTTGCGGCTCGCGGTGCAGTTGGCAACAGTTTCCCTTGTGTTGGGTAGGGTGTGACTTTTTGTTGAGGCTGTACCCTTTTTGAGGTGGGGGACTCGAACAGGACACCTGTTTCGAGGGTTCCAATTCCTATCTTGAGACAATACCTCTGCATTTGAGAGGGGAAATACCATGTTTTGAAACAGAACTCATGGTAGCTCCCTCAGCTCCGTATCGGCTACCTTCCTAGCTGTTAGTAACCCCTTCAAAAAGGCTCGAAGAGGTCCATCTGGAAACGGCAGGCCTCTGCACTTCTTCCGGTCTCCGAGGATGGAGTGGTACTTGCCTCAGCCGAGTCTCCGCTTTTGAGAAGTGAGGAGTCGTTGTTATTTTCCCCGGGAGGGGGCGGTTTTGAGTTTTAGGTGACCACAGTGATTAATTACCTAGCACCATTCATCCAGGCAACTTCTTGGTCAGCTCAGGATCTGAATATGTTCTTTAGTTATCATTCTAGTCAAGGGCCAAGGTGTCTCTCGTCCCCAATCTTGACCTAGTGCTTGCGCAAGAAATTGGCTCGACTGTCCTCCTTGCAGGGAGAACCTCGACTTCTTTTTTTCTTGGGGGGGGGGTGAAGGGACACCTGAAGGAAAACCGAAAACCTGTGCGCCATTTTAGGGCCCGGCCCAAATCCATTCCGAGACGACCCAAACCCGCGGTATTTTTCCGGTGTCTGAGCCAGGCGCCCTTCAGACACGCGTCTTCGCAGCCTCGCGGATCGGCGTCCTGAGGAGAACATCCGGCTTCGAGCTTCGCCTTTTGTGGTGGGCTTCGTTCAAGATTGGACGAGTTGGACCCTCAAAATACCAACTTACAAATGGGTTTTAGCCCAAATTATTGGGTGAGTTCCTTTTTTTTAAGCTTGACATGGGAACAACATGAACGTGCAACTTGGTTGTTTTTTACGTGCTGGCCATGTGTGCTTGTTCATGCTTGGCAAGCGTTCCCCCAACAAAGCATGCATGCATAAGCAGTCAGCCGGTCACCCCACATGAAGGTTTATTGCCCGAAGTTACAATTTGTCCGAAAAGCTTTGTCAGTGATCAGTGACCTACGAAAAATACACCGCCCGACGATACCAAATGTCAATACCTTGAATATCCAAAGAAACGGTCTTTGACTTGCTGGTGCTCAGTACGAAGTGAGGGAATGAACCCAGGGATTCCCTTAAAGGAAGCCACCAGTCGGATGGTTAAGGCTCATTCCCACATTCCCTGCATCTCTCGCACCAGCAAGTCAAGATCAAAGCTGCCAATACCTTCAATATCCGGAGAAACCGATGCGAAATCGATGCGACATCGATGCGATATTCTCCATAAGTACTTTCAATATCTGCATGCTCTAAAAACAACAACAATTACCTTGAATACCTGCATGCCTTTTTGTTTAAAAACAAAAGGTAAACACAACTTCCTTGAATACCTGCATGTGTTTTTTCTGTTCAAAAAAGAAAACACCTTGAATATCTGCATGCTCTTTAAACAAATACCTTGAATACCTGCATGCTCATTTCAAACAGACAAAACAATTACCTTGCAAATCTGCATGCTCTTAAAGCAAAAACAGCAAACACGAACACCTCCGCGCGCGACCTCCGGCGGCTTCCTTGGCGTCAGTGTAGTGGACTCGGCCCAGGGCCACCCGGCAGACCAGCAGATGCCGCACCCCGTCCGCCAGCGGTGAGGTGTACTCGTCGCCTTGGGCCAACGGATGCGGATGGGGCAGGCAATGGCCCAGTGGGACCCACAGAAAACCCCACAAATTTGGCGTCCGACTTGTTCTTTCTCCGGTGAACAAGGGCACCCAGAAAACCCGCCCCCCCCCCAAAAAGGAAAGAAGAAACGTGGTCGACTAGTTTTCACCGGATTTTCAAGGGTACCCTCCAAACACTAATGCTGTGGATGGTATACCAACACTATGGTTCAACCATGGTTTCAAATTGGTGCGAAATGGATTTCACAATAGGGGACCCCAAAAATGGGTTCGATTGAGGTGAAGCCAGGTACCCTCCAGAGGGATTTGGACCCCCAACGTGGCAGCTTCCTTTTGGTTCCAAACACACCGCTGGTCATTTGCTGCAAACTTGGCCGGGCTGTCTGCTCAAGCGACTACAATTCACAAACGTAAAACAAAGCATCAAGTCGAATTGCGGAGCTTCAAAATTGGGCCCAAGCTCGCTGACCCCTTAAAGTATCAAAGGACAATGCCTAATGCGTGCAGAACAACAACAGCTGACAAAACTGCGGAGAAGAGATAGATCGTCAAGACGTGCTCTTGTTGATGGTGCTTTTCCCAGAATCTGTACTGAGGGTAAAGCGTCGAAAGCGTATGGAAAGAAAGCAGCAACTTGGCGATCTAGGTAGAGGCTGCCTCTTTGGAAGCTTGTTGTCCGGGACAAAATAATGCAAAAGCGATTCTCGAAGCCCCCGCTGTGTTTGGCAACCTCAGAGCCTGGTGTTGTGATTTTCTTTGCTGGCTGACCCTCTTTGGTAGCAGGACACCAGACCTTTTGGAGCCGCCCTAGTCACTGGAAGGGACCAACTAAAACAAACGCCAAGAGCGCCGAGAGCAGGTTAGGTGAATGATATTATGAGGTCCACATCGAAACTGAGCTTCGATTCGACAGAAAAATGAACCCATCGACCATTGGAAAATGATGCGCTCGGGGCCAAAGGGCCTCCAATAGTTCAGCCACGATTGCGGAGCTCCGGTTGACTTCCAGGGAAACAAAGGACACCTGTTGTCAAACCAAATCAAACCCAAAAGAAGAAACATGGCACACGTAGTTGCAAACTGCGAATCTGCCCAGCGTTAGATAACTCACACATCCCTATGCTCGAAGAACCCACATTTTTAAAGGTTTCCAAATGATTACCGGGTTCTTCACAAGATGCCAGGAAGAACCTGCCTTTTATCTGCAAAACCTGGGTTTTCCTGTCAAACCCCTTATTTTGCTGCTGCAAAGGCCTACTTGCTCAGAGGACCTGATAGGATGACGACCGGAGCAGCATGGTAAAACAAAAGCCACAAAAGGTAGATAGAACCAGAAAACCCTCATATAGGCACATGTCTCAACGACCATGGACAGTCAGCCGTGCGCTCTTTTTGCTCCATGGCAATGATCTGCGTGGCAGCCCAGTCCTGCTCGCGCGACAGCTTTGAACTGCATTGGATCTTGGTGGAGCTTGGCTATTCAGCGCAGCTGTTTTTGGCTCCATTTGGCAAGTTTTGGCTAAGATGGTTCGCCCAAAAGAAGAACGGCAACCACCTCTTGACCGTAGCGACCTGTCGAACACTTGGGATGAAAATGAATGGGTCCGGGGACGGCTTCGCGACGGCAAGTTCCTGGTTCATGAGCTCACGGCTTCGCAGTGCAACATCCGCACAGCTGTGTTGAACCGAGGGGTGCTCACTCCGCTTTTGGAAAAGATGGCCGATCGTTGCCACAAACTTCCAGAAGTTGAGGGCTTACGGGATGCAATCAAGGAGTTGTACGAGAAGAATTGTAAGACTAGCAGCCTCACCGACATTGACACCTGCACCATGAGCTGGCAAATTCGTAAGCACTTGGGCTTCATCAAGCGCAAAGCCCACCGCAAAGAGATTTCGAAGGAGTGAGGGGTTATGTTTACCCATAAAAAGGGGCCAGTTATAGAAAGCTGCCCTGCCAGCCCAACGCATGCACTGCGCCAGGACAAGAAGTTTCAGAACCTTTGCATCATCCTGGACTTGTCTCTCACGGACTGGGCTCATGTGTTTTGCTCATGCCTTGTTTGTGAGGCTGACCTGAGTAGCAGCACGCAGCAAAGATGAAACTGACAGCATGTTCCAAAAGTGTTTGCAATTAAGTGGCAATTGCTTCACGCAGGAGATTGCTGACCAACTGGATGAAACTGACAGCATGTTCCAAAAGTGTTTGCAATTAAGTGGCAATTGCTTCACGCAGGAGATTGCTGACCAACTGAATGATGAAGAAAGCGGTGCTGAGGTGGAGGCGCGGCGCGTTCGCAGCATGACAAAATTGGAATAAAATAAAGCGTACGGCGTATGCTAAGATCATATTTGCAGCGTTGAATTTACACCGGGAAGCTTCGATGGGCAGAACCAGACTTGCTATGTAGTGGCTGTCTGTGCAGGCAGCGGATGAGGATGCTTACGAAGAGACTGATGAGGAGGCCGTGCCCACCGAGGCTCAGAAGGCCATCACACCCCCCGCAGTCCTGGCAAACAAAGAAGAGCTTGAAGAGAAGCCTGCTTTGCACCTGGCTGTGGCCACCCCTCAGAACTCCCAACGGTTGCCTTTGGTAGCAACTTCTTGTTCTCCTTCTCCTACAACAGAAGCCCCTGGCCCTTCGCCTGTTTCCCCTTGCAACTTTGGTGGCAAGACATGATAGCCAATTGAGAGCTATGTTTTTTTCTTCGTCACCCGCTTTTGCATTTCAGACTTCAGATCGACCCTAGGCACTTCAGCTTCCCCTGAAGCGGCCAAATTGCAATCGGAGCTGGACCTTGCCCGTCACAAGTTGAAACAGCGAGATCCTCAGGGGTCATGATGTTCATGATTCATTATTGTGTCAACGTTAGGCTGATGGGTTTCCACAAACTTTGGCCAACCCAGGCTTCGTGAGAAGAAAGCTGCTGCACAGAGTGCAGACCAACCCCCTGCATGACCAACGGTCTTGCAACAGCAGATTTTGCCCCTTAATTAACTATGTTCTGATTGGACGTGCTCAATCATGAATGAAATTGCTTTATAGGAGCGGGGTCTTCCACGAGTATGGACACGATGGAACCGCAGTGCGTGAACATCATGCAGGCACAGGCCCCTTCTCCAACGCCGAAGGTCATTGTTTCCTGCAATGCTTCCCCAACCGCAAGTGAGAAGAGGGAAGTCTACCAAGGTTCCCGATTCAAAGGGGTGCCGTTGGAAAGTGTCAAGAAAACTGAGCCTTGCGACCGAGCTGACCAAGCCTCCCCGCCACCGGCTGTTGCAGCTGTGGGCACTGAGCCTGGCCACGAAAACGCGGCTGCTGAGAACAACCAAGCGGTTGCAGACAAGGCAGCCCCCGTGAAATGAACCCAACCCTCCTTGCAAGTTAAACCGTTTCAGTTTGCCTATTTTGCATTCTACTCCCTACCACACCTGCACCGCTTACCCGAACAGGTGCTCCTGAAGACTGACCAGCTGCAAATGCGAGCGTCGGGCAAGCGCTCTGGCAAGAGAACCCGTTCAGCGAGCGCTCAGAAGAACAAGGCCAACGGCAAAAAGCTGAACAACAAGCGGGTAAAGAACAAGAAGAGTTTGGTCGATGAACTTGACGAGGGCGAGAACAACTACGACGAGAACGTGGACTATGGCACGGGCTTGGAGGCGACGGGCTTGGAGGCGACGGGCAAGCGAGCGCGGGACAAGCGAGCGAAGGGCAAGGGCGCAAAGGGCAAGACCAGCAAAGACGCGAAGAAGGGCAAGGTCGCGAGTGCGGATGGCGTTGGCCTCAAGCGCAGGAAGGGGCGCAAGCTTCTGAAGGCAGCGTCCGGCCCTGGCGACAACAAGGGCGTGAGGCGTGGCCAGCTTAAGGAGAGCGCTGCGGAGCCTAAGTCCGTGAAGCGGCGTGCAGCGCCCAAGCGCAAGGTGGAGACCGTTGAGGCGGCGGCTTCGTGGACGAACGCGGACGAGGAGTACGTGAAGTCTGAGCTGCTGGCCTACGCCCAGGACATCAACCTGAAGCTCAAAATGAAGAAGTTCAAGCTGCACATCAAGAAGACCTGCTCTGTCGCTGTGCCGTTCGCGTGCAACATCTACTGGACCCGTCGGGGCTGTGGGCTGAAGTCGAGGGCCTTGCAAAAGGACATTGCGCACTTTTCCTTCCAGTCGGTCGGCCTTCACAAGTACCACGCGCTGGCTTTGGCCGTCAAGTGCGCGTGTACACTTGTGCCGCGGCAAGCGCTATGGCACTCTTATAAAAGAACCAACGGTTTCATTTTATTTGTTCCCTTTTCCACATTTTGGTTTCCAAATCAAAAGGGGTTTCTCGCCTCCTGCCCAGTCCCACATCATGATGGAGGAGAAGATGACAAAGCAGAAGCCGCCCAAGGGCTACGTCCAGTTTCTGAAAAAGTGTGGGAGCTTGACAGCCAAGTGCTTGCCGGAGACCGTGCCTGACGTGGATTAGAAATTCCATCGTCGGCCTACATGGGGTTTTTGAATCATGGCGTTTTGCGGGGAACCTCAACCAATGGTTTTAGCATGAACGTCTCCCATTTCCCCCGTTTCTTGATGGCTTTGTCCCAGCCCCGTGAGACGCTTGATTCGCTGAATGGTGATCAAACTGTGAGGCTTAGAAGCTGCAACACGGTTTGAATTAAGTGATCTTTCTGACGTTCAGTACATTGAAACATGTCTGCCTGGGAAGGCATGCGTCCGTGACACAAACATGCTGGCGCCGAAAAAGAACGTAAGTTGTGATTGGCAATCATATCAGCAGAATCTAGTCAACCCTGATCAAGCGTCACTGTCGCCACCCCGCCTGCGGCCCGAGGTCTGCATGCCTTCACGCCGAGGAAATCTTTGGCAAGTCCGCCTCGGCGTGGCGAAGAACAAGCGTGAGCCTGACATGCTTATCAATTGAGCCCTTGAAATCTTGGATCGTGCTTTGCTTTATTGTGCACAGCCGGCACCCCAATCAGAATCTTGATGAAGAGATTTGGAAGAACAAGTTTTCATTAGTTCTCCGTCGAACACTGTGCACCAGCGCTGCCGCGCCAGCCATTTATGCTTGAAGGTCTCGGCTTGCTCACGCATGATGAAAGGGCTTGATCACGTCATGTGGTCCCTGAAGACAATTGGGGCACCAAGGGTTCCACACTTAGTTGCAGCTTTGCGCCTTTATGTTCCCAATCCATGAGCAGCGTCGCTCGTAAGGACCTAGCGCTTCTAGTGGCTTTGATCTGGTTCGCCGAGGGCCTGTATGACTTGACAGAGGCGTGGTTTCCAAAAGGGTTTTTGTTCGTGCAAGGGGTCCTGAACATGCAAAAGGTGGTCTCCCTTCTTCGCCAGGAGTACAATGCAATAGAATTATTTGCCGGTCGGGCAAATTTCACACGCGCTATGAGAAGAGCTGGATATAGATGTGCAAGGTTTGATGTTTTGTATGGACCGAAACCACGCCCTGGAGGGAGGCCTTCTTACATGGACATCAATAGTCCGAGTGGTTTCCTGTTTTCCGGCAGCACATGGGCGAAGCAAACGTGGGAGCAGTTGAAACAACTTTGCAAACGCCTAGGCTTTGCTTGATCTACATCTTGAAGGGCCGATCCGATGGTTTCATGCTTCTTGTGGCCATCAAATGCAGCTCCTGGTGCGCTGCCAACAGGGGAACATCGGGAAGAGCTGCGTGTGCAGCGAGTGGAAACACCGCTTTTCAATCAGTATTGGAAGCCAACCGGATGGCTGAACGGATACTTGGCTAACAGTACCGAATCTTGTTTTGGAAACCGGCTTGCCCTAACTAAGGGCCATTGCTTTGATATTGATTGCCATGTGCTGCAATGGCACTTGGCTGATTGAACAGCCGGGCGGGAGTGTACTAGACTTCTACCCTACATGGCGGTGGATGGTGGGCAAATGCGTCTCCTCGTTTGGACTGGACAGTGAGCCTTATTCTCAACTTATGCGTCACATTAGCACCTCCTGCATAGAAATCACGATGAGGCATGCTGTCCTGAGGTATTTCGTACATCTTGGTGGATGGCACATTTTAAGGCTTCCACGGCAAAACGTCAGTGGGCGTTTTCGAATTCCCGCACTGTGGGCCGGTTGGACAAGGGTCGCCTGGTTGGTTGGAAATCGTCTATCCGCACAACGGAAGTTTACTTGGACAAGACAGGGAAAAAGAGGTGGAAAGGAACCAGCCAACTTAAGAAAACTGAGCCTCTCGGCACTGATCAGCTGTTTTTGGAGCGCGCCTCAAACATGTTAATTTGTTTTGTGTTCTGTTACCGAGGCATTACCCTATGCGGTTTGCGCTGGCCCTGCTGGACGCATTCCCTGATTTCAAAGCCCACAAGTCTGCCCTTAATCCAAAGGATGACATCCCACCCGCAGTGGAGAGCTTCCGAGCCATTGAGGCAGCTGCTGCGAATGAGGACCCAGTTTGGACCTACGCTGCATTCGATGAGTGTTTCGCGTATTTGAGGGGTAGCACTCACCTTCGTATTCCTGCAGCCTGGAGAGGCCTTATCCCTAGCAGCATCGGACCTCAGAAATGAGCTACGGGGTCAGGGAAAAAACAAGTTGTCCCAAACACGAACGCCAAAACCTGGGTTTTCCAAAAAGCCGTAAAAATCCCATAAATAACCCATAAAAATGTAGTGAAAACCCATATATTTGCATAATTCTGGTAAAACCTGGTTTTTCCCAACCCGTGACTATCCCGTAAATAACCCATAAAAAACCCGTAAGAACCCGTAAATAATTTATGGGTTTTTAGCATGCCCCGTGGCTCATTTTTGGTGACCTGCAAAGTGTAATGGAACCGAGCCGAAAAAATGCACGTGACCATGTTGCATCGAAATTGCGATCGCTATTGCATGGCGCAAACATCAAACAAGAGACATTGGCTCTAGGGGGCCCTGGTGGATTTAGGAACGCAATGTCAGCGCAACCTCGTGATGGTTCTTGCCATGGCTCCAATGTGTGGAGCTGCGGTACTCTTGCTGATGGGTATAAACACGTTCAAAATGACCGCGTGTCCCATGAAACCATTCCGGATGATGAAGAAGAGGAACTCCAAGCACAGATCAAGGCACTTGGGTTTTCATTTTTTTGTCAAACGATCAGACAAATGTACGGGGGCCGTTGCAAACACAGGTGCTGGAACAGAAGCTTGCAGCCCAGTCCTTGCTGGCACCGAGTGACCAGTCAACCACAACTCCTTCAGAAGACCCTTGTCTGAAACTCTAAACGCACAGCACAATCCCGACGCTTAAAAAGGGTGATGCAAAATCCCCCCGCCCGCCTACATAAGGAGATGACGCCGGCGACTACTCCAGCAGAGACACCTGCGCGAGAGACCGTGGAAGAGTTTGAAACCATTCCTGCACCTTGCCCCTGTACCTGTTTGGGACGCACACATGCCTCTTTCTATATCTAAGGGGTCGCCGAATGTTGTGGCAGCTGTGGTGATTCCGGATGAAACCCAGGAGGTTGCCGTGGGGAGCTCAAACATGCGTTTGAGGGTCAGCACCAAGCACCAGTCCATTGGCAACCCTTTTCTGGCTAGGTGACTTAATTGTGACAAGGGGTTGGACAATGCAGGTGCCCGTTTTGGACACGAAGCCCAATGAAGAGCCACCCGTGACGAAGAAGGACGCTGCTGAGCCCAACCTTGAAACGAATTTGGCTGACAATGTTGCCAACGAGAACCAAGAGAAGCCTAAGAAGAAAGCCCCCACGAGACAGGAAGCTCGTAGAAAAAATATGTTTGATGACATGAGCCAGCAGCCATAGACACACACAATTGTTTGGCATGAGCGCAAACTCAATTGAAGAAGCATGGTGCTTTGGTTGCTCGTGCTAAGGACCGACTCCGTGCAGCTGCCAGAGCCCGGCTGGATCGCATGTGTGCCAAGAAAAAGAAGAAGACCCAATATGCCGTTGAGACCTGGGTTGCGGACGAATGGGCCAAAAACAAAGACGGCATGATCCGCATGCTTATGGACAGCAATTTCTCGAAGGACCCCGATTGCCCTAGCCAACTCAATTCAACCGCTCTTTTCTTGTGTGGGCCCAGGAGGAGTTTCTGACCCGCCTGGAGAGGGTGGTCTCCCGCAAGCAGAGCCACACCATTGCCTTGGAGGAAGGCTGGTACTCTGAGAAGGAGATGAAGGATGACTTGGGATGGTCGCCGTTGCGCCCTGAGAGACTTACAAGTTGCATGGTGATAGCCCAAACTACCAAACTGCTTCGCGCAAAAAATAGTCTGCTTTCAGTCATGTCGGATCATTAAGGTTGAGGATATCGGGGGCAAAAAGTCTTTGTGAGAAGAGGGCGGCCGAGTTGATGCGGTAACTTGTTGAAAGCTAAGTCCATGCACTTGCTATTGTGCATTTATATTGTTTGTTGCAGCTTGCTTCAACTCAGGAAGAACCGCTATGACAATACGGATGAATTCTGGGTCTGTACCAGAGAGAAAGGCGAAAGGAAAGAAGAGCACTCGATCGAGGAAACCCGCCGCGAACAGGGAAAGGCCCTTCTTTCTTTTAACACCTTCGATCAATCGACTGTTTGCCACAGGCCCCGGAGCAGGGTATCACCATTGACCCGAAAGCTTTTGCTGGTGTGGATGCCATGAAAGCGCGCCAAGCTCTCGTGACGAGCGTTGGCAACAGCACCGAACCCAAGCCTGTGAACCAGGGCAACCAGGACAGGTTCTGAGCGAGTCTTCAACCATTTACTTCCTATATCTAGAAAGGGTTGCTCAACTGTTTCCCATGGTCAGCCTTGGCAGGCCAAGGAAGACTTGCGCAAATTCATGGAGAGCATCCTTTCTCAATCGAAGAAGTTGATGGCCTTGACCCGGGACCTGAATTCAAACTACGGCAACGACCAATCAGCAATGGAGCTGGGCTCTCAAAGTCGCTGAAGGGGGTCCCAAACGCATGACTTAACCCATGCAGACTTCTGTTCCAGGTCAGTGAAGAAACTTGAGCGAGAGTTGAAAGCCCTGGACGCGGCCTACGATGCATGCAACGATGTTATGACCTTTGGCTCGGTCCATGGAGTTCAAACAAAGGAGCCAGCTGTCCGCATGAAAAGGTCATGCCTATATGATTTTAGTTCAGATTGCCGGACATGGTCGTTTACTTGCATGTGTAAGGTATTGGGCCAAAACGGATGCAGTGATCAAAGAATCCACAGCCACGCCCAGCCCTGAGGAAGAACACAACTACCGCTGAGCCCGCAAACTGCCCGGCCTCCAGGTGCGGGAAGGTGACGGCCACGGAACGCAAAGTGCGGTCTCGACCTCAGCAGCGTACGTGCGTGTGCGCGTGCAGGTGTGTGTGCGTGTGTTTGCATGTGTGTGTGTATGTGTGTGTGTGTGTGTGTGTGTGTTTGTGTGTGTTTGTTTGAGTGCGTGTGTGTGTGACTTTCACGCATGTATAATGCATGGGTTAATCCACCCCTAAGGAATGAAAAGAAATATTTCAACAAGTCGGAGGGCAGTAGCGACATGCCAAAACCACATCATCAAAGCGAAAGGCTACGGAGGTTGCAGGAGCCGGCCCTGATGAGGAAGCCGACCCCGGAAGTTCCAAAGATTCCAACAAGGGCAAAGCCAAGTCTGCTGCAAAGCGGAAGGCTAAGAAAGCTTAAGCGCTGCATGTTTTTGAGCAAAGGCTTCATGGCTAGCAGCCGCACAGCTGATCAGAATCGTTGTGCCTATGACTGGCTGCATTCAGTCAATTTCACTTTGAGCTCGGGCACGATGTGGAACACCATCGTGAAAGCGTGCAAATGGGGAAAACAGCGTGCTTGTAGATGCTTTTGGGAATCGTTCCACAATAACGCACTGCAACATGATAAGCCTTTCACCCTAGAGCCTCTCACCCTATAGCCGCTGCCAAGCCAGGCGCCGGGCACACGCTGCGAGCCATCTCGAAGAGCACAGGCGACGGAGCGCCATGCACCTTATTAAGCAAGGTTTGCCGGAGTGAACTGGTTAACTTGTTGGTTGCTTGGTTAATTGATTGGTCGGCCCATTTTTTCAGAGCGTTTTGTGAAAATTCCACTTAGAACCAACAGGCCAATGTGGGCACTGAATTTATGCCCATGTTGTTCTCAGAAAAGCGGCCCGTTTTTTAAAGGGTAGGTTTTGGATCCAAGAACTTTATCACGCTTTAAGCGTGCTCAGGCCTCCTGCCGTCAAGCTATCCAAACAGCCCGAAGCATTGTGAAGGACTTCGGCGATTCCACAGTGGTGCGGGATTCTGGGATTCAGGAGGTTGCGAACTGCAGGTTGCAACATTCCGAGCATGAGTTGAACCGCATCGCAGAGTCCTACAACCTTTGCTTGCCAGTGCCCCTCAGCCCTATTGAGCCTGATCAGGAGGAGTTGGTCGGCCTCAAATTGACAAACTGGGCAAAGCTGCTTCTCAAAGAAAACCTTTGGCATATTTTAGCCGGCCTGCGACAACCAGATTCTGAACGGTCCAAATGTATTTGGAAATCATTTTGGGAGCGATATCAAGAAATTGACCCTGCACATCCCATCTACGAGCGCGCAAGAGCTGGACTGATAGACCTATGCCAAACAGCGGCAGTCTTATATCACGGAGATGAAGGTCGGGGGCGGAAGCGGGGGGCCGTTATGATCTCCAACTTCTACAGTCTGCTAGGGAGAGGCACCAGCATGGCGAACCGAGTCCGCAAAGGGCGTTTCATCAAACACAAGCTCAATTACGTTGGCTCAACCTATAGCACCAGATTTTTGAGTGGCATTTTGCCAAAGCACTTGTATGGCAAGAAGGAACACGCTCTTCGTTCTCTGTTTCGTTTTGGAGCCAGCGAGGCAGAGCACATGTTTTACAAAGGAGTGACATGCCCAAGAGGAACACAACACTACATGTGCCTTTTGCACATTTGCGGGGACTGGCCATTCCTCATGAAATGTGGCAATTTGGGCAGGGGCTTCACGCGCAGTGCCAAGACTGAACACGCAAACACGAAGACCCCTGCTGCTAGCGTATGTCATTTGTGCCTTGCCGGCACAAAGGATTTCCCTTGGGAACAGCTGGATACGGAAGAGCCATTGTGGTTGTCCACATGCCACGCCAAGCCCCCTTTTCAACCAGAGCCAGAGTTTTTGAGTGTGCCTCACAACACGCAAATGGCAGCCGCGATGTTCATGCCAGACGTCTGGCACAATTGGCATTTGGGAGTGGGACGAGCCTTTCTGGGTTCAGTCATCGCGCGGGCTGTCGCGCACTTCCCGGGCAGCAAAATTGGGACGCGTTTCGAATCTTTGTCAAACCATTTCCTGGCGTGGTGCAGGACTGCCAAGCGACAGCCTTACATTAGCCGAATCACGCAGGACACCATCAACTGGAAAGAGAAGTCGCACTATCCATTGGGAGGGTGGTCCAAGGGAAACACTACATATGTGTTGATGCTCTGGTTTACAGCGTGGTACAATGAGGAAGTTCCGGATGACCCAGCGCTAGCAAAAGCGGCCACTGCTGCTCAACTTATGAACGAGTGCCTGAGTGACTTGTACAACCAGGACCTTTGGATTGAAAGTTCCCAAGCCATCATCATTGCACGCAAAGGGCTTCAGTTTTTGACTATTTACACGCAACTTGCTCGTGATGCTTTTGAAGCAAAGCAAGCTCTGTGGGCCCTCATCCCGAAGAGCCACATGCTACACCATGCGTTCCTTACAGGGATGCTTCTCCCGGCTCAAAAGCAGCCACGCGTTGTCAATCCAATGGCCTTTGGATGCCAACTTTCAGAAGATTTTGTCGGCAGGCCGAGTCGAATAACTCGAAGAGTTAGCAGTCGGCTACCCGTCAAACGTAGCATGCAGAGATATTTGAGAGCCTCTTATGACGCATGGGTGCAAGAAGGCTACCTGGCCCCTCCATGAGCTTCGTTGGGTCCCTCAACATTTTCAACCTATCAAATGTTCTTTTCGCTATACCTAATCATGTGACTCGTTTGTTTGAGGGATGCCATCCCATAGCCGGGGTCCCCGGCCATTGAGTGAACGTCCGCTTCGCTTCGTCAGCCAAAAGACCAGCAAGGCGCGGCCGGACATACCCCCTCCCAAACTCTTTTGGGGACAACCGGGTTTTTCTTTGCAAAACCTGTGTTTTTCATCGCGACCAAAAAAATGTAGGAACCTTGGGTATAGGGATAGGAACCCATGTCAAACCATTCAAAATGATTCCTCGACACGTACTAAGCTCTTCTCCTTCAAGGCCCCGTGGATTATAAGATCAATATTACACTATGTATACGCATATTATATGTCCAATTTTACACGATAGCATCTAAAAGAAACAAAACCACAAATAAATCAGATTGGATTCACACCTTGTATGATGATGTGTGTGAGATCTTAGTCTTCACCTAGACTACGATTGCCTCCACACTGCAAAAGCGTGCCTGCCCCAAGGGATCCGTCTTTCTAGAAAACCTCCGGAAACCCAGGGAAAACGGCTGCTTTTTGAAAAGAACGATGGTTGAAAGGAATGGGGAATAAACCCTCGGAGGTATGTGTGTGTCAATTTTTTGAGGCCCCCTTTTGATTGACATACGCCCCGCGTCCCAAGGGTTACAAGGCTAGGCTTTACCTTTCTGGGCTTGGCTGGGAAGCCCTAAGCCACAAACCAGGGCTAAGCCCTGCTGGAAACCGTCTGGAGATCTTGAAGGCGTGCAAATTTTACTGTACCTGGAGTCTCCTTCTGACACTTTAAAGAATGGTTGGTCATTACCCAAAATAATGGGGGTCATGGACCCATGTTTAAAGGGTTAGAAGGAGACTCCAGGTAGTTTCAAAAGCTGTATATTAAGAATTGGATCCCCAAGTAGCACATTTTATTATCATTTCAAAAGCTGAATTGCCCAAAAGGATCTTCATGGCTACCGCTCGTTTTATCCCCGGATCGGTCGCCAGCTTTCTGCAGCCCTTGAGCTCTTGGTGCAGTTCTCCGCCAAGTAGATGCCGCGGCCATACAAGCTGCCCGCGTTGGAGCCGGCCAGGTTGATCCTGAAGAGCAATCACGTGCCTCTCGTCTTCGGGGAGATTCTCGCTGGATACACACACATATGGCTGTGGTTGTCAAAACCAACGGGATTCCATTTTGGTTGGTAGGTGAATTCGCCACCCATTTGAGAACCTATTTTAGTGGATGGATTGGGATGTTCACTGGGGGTACGGGATTTTGACCCATGGCCATATCTGCAAGTGTAGGGGGATAATGACCCAGAAAAAGGTGTGGCTCGAAATTAAACAGCTGGGGCTACACAGGCTTTGGTCCATGTTTCCACTTAACAGAGTTCCATGTTGGTACCGGCTTTTTGAGCCACAGCCATATGAGCTTCGCTGCAAAGTTGATTCCAGATTCATAAACCACGTCCGAATGGTGTCACCCACAAAAGTGACGGATTCCCACTGAACAGAAACACCCCCTATCAATCAACCAGAGGGGTTACTCCGGGCTTAGCACTGGGGGGCCTGACTAGACTCGGCCACCAGCCATGGTGCTGTCTCCAAATGCGATCGCATGGTATCTCTTGGGCTCTTGGCTGACTGAGGCAAAACCACTCCACTCATGGTCTGCGAGTTCGCTAGACCGGTCAGCTGAGGTGCCTTAAAAACTTGGAAAGGGGTTCAAACGTTGGGTACCACGCGGACTTCAAGGCAACCGGACAAATTTGACCACCTGTCGACGTGACTCTCTGAGTTTTGCCACCCCCCCAAAAAAACACAAAAACCATCAAAAAACTAGGTAGACATACATCCCCATGGAAATTATACTTGAAAAGCACACCCAGACTGTGGATGGAGAAAGTTTACTTCGCAGTGGCTTTGTCTGGGCATTGACTCCCATTGTCTGAAAAGAACGATCTTCCCCATTTTCTGATGGAAGACATCTACAAACAAGAGCATCTTCCTCACTTGCAACAACATCTCCTGGAAATGTTCATTTAGGGGGAGCACCTTTGGGACATCGGGAAATGCTACATGTTTAAGTTGGAGTAGTCATCCAACAAATATTGCTTGCAGTGCCAACCTTAAACTGCAAAAAGAACCAACAAAAAAAACGAGTACCACTTTTGGATTGCCTAAAACACAGCAAACCAACTTCAGATGTGAAAATAGTCACCCGTCAGACGGGATGTATCAATTGTGTTCGTTTTCAGATGCCCTTTTGTGCAAGAATCGGAGGATTCCCAGACGTTTCTGTCTCAAAATTCCGATATCTATGTATATATGTGCTTTTTTGTTTTTTTTGTATGCAATCCCTATTTCAACTGGCTTTCCTTTTGGCTTCTCATCCAAACCCTTTGCCTACCAGACCCCTTTTGGGGTTTGGTTGGGGGTGCCCTTTCCACTTGGTTTAAAGGGAAACCAAAACCAAACCTGGGCTGTCCTCAGATCCCATGCCAAAAGTTTAACTTTTAGATACTTTTAGTGGGTTGAATGGATTCCCAACTACTAAACTAACTGGACACCTAAAAACGTAGGAACCAAATGCCTGGGAACCACCAAGACAAGGAAACACGCTGATCCTTAGATGCAAAAACGGAACCCACCAAAACGACGACAAAGCCGAGTCCTGAAGTCGTGGGTTTTGATTTTCTCGGCGTTGGCCGCAGAGGTGCCGTGGAAGAGGAAGACTTCGTTGACCTCCTGCCTCGATCTATATCCAGAGAAACCGGGTGTAGTAAACCACAAGGGATGCTCTCAGCACCTACAATACCTGGGTTGAATTCGGTCGACACAGGATCTATCAGAGCAAAAAGGGCTCGCCAACTTCTCTTCGAGCCCATTTCGCCGAGTCAAGTTCCTCCAAGCCTCACTCGACGTGGATCCATTCGCCTCGTTTTGGGTAACCAAAGGAACCGCCCGAAAATCCCACGGCACATGGCTTCACGGGCGAAGCTAAACGCCTGGGATCCGCTTCCTCGGCTGGTTGGCTTGCTGGTTGCTCGCCTTTTGGGTGCCCACAAGGGAAGCTAAAAGGACGGCCACTCTTTTGGGGTCTCCGAGAAAAAAAAAAAAAAAAACATGGCACACACCCGTCTCTTCAAAGGGCTCTGGAAAAAGACGTTCCATGTATCTGGGCTTCCCTAACATCGGGGCCAATGGGCTGCTGACGCTAAGGGGATTCGGTGTACCTTCAGATAGTTGATCTCACTTACTGAGTCACACAACTTGATGCTTACCACGAACATGATCTCCCTAAGAGGTGTCAAATCCACCAAGCACAGAAGCCCCCCGTCCACTCTCATGATTGTTGGAAAGAGGGTACCTTGCCGAAAATCCCGACTCTAGCTGCTTAAAGGCTTCTTGGCATGGCTAGAGGCCTCCAAGTCGAGGCTACGGTCCATTGATCTAGGAAGCGAACCGACCTATGGGCGCTTTTCAAAAGACTGGGCTTGGAATCCCCGTTTCGGGTGGTGTCCCTGTTGGCTTCCTTTTGAAACCATCTTCAAGAGGTCCGCCATTTTGAGGAACGAGCTGAAAAAAAAACCTGCGGGGGTGTGACATCATTAATGGCTCAGAGAAACCCTAGAAATGGGCGACTAGAACTATACAAATATGGCTGCTCAAAATTAAACAGGGGGGGCAAACCGCGGGTTTTGATCCATGTTTCTACTTACCAAGGTTCCATTTTGGTATTCCGAAAAATGTTGAGCCTCAGCCATATATGCATAGTTGTATACACATTGAATTCTGACTGACAAATATGGCTCCGGGTGTTCCATGCACAAGATCCCGAAGCAAGAAGACTTCAAAAACACGAATGCCAGCCCCAGATTGGAGTCCACCCAAGCCAAGGTAAAGAATCAAAACAAACAAATATCCCGACTCTTGCTCCTTGGGTTCCTTACCTTCACTTACCCAGGTTTCACTTGTGGCACTGCTTCGGCGTTTTCAGGACGTTTACGTATCCCGTGGCTCGGCAAGAAGGATTAAAATCAAAGTTGGGTGACCAAATGTGGGCTCGCAGTCAAAATCAAACAAAACAAAGAAGACCATATTCGCGTTTTGATTTGTCAACTTCTAACTAAGTAGGTTTTCGCTCGCACAAACTGGTGCAAGCGATTCGAACCCATGGCAGGATCCCCTGACGAAGGCCCAAGAGCGTCTGTCGTGCCAAGGCGCATCAGAGGAGATGCAAAGTCTTCCTCGAGCCCACGGGGAAACACTCCATGTATGCACTTGCCCTCCAAATTCTGGCATATATATATATATATCCTGTTCTACAGCCCCCCCCCCTCCCCCCGAATAATTAATACGCTGGTTTTTCAGGGGAAAAACATCTTTATCATTTTGGGGGTCCCCTGTTTGCTTTCGACAAACCCTGTACACGCGTAGTGAAGGAAGCGCACTCCCGGAGCTCCGGACCGTAGTACACGCGTAGTAAAGGAAAGCCACTCCCTGGGTTCCTTTGCAGGATTGAGGGTACAAAAGGGTCCCCTAGTAGGGCTGGATTTGAGTACAGGTAGGAAAATACCTACTTTAGAGTTGGCGTTGTATTGGCCTATTCTAAAAGTAGTATTCCCGGATTTGGGATTCTAAAAAAAACAAACATCATTCTTGGGGGGGCCTTTATTATTAGCAGCAAGGGATTACTTATACATGGAAGTGCCTTGTTGAGGATACCCTTTTTCAAGGTGGTTTAAAGGAATACAACAAGGGAAACCACGGTTTTGGGGGGGGAGGCTAAAAAGACAAACCCGCATGGATGTTCTGCCCAACAACTGCGACTCTTTATGGCTCAACTCGATGGCCATTCATGCTCTGCTCTTCTTCAAGTCGGAACCAACTATTCTTGGGTTGCTGTTGACCCCCCTGCAAAAAGTGAATAACTTGTTGGGGAAATTTGTGGAAAACACCCTTCATTTCCCTGAAAGTTAAAGTCTAAAGATCCAATCCAATAGCAGTCAAGTATTTCGGTGGGTCCTCTGGATTTTCCGTTCAACAAAAGCCCAACATGGCAGCTTTCCTGGTGTCCCTTCACAAAAAGAACACCCTTTCGGCTCCGAAGAACAAATAACGCCCAGAAGACTTCCCAGTTTTGTTCATCAACCACCGGTAATTTGCTATGACAAACGTCCTTTTTACACCAGTAGTTGATATCACCAGTGGCTTATTCTCTTGAAACACAACATTTCAACTCTTAGCGCCTTTTGCTCAGGACCTCCTGGTGTAGCCCAACATGCGCCAAAAACCAGACGCGCACGCGGGGAATTTCTGGGGCTGCGCTTAGCGTCCGCCAGCGCCAGCGCAATGCTCTCCGCGCTCTCCCCGGCGTCACTTTCGGCGTCTGGACGCGGAAGCGGAGGAGGGGATGATCGCGTTTCGGGGGGCACCTGGCAGGTTCCCCTGAACGGCATTCAGTTGGTCATGTTCCAAGAACAGGGATCCCTATATTTCCGCTTAACACATCACCCTTAAGAGACCAAGGAACACTCACCTTTCATGGTTGCCAAAAAGGTGATGCTTAAAACCACTTAGAACGGGACATGGACCCCTGAAGAAGTCGTGCCTCTCTCTGTCTGTTCTTTTTTGGTGGGGGGGCGTGACCCTGAACTTCTTTTGGGGTGTTCACCACTCGGGGGTTGATCTTCCTTCCGGGGGGGGGGGGTTCTCGGAACTTTCGCGGGTTTGCCAACCTCAAACCGGGCATCCCTTACATGGGGCGTCCCTCGGGGGCCCTGGTTGGTCACTTTGCTTTCGTGGGCCCTCCGCAAGAGTTGGGGAGCAAGCAAAAGCCCGATCAAAATCAACCGGTTGGTTTATAGATGGGCCTTTAGGAACACGAAAAAAAGGGTTTCCCTCAAAAAAGACACTCCAATAACATGGGTTCCCTGAAACAAGTCAACCCTGGGGTCCCATTTAAGAGGGGATCCAATCACTGGTGGAACTCGCGAAGAACTCCGGTAGGCTTCTTAAGGGTCCAGTTTTTCTTGCTGATGCTCAACAGGGAATGAGGGAATGGCCCCTATAAACCATCCCTTGTCGTTTCCTGATTTCCAACACCCTAAGTCATTCCCTACTGGCAGGGACTAGCACAATCTAGCACAAGGGTAGCAAGAAAGGCCGCGCAAAGAAAGTGCAAGGAAGCAGAACCCAATTGTTAGCCTTGTGCCTTCGTCATCTTCCTGGAGCAACCTGCACTGTGAGTAACAATCAGTTAGCATACCCAACTCATAGTACACTTACCAAATATATTCTATATTTTACTCATCAACTCATAGTACAGATGGAACATATTCGTGTTTGTTCTTTTTCCAGGAATGGGTAGGCCACACGTTGGGGGGTCTATGCTGCTGACTGATTGGTACTCGCTATCAGTCAACCAGCCGCACCGCCTGAAGATCTCGCCATAGTGTCCACCTGGTAACGAATACTGACGCACGAGACGAGGCGACTCGGAAATGTTGACTCTAAGATGGTGTCCACTTCCCTCGAACCGCTACCCCCTTTTTGTTTTCTGGGATTTACAGCCACTGTATAGGTCAAAAGCTTTTTCGGTCGTGAGTCTGAGCCCACAATCAAATTCCAATATATTGCAAACCTGAATTCAAACTCACGTATACAATAGAAAACAAATCCCAGCAACCACTACACGCAGTCTGTATGCAAGAAACCCTGGAAGACAAAACAACACGCTTCTCTACAACAGGTCGTGGCACGTCGTAGCGCGTGTAGCCGCTGATGTCCGCATCAATCTCGCGGCGGATTGCCTCCGGGGCACCCGCCGGAATTCATTCGCCTTTCCCTTGGCCATTTGCGTCGGAATGGGGTTGTCGACGACTTTACAGGGTTTAGAACCCCTTTTGGTTGCTTGCTCATAGGCTCATAGGGTTATACACCGTTTACAATGTTGACATCTTAGTTTGGTTGCTCTAGAGATGGGAACGTTCAAATGGTTTCATAGGGTTTGTACCCGATTTATACCCAAACCGCGACAGCCAAAGAACAGGTGCAGATGTCCAGGATTTCAACTGGAAAGCTGAACCTGCTCGGGTACTTGGGCTTCAAATTGGGCTTCACAAAGCTGAAGATTCTTGCTGAACGAAGACATGGGTCTGTCAATTTAGTTGAGGGAACGCTCGAAATCAGTGGCTTCCCTCACGTTTCCCTTTAAAACCCACCCCGAAAACGGGTACCTCGAAAAAAGACACAACAAAAAGTTCAACTGTTTGCCAAAGCTTAGTTTGGACAAGTCGGGCAAGATATATAGCTCACAAGGAAGCCCCCAACAAACCAGCGAGCCAAAGTCACCCGAGTGAGCTTCAAGTGCCCAGTCGCAGTTTTGGCCCCTGGGAAAAAAAAACTATGTCCAGAAGTGAAATCCATTCCCTTGAACACCAACAAGGGAAAATAAAAAGCACATTCTTAAGCACATGGAAGTCATTCATGCCTAGCCCCAAGCCTCCAAAGTGATACACTTAGCCTGGATGGACCCCTTCCTGCACCCGGACGCCCAGAAAAATCCATTGGGCGCCTCGCGACGAGCCGCGTAGTTCCCCCAGGACTCGTCATTCGTGACGGCAGCAACTGTCAGCAAGCGCAACCTGCGCAACTCGCTTCCGATCGGAGTCACCAGAAAGATACCCTTCCTCCAACTAACATGGCACATTTCCTGGGGAGGGACCTGGAAGATTCATTTCCTTTTGAAGGGAGCCATTTCCTGTCAGTTGCCATGTTAGTTGGAGGGGACACATGTTGGGGGAGTGTCCCGCAAAAAATATCCGAGGGAAACCAGTGTCTTCCTCACTTGGGAGCGTGTTTTGCTCGTGTCCCCAAAGGACCACTATGGGCGACTCGTCTTTTTTGGCACCCCTTTTTGGATGGTTTTGGTTGGTTCCCAAAGAAACCAAAAGCACCACCGAAGCCATTTTCCGGGCTCCTCTAGAAAGGACACACACACACACACATAGTTTCCCCTTTTCCCGGCCATTTCTTTTGTTCTGCCCTTTGTTGGTCAGATATTATTTTTGGAGCTGCTCAGAGAAACCAAAGAGACGAAGCCATGCCTGGGGGCGCTGGGGGGGGGAGTTGCCAGACCTCCAGTGCCCATGTCTTGTTGATTGCATGTTACTTTGGTTGAAGATCCTGGGCTGTCCTCAAAGGCGAGCTGCAAGAATTTGGTGTTCTGCAAGGGGTGTGTGGTGGTTTTCCGGGACTATCGAATGACTCACAAATGGCACATCATCCCGTAATATCCTATGCTTTATGCTAGTTTGAAGATATGAGCGGTTCCCTGTGTCACACAATCCCTCTAAACCCCGAAGATCTAAAGTCCGCGGGTGGCTGGGAACCGCCAAATCACGGTACCTCGGTTTGGCTACAAATTGCCTGATACACCCCGTAAACCCTGCTGAAGGGAGGTTTACAACCCTGTTGCAAAGAAGGAAACCAGCCAAGATTGGAATCCGTTACATGTTTCAGGGCGCGGCAGAAAACGTTTAGGAAGCACCCAGCAATAGGCGTTCGTCTGGATACCCAAGGCAATGACAAGAAGTCGTGCCCCAGTTAAGGGACTCCGTGTTTGATCCTGCAGTCATTCCCAAAAACTGGTGGCTGATCTCTTGGGCTCATTCTAACCACGGTGAAAAGGGTATCTACCTTGTGAAGATGAAGATAAACCAAGGCATCTCAATCAGAAGGTATCCCTGCTACTTGGCTTCCCTGACACACACACCTTTACAAATACGACCCCTGTTCACGCTGATGCGCTTTGCCCGCCGCCCGTCCCCCCCCCCCCCCGCCATCGGCCTCTCGGGGACAGGTTGGCCCATCCGGTCTCTGGTGTAGACCTTCCTATGGGCGCTTGAAAAGCGCGAAGGTCGAAGAACACATGGCGCCCTTTATCCTGGTTGACGTTGAAAGGGGAGCAACAAATCTCAAAATTTAGCAGTTGAGTGGGGATTTCCCATTAAACCACAACAAACAAAAATGTACACTGTTTCCCAACAACAACCATGTACGAACAAAACCTTATCGCTTTGTCTTTTGTTTTTCCCCCCTCCTTATCGTTTTACAGAGCTTTGGGAGTCCTCACCACAAAAAGTCCCCTGACTAAACTGCAATTGGGGGGTTTATTATACAAGCCCACATGGCGCCCTTTATGAGCGGTTTCTGGCTTCTCCGTTTTGTTGGGGTACTGCGAAACAGGGCTTGGTGTAAAGGGGTGCTGGTTTCCTGTTGGTTTCCCTTGACAATCAACCAAAAGAAATTATTCCTGAAAAAGGGTGTGTGTGTGTGTGTGTCTTTTTGTTGGGGTACCTCTACAAAGGGTTGGTGAAAAGAGAAACCAAACAAAGTAACACGGCATCCACTTTGGGGAGTCCACTATTTTAAGGCACACCTGTATGGGTGCGTGTGTGTGTGTGTAGCACAATAGGCGACCCGCAAAATGGGCGGATTTTCCCTTTACCTTCTCTTCCAGCCCCTCAAACAAGCACGCACCCATATTTCGCCCTTGAATATCACCCCACCAAAAAGAAGCTCACTTGAAACTGGCAAACAAAAGGTGATGCTTGAAACCAAAATGGGGAAATGTATAGAAAAAACCCGAAGAACTGCAGATATCAAAAGAGTCACACGTACCCCGCGAAGGGCACCTCAAAAGCTGGGGACTTTCCGAATCGATCAGAGCACGTCAAAAGGCGCACATGTTTGGGCGCGAAGTGTGGCAATTTGGGTTGGAACCGCCTATATAGGCCCCTCGCCCCGCCAAAAAAAAGGAAAGCAACAAAACACATGCTGTCCTCCCGCCACGGCTGGGCGAGTGAGGCTGGAATTGCTTTTGCGGGAAACCCTACGCATCTTGGGGCATGTTCAACCCTTCAAATCTACCACCGGCCAAAGGCGTCATTGTGATTATGTTAGGAAAAACCAAGGGACACCACTCTAGGGGCTTGGAGTCTCCATGACCCTTTTGTGGTCTGCACAAACATGAGGGGTCACCCCTTGTTTGAAGGGTCATGGAGACTCCAGGTAAGCTGCACAGGCCCCGTTCTCAAGGATCTCTCTCAGAAACTGGGCCAACTGGCAGAATGGTTTCCGAAGAACCTTGCAGGTTCTCATCTTCCAGGAATGAGACTTGGAATGACCCGGCGAAAAAAACCTCCCAGCCCACCTTTCGGGAATCCTTCCCGCAACTTCCTTCCCATCACCCGACACCCTGGGTCGGGAACCCCCGGCAAGCGCCTAGGAACGGCTGAAGCGGCCCGCCCCGACAGGCCGAGGCGCCGGTGCGTCAAGTCCAGCAAGCGCTGGAACCGCGCGCCTGGGCGAGAGAGCTGTCCCAGGCTCAATGGCTTTTGGGGTGTGCACGCTGAATCGCCGAATGGCTCCTGTATAAGCCATTGCCACAGTTGTTGCGCGGCATGCCTGCTTTGTAAGTACCTTAGATTATCGGGGTGATAAGAGCAACTCCTTTCCCAACTTGGAGGAGCTTAGTCTCAAGTTTAAGTGTCTTGTGTGGACACGCCAAAAACGAGCAAACCACAAAACGCACAAACCAAACAAACACTTGGGATGTGAGAAGTAAGCCTTAACCCTTGACAAAGCCAATGATCCTATAGGTCTGGGTATGGCGAAAAAAGAAGGAGCAACGCCTCTAGTGGCTACGACTTGTTGTTGTTCAACAACACCAAAGACACATGTGTTTTTTTTGGTGTTGTGTTCTGCTTCATGTCTCGCCAACCTCAAAACAAATAAGACTTGGTTGCTGTTGACCCTTCTGCAGAAGGTTGAACCTTCAATTCGGAAAACCAGTGACCTACTAGCAATCTTAGACTAGACTCGAACTTCTGAAACCGATTTCCGGTGGGCTTCAAGGCTAGGTCCTCCAGTAGAGAGGTTAGAATAAGGGTACCGTTTTTCTTGTTTCGGTTTTGTCTATTCTAGATTCGGGAAACCTCCCCAAAACAGAAAGGGCAAAAGGTCGCCTAAAGGGAAAGAGCCTGTGATGAGTCTTGGGAGCTAAAAAGTCCGAGTGGGGGACCTAAACGGCTATCACCTTAGGGTACCTTGAGGGGAACAAGCTCCCCCAATCCCCCCCCCCCCCCTTTCCGAGCGCCTCTGACGCCTCTGACGCCTCTGACGCCTCTTGGCGCCTGGGGGCCCCTGGGACCCCGGGCACACAGAGGGGTCGTCCAGCTGGAGCTGCGCCACCATGCGGGCGCCCTCGCGGTTCAGGACCATGAGGTTCACCTCCGGGAGGGGGAATGTGACTAGGTCCTGATTTGAGAGGTTAGAAAAAGGGTACCCGACTTTTTTATATATATTTTGTCCAGTAGTCTATTTCAGTAGGGGCACCCTTTCTTAAAAAAGGAGAAAAGGGCACTGCTGGGGAACCTAGGTGAGGTAGGGGAGCAGGGTGGGCCAGTGGGGGAGGCCAGGTTGCACAGCTCAACCGGGAATCGGTGGACGGACCAACTGCGCCAAATTGCTGTTGGTCCCAGCATACGGTTCATGGACAAAACCCCAGTTCTTTTTTGCAAGCCAGTTGGGATTGGTGGCTTCACCATAGAGTTTTAGCATTTCATCCAGCCCAAGGATTTGGTGCCGATCGGCATGGAGTTCGTCTACCTTGTTACCCGGGCTCTGCGAGCGTTCAGTGAGCCAGTCACACCGTAGGAAAACCCGCTTTTTCCTAGGCTTTGAAGGGACACCTAAATGGGAGCCTATGGGCGTGTGCGTGCGCCTATGATTGGGTTTTTGTCCATGGGCTCAGCAAAATTGCGGCTTGCCGGTTGGCTGCCTTTTAAAACCACCCAACAAGGGTACCCTCAAAACAACACTTACCCTTGTGGGCATATGAACTCTGCATGCTGAGAAGCCACTTCCCAAATCCCCTGTGAAATCAAGGTTGCTACACTAGTGTGGATGGACGAGATCCATTTCGCACCACCTACCTAAAACAATGGGATCATATACCCAAAATTGAGGGGGCATGACCCATTCACTGAGCACTTGGCCCACATGCGGGGTACGCCACCGAGGTGTTGCATTTAGTCTACCCGAAATGCGAAGTTTTGGAAGAGACGCCAGGTCAATGGTCTTTTCGAGTAAGTCCAACTAAGGGAGTGTGGTCAGGAAATACATCGCACCAGGGGATTCTCTGCGTTGTAAAAATCTAGCACCCATGACCTCACTGGTCTTCGGGCAAACACCCCGCTCCGCCCAACATGTTGCGCAATTTTGCGCTACATACAGTTCGAGACGCCGTTGATACCCACTGGAAACAGTCAACAATCATGTCCAATGTCACCCCGACTGCAACGAACAGCACTTATTAATCAGTACGTGGTAAAACTACTCCAGCATAAATCCAATTTCACACCTGTTTGGGTGCAACGAACAACACTTATTGATCAGTGGTACAAGTTCATTGACGTTCTTGCTAGTGAGGGAGCAGCCGCTTTCCAAAAGCGGCTCCTTTTGTCCCATTGACACAATCAAGCACCAAGCTGGACCCTGAAACTGAGCTAAGACGACGGGTTCTGGTCCAAGTATCTGAAATTATCAGGTGATATCCCCAGCAGCATGCAGTGCTCTTTTTAGTGCTCGCACCACCCCGCCCTCGCAGAACCTCGTGGAACCCTCGTGGAACCCTGGTGGAACCTTACCTTAGGGCCGCCCCGGACCACCCCGGAGCCTATCTGGGCTGAGACCCCAAAGCTTTCAACTGTTGGGGATTCTCAGGTGATGTTCCACCAAAAAACAAAGAAGGTCTGTTGAGGCCTTGAGGGCCGAGGTTTCAGCCAGGGACCTCCGTTTATCAGGCTTCATGGCAACGTGGGAGGGCTTCCGGAGTTGCTCCCCTGCGCCTGAACAAGCCACACTTGCTTCGAAGAGAGGCGCTTTGGGGGGGCATTTGGTCGGAAGCCATGGAAAGGAAAGCAGAAAAGGTCGGAAGCCAAAAGGCGAAGCCTTTTTAAGGCGCCGAGAAACGTCCCAGCCCACCGGCAGCTTCCTGATTGCCTGCGGCTCGCTGGCGAATCTCTCGGCGAACCAACCGGGAACCGGGGCCCTGCCCAAGAGGGCGGCGGATGGCAGCTGGGAGCCCCAAGAATCAACGGGCACCTTAAAGATCTTAAAGGGACTACAAGACCGGCCCAGTGGAGCCATTTTGAGTAACCAAAGGGCTTGCCACCTTTGGTATAACCCAAAGGGCAATTTTTGATCGAAGGGTCACCTACGAACGCCTGGTATCCAGGCAACAGGGGGGGGATGAGGGGGGTTGTGCCTTTGATGAGTTACACATACAAGATACTGCCAGCCATTCTGCCCTGAAGGCCCTGGAGGTTGCACTCAAGTCCCTTCGCAGGCGTCCTCGCACACGCCGTTCTGCGTCGCTCAAATGGGTGCGGGGGAAGAAAATGGGTGCCCAAAATGGAAGCCTGGTAAATGGAAAACTGAACTATACACCTGCGGCACCCTGGTGTTTTAGTTGACTCATACCCACATGGATAAAAGTGAGTTGCACCTTCAAGTCCCACGCCTGACTCGGTTGCGAAGTTCCAGGGTCTTCCGGAATTCCGCAACCACGGCGGACATAGCTCCAGGAATTCAGTTTGGACCCTGGCTTGACTTGTGCAAGCCGCTGGTGAGAGAGCTCTCCATGAATTCAGAGGAAGTGCCTTTGGAAGGGTGGGGCTGACTTGAACAAATATGATTCTGATCATTGTGGTTATCCCCCCTTTCTTAACACCCTAGAATTATCTGGGCTGTCCTCAGATCCCCTGCTAAAAGTTTAACTTGTGGGCTAAATGGAAATCCCGCCAGACCAGCGGAGAGAAACAAAAAAAAAAACTACAAACATCAGCAACCGGATGGCTGGGAACCATCAAGTTAAGTAGGTTGAACGTCCAAGTAGGCGCCTCCTTTCGAGTGAACCCCTTTTCGCTCTTGTACTTCTCAGCGGCCTAAAATTCGGCGCCTTCCGACATCCTCCATAGTGGGTAACCAAACAACCATCCCAACCATATATATATAAACACCAAAAGAAAATAGTTTTAAAAAGGATCCAAGCCTTACTTAGCTACATTCGCCCACTGGGACCTTTCCACCTACTCCCACCGCTTTGTTTCCCGGTGCCCCGAAGGCCACGTGCCGTGGGCCACGTGGGCCACGTGGGCCTTGTACTTCTCGATGGCCTCCGTAAACTCCGGCAGCTCCGTGGCGTTGAGGCCTCGGATCCACTGTGCCGCGGCGACTCGCGGCGGGTGACCTGGTGGCTTTCAGGGGAAAGCGAACGCGTCGCTTTTTTTTTTGGGGGGGGGGGGTGCCCCGTAAATTTTGCGACGCCCCTGACACCCGTTGAAATGGGCTTCGGACTTTTCCTTTGGGGATTTTTCTTTAAAAAGCCGAGCCCAAAAAGATGGACGAGTTCTCCGTGAGACTTGCTCATTCTGCCCCTGGATTTGCTCGGTCTGGCAAAAATCAAAATAGGCCTTGACCAAAATCATGCCCTCGATTTGCAAGAATGTCGCCTGGAAAGAATGGGAGACCCTATACAGTGACAGCTGCTCCATCACAAACCAACAGGGGAATATTACAAACAAAAAACAGAGCAAATGGAAAATTACAGAAGAATCCACACGCTTCGAGGGCTTTGCGACCGTCTTCTCATCGCTCTGTCGCTTCTGAGTGTCGCTGACTACTGGAGCTCACCCTGCTGCTTCACCCCGCTTCCCCGTGTGCTCAGCTTTGTAAACTCTGCCCAGAAGAGTTGGACCATTTTCCTAAAGCGGACCCCTTGCTCCATGTTTGGAAGGGCAATGGGAACCCGGGCCCAATCCTCAATCGGGAACCAAGTCTACGCCCCGAATCCACGGACATTCTGAGATCGGATCTCCAGCCCCAATCCCAAACTCAGCTCAGAGCGACAAGTGCACCCCTTTCTCACTGGCCGAGTGGATGGCCCAAAAAAAGTCCAAACTTTATATTTACCACTAAGATTGTCTTCCCAAAAAGTTTAAAGTTCATGAACTCAGGAAGTGAGACTTTGCATCTGCATTCACAGCTCCCACTTTGGCATCACTTCGACTCAAACGCACAAAGGGACCACAAGGTTCCAAGGAAGAGTTGTGAACGGTTTCACTTGCACAAAATCCGCAGAGGTGTGGCACCTTAGGAAATAAGTCATAATCCTGGTCTCTCATCCACTGAATAAGTTGGCATCCAAGTATGCCCCGGAGTTCCACCCTTCAAAAGCATGGATTTTGGAGGGGGGGATTCTCGCTTTTTGTCCAGGAGACCTGCTGGTCACTGGCTGGGTTATTCAGCAGGTGTCAACATGACCTCCCTCGAATTGTCCCCAAGAAAATCCGAACCCTGTATACCCCCCTGCATTCCTTTTTGGTGTCAGAACCATCTTAGATCATCTTAGTTTATACCCCCTGTATAACCGTCTTAGTTTACATAACCCCCGGTCTAGCCAGCCAACTTCCACCTTCCTTCTCCGCTTGCCCACCGGCCAACCGCCGCAAGCACGGCTGTCCGGCGAGCGGCGCTTCGCAGCCACCAGCGCGCCCTTGAGCCGCTTCGAGTCCGCGCTGTCGATGGCGTCCCGCAGCTGGCGCTTCGCCTGCGGAATTCGCGATGCGCGAGGAGAGCGGGAAGAGACTCGCCAGGAAACTTGGAGCTTCGAACGTCAGGTCGTGTTCACCGAATCTACATTAAATCTGTTCTTTTTTTGGAAAAGACAAAACAACTATTCATATTGAGTTGGGTGTCAAACATGGGGGTGAGGGAAAACCCTCCAAAAGTGATGAACCCCCATGAAGACCAGGGGCAGCCCCCCATTTAGATAAACATGGGTTTATTCCTCCGGGGTTAACATGAAGTGGGTTCTGAGAATAGCCATTACTGGAATAACTGGAGGCGGCTAATTAAGCGATACTACGTTTATTGCTACTAGATTCGACTGAGAACCAGGAGGGAGTCTTACCCTCCAAACACCAAGGATAAGATACCCAAACATGTCGATGCCCCAAGTGAGCAAATGGAACACCAATACATACAACCCCGTCGCCTGCTGCTGCGCCGCGCTGCGGATAATCGAGGGCGCCTGGAAAAACGGTGACGCGCTGAAGCTTCAAAGGTTTACCTGTCAATCTCAGTCAGATTGAATCTGGGCTCACTAACTGACAGTTTCTAGGGAATATCACAGTCGGAACCCGGGTGATTGCCCTTGCCCCGCTTGGGGATTTGATGATGGTAGACTAGTCGGGCCAGTGAGCTTCTAAATCCCAAACACCTTAAAAAAGGTATGTTCATCAGCTATGTGTTCATCTCGCATTGAAACTGCGCAACATGGACGGGACAACTGGGCGCCGCTGAAAGTTACTTGGAGCCCTTGTGAAGCCATAGGCTTCCTGTTCCGAGTTGCTATGCCAAGGGGTCCAACACGTGAGGATGCAGAGCAAGAAACCCGTACCCAAAGAGTGAGGATGAAAAGAAAGTCCACAGTGCCAGAGTGAAACCTGGGTTTCGTGTAAAACGGCAGACTGCGGCATTTGGGTGATCAGAAGCCAACCACCTCGGCTGCTAGGCTTTTCTCGTTGCAGACAGTCCTAGGCTCTGAGTTCAGCCTTTTGCCCAGGCGACCAAAGAGCTGAGCCGGCTGTGAGGCGGCATGTGTTCTTCGTTCCCGGTCGGTTAATTTAAGTCATGCGAAGCATGTGAGCAGTCTTCAGGATGTCGTTCTGCTGCGAAGTCAGCATGCCGCCCCCCGAATCTGCCCACGGAGCATGGTGCAGTGGCTCAAACGCGCGATGCGACGGAAACAGGACCCGGCACTGGGTAGACATGACCAAAAAGCATGCGCAGTTTGGGCAATGGTCTTGGGATCTGATTTTTGTTCAATGTTGCAGCAAGCACTGGCTTTTCAGACAATGACATGGGTGTCCTTGCAAAAACCGCCTAAAACCCTAACAAGAGTACCCTCAAAAACAGCAGACCCATATATGGGTGCCTAAAAGGTAGCAACAGAATGGATTCTCAGCTTCCCCCTATTGGTGGTTTGGAGCGCGGTGGTTTGGACGGCCACCTGCGCCATTTGGCTTCAAAAGCCTTTTAGAACTGGGGTTCAAATCCCAAACCACCGAGCTCCAAACCACACATTTTCAGGGTACCTGGAGTCTCCATGGCCCTGAAAAAATGGGTCCATGACCCGATTATTTTGGGTCATGACCAACCATTTTTAAAGGGTCAGAAGGAGACTCCAGGTACCCAGAGACCAGCATCTCCCAGCTCAACGGGGCAAACGGTTTCTGGCACTGGGCCCCTGAGACTCTCCCGCCTGAGGCCCCATGAGGTGGTTCGCCATGGCCTTGGATGTCTGCGTCACTCAAAGTGCCAGGTGCTCTAGCCAGAAAAGAGTGGCGAGAAAAGCTGTGCGGTTTCAGATTTGTTCTGCCAAGAGTGAACGCGCATCTTGCGGGTTAGATGGAAACCCAACCAATAAACCAGCTAAAACCAACCAAAGCCAACCAAAAGCAACCAAAAGCAACTGAAAGCAACTGAAAGCAACTGAAAGCAACTGTAAAAGCAACTGTAAAAGCAACTGAAAGCAACTGAAAGCAACTGTAAAAGCAACTGAAAGCAACTGAAAGCAACTGAAAGCAACTAAAAGCAACTGAAAGCAACTGAAAGCAACTGAAACCAACTGAAAGCAACTGAAAGCAACTGAAAGCAACTGAAAGCAACTGAAAGCAACTGAAAGCAACTGAAAGCAACTGAAAGCAACTGAAAGCAACTGAAAACTTACGGAACCGGTTGGCTGGGAACCACAGAGTTTTGGCCACCTCATAGTTGCTCTTCAGCAGACAAGCCCAACGCCCGAATCGACTCGTGACACCAATCGGCAGCTCGAAGATGGCGGGTCCGTTGCTCAGTGACGCAGGTCCGGTTGACCAGCGAAAGGCGGGGAAGCCACCCAAGAAGAGGGGAATGCGCGTCATTTAACAACTAGGATATATGCCCCCCTTTTGGTGGTATAGAAAGGGAGACCTACATGAAATTCTAGGGGACCTCTATTTTGAGAAACACCCATATGCTTGTGCCACGACATTGTGAATGCACATCGCTTTGGAGACCCCGTAAAGTTCTCTAGAACCACGAGTGGACGCCCTTGAATGGGTGTTCTCTTTCTGTTTGAGCGCATCATTTTTCTTGGCCCACATAGTGCTCCAAAAAGACAAACATGTTCAGATTATGCTTCAAAACTTGAGCCAAACAACTGAAATAGGTTTTGGACGAGACCATCGACCCTAGTTTTTTTGGGGGGGTTTAAGGAACCAAGCTATATACATATCCCTTTTGGCAACCATTCCCTAATTGCTGGAGCTTGCGGCGATCCAACGGATTATATCCGAGGCACATTGTCCAGGAGCTGGTTCACCATGTGGCTGTCATGCCTGCCATCCCAAAAATTACACGGCTTCGGCCGAAGTTTCTGGTAAGAAGGACTCCTAGGTGATTTGTTCGAAAGTCTTTGCCGTGGTCACCGGCACAAAGCCCTTCTCACCAACTACCACATGAGCTACCGCTATTCACTGTGTGCTCCAACTGGCATGGGGTGTTCACTTCCTTCTGGTATTTTGGTTCTAAGCCCTTGTGGTGGACTTGGTGACGGTACCCCACGTCATTTCCTTTCTCGAATGATGCTGACATTGGTCAATCCGGTGTGTGTTTGAACTCAGCCACGTGCTGAGAATAAGTTAACTTGGGCAAACTAGGGACGTAGGAAGAGCACGGAGTGCCCCATCTTTCTGTTGAACAAACATGTCGAAACAGTCAAACACACACACACAAAAAAAAAACACACACACACACAACAGAACAGTCAAACACAACAAACATAGCGAAACAAAACAAACATAGTGAAACAAAAACGCTTGATTCTCTGATTATGTGTCAAACTTGGACCCACTAGCGGGCGCCATGTGGTTATCCCCAACCCAACAGCTCTGGACCGAGGATGGACGCCCAAAAAGCAGTGCAAAAGATGGCGAACACATGTTGGCAAACAAGGCAAAGGGCACAAATGGGGGTCTTTCCCCCCCCCATTTACAAAAAAGACAACCATAGATGGTGACTTTGGTTGGTTTCCGCTTTAAAGAAGCCACCAAGAAAACTCGGAGGCCGAACGTCCAGGGCGTCGTCATTTTTTGAACCAATGTCTCCCTCGAGTTGATGAAAACTTGCCCAAAGCCATCGGTTCAAGCGGATGGACCAAACCCGCCCCAGGCACCAGCCGGTAGGTCCCGAAATGGTGTTTGGTAGCTTGAACATCTGCCCAAATCCCAGTGGCCTCTGGAAAAAGGCCCTTGTAGAACCCCCCCCCGACAAAAGAATTGGAAAGAAGGGCCGCTGTCTTCCTTGGAAGCTGATTTTATCGGGTTGCACCCCCTCCCAAAACACAGCAAAACGGGGCCGTCCAAGTGCCAAGTCCGCTCGCCCGCCAATGCGCGCCTCGCGAGAGCATCGTCCATCTGCCGCGTCAGCAGGCTGCGAACCCTGAGCTGTGCGCGTGGATCGAGGCCCGTGTTGGTCGCTTGACAGAAACCAAAATGTTCAAAGGAAGCCAAGCTGGCAACGATTTCTCACTTTCGATTGAGTGGACTGGGCAGAACAACTAAAACCTCTATAAATAGGATGATGCAATTTTGGTCATGGATGTCTCGTCTCTCTTAGTTGGATGCCCCAAGTCGAACAAGTAGATCGCACAACTCCCTTTCTATCGTTAAGTGTGTGTGTAAATACATCCAGTTAAAGGGAAACGAAAGGAACACCCGCCATTTTGGGGAGCGGTCCAAATCCTAAAAGTGGAACCAGTGGGTATCAAGCCAAACCAGGCACTTGCGCCAGATCTGAGGCTCGGAGTTGTGTGGGTGCTTGGAAGTCAGGTGTCCACTTCCCCTCCAAAAAGGGTTATCCTCAAATCCAATGAGTGCGTCTCTGTTAGGATCCTGGACTTCACCAAATGACCAAAATATCCCTGGTGGATGGCTGGATGTGTCTAGATCCTCCAGGAAAGAGGTTAGAATAAGGGTACCCTTTTTCTGTAGTCGGTTTTAGCAGGGGAGCTCTCCCCCAAAAAAGTGGGTCAAAGGGCACTACTGGGGGAGCTAGTCAAATCCAAATGGGTGCGTCTCTTTTAGGACTTGGACCGGGACCCCAACATGGCGCAACGGGGTTGCTTTTGGTTTCCCCTTAAAACCTACCAAAAACGGGTACTAACTCTAACAAAGACGAGCCATCCAAATCACAAAACAAGGGCAATCTGATTCAGGGACGTAAGGGACAACCCCCGAGGTCGAAAGCTCGGAAAAAAGGAGCACTGAGTTGATCGTAGCTGGCAAGGGGACAAAACGGGTTAATCTCAATTTGCCTAAGCTATAAACCACCCATAACTCCATGCTTGTACACCCCAAATGGGGGAGAGGGGTGTGATGGGGTATGTCTTGTCTCCACAACCTCTGTCTTTCATGCTCAGCCCAAAGCAGTCCTTGCCTGGATGGTGAGTCCGCAAGGCTCATCACGCCGCTGGAGACATCATCCTTTCGATGCAGCGAAGGTCTCTCAATCCTTTAAGAATGTAAGGAACGGAAGAGCAAATGACCCCCCTGCCGCGGCTTTTAGAGGTTTCCCTCTTTTCGGTGCGCGCTCTTCCGAGCAAAGTGCTGCAAACCGGCCGGTTTTCGGAGGAACCTAAGCCTCCGAGCCCCGAGGAAAGGGCCCGAATCATCAGAATCGCTCGTACCGAGCCCCGCAGCGGTGGGGTTCTATACCTCTCCTTTCATCACCCGACCAAAAGGACACTTCACTTCAAATTGGCAACCAAAAGGCGATGTTTAAAACCACCCTTTCCGGGTGCTAATATATATGTATATATATATATGTATATATATATATATATATACATATATATATATACATATATATATATATATATATATATAGGCAAACCCCGACAACCAGGCAGTCTGAGTCTCGGGAACGGGAAAAGTCGCCTCCAGCAAGCGTGGCCTGCTGCCCTGAACCGCGACCCCGCTTCCCAAAGTTTTTGTGCACCAAATCATGTTTGTCTTTTGAGAGGGAAATCTCAGTGGCCCCAAGGACCCCGTCAAAAAGGTTAACCAAAAGGGACAACCAAAAGGGAAAACCAAAAGTTAGAATGCCGGCATTGAACAACTGGAGAACCACCAAGTTCGGTTATTTAGAGGAACCTCCTGTTGTAATATGGGTTTCATGCTGATTTCGGAGAGGAGTGCTCCGCAATCCACCTGCCGACTCCAAAGTCAAACCCAAGCACCCAGCACGCCTTGCATCACTTCGGTGAGTGACAAGGGTGCCCCATGCAACAAATGCCCTTTGCCCATGGCGTGATCATTGTCAGACCATATGCAAAGGTAGAAAGCTGGCAACTGGCACCTTAGCTCTAGTTTGCACTTGTTGGGAATGCACCTCGCGATTGCTTGGAGCTTGCCCTTGCTGAACGCTGTCTGTGAACACCATTTGCTGAAACAGAGGATGGGCCGAAAGATTCCCTGAATGGCAACTTCGAATGAATCAAAAGGAGGTCCCCTTCGCAGTTACCCGTGACCCTGTTGGAAAAAGGACCCTTTGGGAACTCTGGGGACTCGTCAGCTCCAAATCGATTCGTCAGACACTGCACAACCAACTGGCAACTGGGGCCAACCGTCAAAAGCCCGGCGGGGCAACCACGGCAAGAGTCAGGGCACCCCACGTGAGAAAAGCCAAGCAACTCACTGGGTGTCCCGGGAAACCAAACATTGAGTTGAATGAACAGCGCCCGAAACTCATTGACTTTGGGTTGCAGATGATCGTAAAGGATGTTAAACTGGCTATTAAACCAGGCAACCTGCTCAAAATGCCAATAGGGTTTTTGGCTTTTGGGTTGTCTGAGCGTACGCTTGTGTCTTGGCTGAAAGGGACGCCAAACATATGTTGGGGTCCCTGTAGTTTTAACCCTACTTGGCCGCCCATGGTCGGTCAAGGGGGTTGTAGAGGGGTTATCACACGGCCTAAACATTTAGAAAATGTGGTCGTGGGGCACTTTGAAACCATATCTACGCATCTGTGTAGTGGAACACTCTCAGCCATGCCTTTTTTGTGGTTGAACCCCCTGCAAACAAGTTTAACTTTTTGGGGGTTTAGTGGAAAACGCCTTGATTTCCCAAAAAGTTAAAGTCTAAAGATCCAACCCAGTAGCAGTCAAGATATATCGCCAAACAAAGTCAGGCAAGTGGGGGGCTGTTGAGCGCATTGACTGCTTCCACTTCCCGCGCAAGCTCGCTGCTCGCCGCCTTGAAATCCTCCACGCCGGCCCGCAAGGCGTCCACGCCCTCGCGCCTGGGCCGAAAATCGATCGGCTCGGCCGAAACCGAGCAACCGACTCGGCGACGCGGAAAACCATAAGACGGGGCCGGGGGGGGGGGGGTGGATGCCCATGGGAACATAAGATCGGCATCTTTTTTTGGGCTGGTTGACTTTCATGGCGAACCCTTGTCCAAGAAAAAGTGGAAAAAAGGGGGCGGAATCCACTGGGCCACTGGGAGACGGGGCGGACGGGGGGGGGGGTCAAGGACCACTTGGGCATGGCTCACAATTCAGGAGGTGGGGTTGCGCTGATTTGAGTCTTTGGGTTCCATTTACTTCAAGGTGCCAGTGTGGTACCCTTTTATCCACTAACATGGAACCTGGCGAAGGGGTCCTTGGAAGTTCCACTAGGTCCTCCAGTAGAGAGGTTAGAATAAGGGTACCCTTTTTTTCTGTAGTCTATTTTAGTAGGGGAACCCTCCCCCAAAAAAAAGGTAAAGGGCACTGCTGGAACTAAAGAAAGAATCACTTGACATTGGCCCAAAAGGTGATGTTTAATCCCATGGGACGTATAAGGAGCACTGCTTGCTGTTGCTTCTGCTCCTTGTGAGCGGTTCAGTGCTGCAATGATTCTGACCTCATTTGACTTAGTTTAGCTCACCTGGAAATTCTGGCCTTCCTGGCGGTGGGGTGGTGTTCAGTGGGCAACAAAACTTCCACCTGTGGCCGCAAAATACCATGGAACATCCAAACAAACTGCCCGGCAGCCAATCAAATCCGGATGGCAGCGAATTTAGCCGTCAGGAAAACCAAAGCAAACCGTTTTCCAATGTTCTACCCAAAAGAGTGTTGCTTTCTTCTTAGTGGATCATGGCATTGTAATCACCAGCGGCACGGAAGGCTCCGTCGAGTCATGGGCTCAACTTTTGAAGGTGAATTCCAGTGACGGTCATGACCCTGGCTCATGCGATGGCCACTGCAAAGCCCTTTCCCGGGCTCTCAGAGACCTTTCTTTGATTCGGAGACCTCCCCCCGCAGGTGGCCCATATAAAAGTTGGGTCGCACCGTTGCACCCAAGCGGAACATGTATGGGACACGTGCCCCTGTCGGATGTGTTAAAAAAGTGTCTGTCTGCACTTGTTGTTTATCACTACAACCGATTTTTTTCGAACAAGTACAAGTCTGGTAAAGCATGGAACTCACTCTCTGAGTGAGCCTTTCCCTGCATAAACTAAGAGGTGGGGATATGCTCAAGGTGTCAACTCTCCCATGCCCTGACAAGCGAGAAGCTTTCCATCCCTTTCTGAGCCAAGGGGCAAATCCTTCCTGGGATATGGCCGGTTGCGACGTGCGGGCGGTGGAACTTTCAAACTTAAGAACTTTGCTTGGTTGACGTTGGAAGGGGAGCACAAATTAAAATTCTAGCAGTTAAGTGGGGGGGTTCCCACTAAACCACAATAAGCAAACATGTAAAATGTTTCAACAACAACCATGTTTGGTTTGTGATATTCAAGACGGCGAGAGACGCGCAGGTGATGCTTATGACACTTTGATGAACCCCATCGCCTAGTGAATAAGGTCCCACTCCGGCCAATCTGGGGATAAATGGTCTATCCACGGGCGCCGGGTGTTTTTTTTTGTTATTATTATTCGGGTCCTGGAAGTCTCTTCTGGCACAGAAATCATCTTAAACACGTTCTTCCAATCATGGAAGTGCGTGTGGTTCCTTTTGTAAGGGCACCCCCTTTTGGTACCCTCAAAGATAGACAGACCCCAAGTGGACGTTTTGGGGAGTCTCCAAGGTCAACTTCCAAAACTCGGAGGGTACCAGCCAAACCAGCTTCAGGAAGCCTGGGCTGGACTTTCATGCTGGGAGGACACCCTAGGTGGTACGGAGGTTAGGGATGGGTTTCCCCCTTGTACAAGAACCAGGGCTCAAATCCAGTTGCAAACGGGCCAATCCAAACCACAGATTAGGGGCAGCCTGAAATCTGGTACCTCAAACCCGCACAAGAAATACACTCTTCAAGATGCCAAATACACAAAGGAATTGGTGTTTGAGGCCTAAAGGAAGGTTCGGAAACCTGGTTGGCTTTGGGAACCGCGCGATTTTACGGAAACACTTGAGCACCCTTATATAGGGTTCTTACTATGGGTCCTCAAGAAATACCAGGCGCTAAAGAGAAACTCAACTGATATTAACATATATTAGCCTTTCGAAGAGATGATGCCAAGCATGGACTTCCCAACCCTTGGTATGGTAGCAAAACACTTCCTTTGTTGCAGCCGCCTGCCAAAACCAAAAAAAACTAGAGACATGCAAACAGTGAGGTGGACATAGAAGCTCTGTTTGGAGACTGGTTGGGTCCCTCTAACAATTCCGGGATATTTCCGGGGAGTAAGATGGAAGCAGTCAGCCAGTATATGGTTAGGAGACAACATATTCTTCGAGTTCGGAGCAGGGCTGTGGGAAATGCCCACTTCTGTGATACAACAGAAAGGGCCTAATTAACCCCAAAGACTAACCTGACTAACCCCCCCCCCAAAAGAGGGATATTTTCCCTTGTATCACAGAAGTGGCTGGAGAAACCCCCCTCCCACCCCGGAAGTTCTCCCACCCTGGAAGTTCGGTTTGTGTTTTCAGAACTTCGCTACAAACAAAATCACAAATCTGAAGTACGGCAGCCCCGAGGCGCTGAAGCCAAACCAAATCCTCGAGGCCAAACAAATCCATTTCGACGAAACCAGCGAAAAGTGCCTCGGGACACTTGCCACAAACACACCACCCCGGATTGTTCCTGCAAATGTTTTTCAAAAAACATAGCAGTTTTCTGGGGGGGATTTCAACCAACCACAAGAAGCAAAAATGTAACATGTTTTCCAAGAACGACCATGAAAAGGGCTTCTACACTAACAGAAACCCGGCTTATTGTTTATCAACCACAAACAGTGGAAAGGGGCAGACCATGAAATCTTCCGATGCATCTGTCTCAAACCACGAAACCACCATGTTTGTTGGACGTTGTCTTGGAAATCAAGGGAACAACACATCTCGGGGTAGCTCTCCTAATTTGAGCAACACTCCCATATTGGGGTGCTCCCTTTTGGGAGTTGGTACCCTTTTGGGGGGTGACCAACTCAAACGAATTCCGAGCCCAGTGCCCCAAACCCAACAAAAAAAGTTCTTAACGGGTGGAACCCAACGAACTAAGGCGTTCTCCACTTGGAACTCCTGCAAAAGGTTGACTTGTAGTTGAAAGGGATTTTCTTTTTTCGGGTAGCCCTCCCAAAAGCAAACAACAACAAAGTGTGGCCCTCAGGTTGATTTCCCTGCCAAACCACAACAAGGGGTAGCCTCGAAAGCAGACACACCCAAATCCAAATGAAGGAAACTCAACTGGGCTAACAAGTCACAATCAAAACTCGTTGCTCACAAGTCTACCTCAGATTACAATCAGAAGGGTGCTCAGGCAATGTGCCTCCTCTACGTCTTTCTGACCTTTGCGGAGTTGGTACGAGTATCCTTCTTGAGGGTTTCCAGTGTCCCTCCCCAGCCACCCCGCGGCAAGGTGCGTCATGCTGTCCATGGCTTTGCTTAAGTAACCAAACATGGCTACAACGAGCGATCCGAGAACTCGCCCACAGGCGGCTCGTTTCGTGGTTTTTCCCGTCGGGGCCGCGGATGTTTTGCCGGAAGAAGTGGTTCAGTGCGTTCGGTCCATTCCACTCGAATTGAATCTTCATCAATTCCGGAGAATCAACCGCTGTTGAATGTGCAAATGTCCAAAGGTTGATTAATTGCTTGTCCTTTCAACGGCTGCTTTCAACTACCGGGTTTTTCGGTGGACAAATTCCGATCCCTGGACAAAGTTGCAAGTGACTAGACTTCTTTTTTTAGATACAGTTTGGATGAACGGAGGTTGCTCCAAAGTGGTCTGGGCCAGACTTGGATCCCCTGCAACAAGTTTTCCTGCTAGCTAGTGGAAAGGGACAATGATGGAACACCAAAACAGAAAGTCTTAAAACGGTAGTCTGGCAATGGAACCATGAATTTGACCGTTTGAAGCCGCTTCAGCTCAACATTCAGAGCTGGTGGCCAAACTTCCTGGGAAAGCTCTTGCCAGTGGCCAAACTTCGCCATGTTCCCAACCTAAGCAAAGAGCAACCAGAGAAAGAACGACTCACAACTGACTCTTTCGCTAAGCAAACGACAATATTGTACAGGTTGTTTTTCCTAAGCACAAGCAGGCTGTGCTCGGAGCCAATCAGCGGAATGCGCACGTGGGCTGAAAGCGATCAACCCCGCCTTTCAGCTCATTGCAGCTGTTGCAACTGGATCGCTACATGATTGCTCAGCCTACTGTCAAGGGTGCACGGGAACTGCAGGTTAATCGGGAGTCAGCCACCGCTTAGCTACCTCCATCCAAGCAGTGATAAAGGTGCCCGAAGCCCTGTTGCAGCTCGCATGATTGCTAGACCGGGTTGCCAAACGCGTAAATGGCACCCTTGCAATCAAACGATGTTTCTTCCAATTTATCTTGGTTCCCTATCTCACTTCCTGAGTGGATCGGCCCAAAACAGTCCCAACCGTTGATTTCCCACCAACATGGTCTTTCCAGAAAGTTTCAAGTCCATCAGGAAGTGAGCGCCTCACCTGGACCTTTGGCCACAAGCGTGTTTTGGGGGTGAGGGCCCTGAGAGGACCAGGTGCCTTGGCTTTCAGCTCCTGACGCGTCACAATGTTCTGGTAGAGCTTTTGAGTCGATCTGAACTCAAACACCCCTAAAGAAATGGGGGGCAACGGGCACACAGGCCTGAATCTGGAACATTTGAGCCCTCCAAATGCTAGCCTCAGGTCTGTGAGATGAGTGGGGGGCAACCCAAAAGCCGAAACTGGCTGCAACAAATTGACTGGTTTTTGCCAAAAGTGTAGTCCAAAGACTTGGGAACACCGCATTCGTGAGTGACTGGCTTCCCCCCGTCCCAGATCCCCGGATCCGCCTCTCAGATGCGGCCTGGCGGGTGGATTCTGGGCTTTTGCTAGGTCCAGTAGAGAGGTTAGAAGAAGGGTACCCTTTTTTGGTAGTTTATTTTAGTAGGGGAACCCTCCCCCAAAAAAAGGGTAAAAGGGAACTACTGGGGGACCTTGGGTCTCATGACTGGTGGTCTGTTCTAACCTCTTAGGTACCCGACTTTTCTTCTGTGGTCTATTTTAGTAGGGGAACCCTCCCCCAAAAAAGGGGAGAGAAGGGCAATACTGGGGGACCTAGTTTTGGCTTCCCTTCAAAGCATCCAAAACGGGCATTCTCAAAATCAAAACAACACGCACCCATTTCTCGACATGGGCTTGTTGGGGGGGCAGGGGGGGTGGTTGTAAGGTCCCTGTAAAGGGGAATACAAGAATCAAGGAAGGTAATCAATGAGGTTGTGCACCACTTATAGGGGTATACATGGCGCTACAAGCTGATATCGGTGGTGCATAAGCATCCAGGCGTCCAAAAGCACTGCCCTTGAAAAACCCCCTTCGCAACGCGTCCTTTCAGAGCTTTCGCAGGTCGAAAGCAGAAACCTTCCGACTGCGCCAGGGATCCAAAGCAAAGCTCGACCAGCGGCAAAAGGCAAAATCGGCGTGTGTTTGAGCTCGTTTGGGGTTTCAAAGGGAAACCTAGGGCTGCCCTTGACTTTCGTAGGGGTGTCCATATGACCTCAACCATATGACACTCATATGACACCCATATGAGGCCCATATGACACCCACATGACTTCAACTTTTGTTCAGGGGAACCCTTTTTAAGGGATCCCTAAGACACGCCCAAATGTGGCCAAGGCCATCGAAGGCGCTCCGGATTCCGGATGTACACTTCGCAGATCCAATCCCCAGGCGCATCCGAAGGCTTGGCGATCCTTGCCCTTTTGGGCAGGGGCAGAGATTTGTTGTTGATCTGGCGAGCAGGAGGCCACGTGTTTGTACCTGGAGTCTCCATGACCCTTAAAAAATGGTTGGTCATTACCCAAAATAGTGGGGTCATGGACCCATTTTGACAGGGTCATGGAGACTCTAGGTACCGTGGTCAAAAATCCCCTAAAAGTGCATGAGCGATCAACCTCAAGTAAGGTGGCAAATGACCAGGCAACGTGCATGATCGGTTGTGATTCAACTGCTCAGCATGCTCAAAGGGTCCTCCAAAGGGATTTCTGCAAGCGCTCGTTTTGAGAACGCGACTGCCGATGGGCTGCAAATCTGTAAGTCTGGTGTCTCTTCAATAGCTTCTTGGAGGTGTGTCAAAAATGGGTGGGCCAACCCCCTTGCTTACACAAATGTTGACCTTTTTTCACAACCACTGGTTTCTTTCCAACCTGCTGTTTTCTTCCAACCTCCTGCTGCAAACGAGGAATGAAAATAATCGCTCATCTTAAGCAAAAAGGCCGTGGAATATCATCTTCCGAGCAGGCACCTGCTGAATTGGTTTGTTAACGAAGCGTGTATATGGGCATGCATAAAAATTCGGAGATTCACAACATAGAATCGGTAATCCTCGTGGTTTCCAGCTGCAAACCAAGGCGAAAAGGGTTCCAAGAAGACACACCCATAAATGTTAAATACGCGAAGGTAACTCACTGGTTCAGCCCCCCGATCACCTGTCGTAGCTTGATTCTGCAGCCACAGGACAAGACACAACCACAAGCAACACGAGCTCCAAACACAATTTCTTCAAAAACGAACCACGACACACCTGGTAGATGCCCTCCGTTATTGAAGGGTTACGGAGAACTACAGGATCTCGGTTGCTTTCTGCTCCCCTGCTAAAAGTTTAGCTTTTAGTGGTTTAGTGGAAAACCCATTAGTTGGCACAAAGCTAAAGTCCTAACAGCCAAGCAAAATGCACCAAAGGGAAGAAGCAACTGAAAGATCGAGTCCGTTGGGATAACAACTTCCCAGTCCCTCACCGGGTGATTTCCTGCTCGCCGCTGAAACGCATCGCAACCGCGTGCGGTCGATCGCTCAGTCGCTTGATGGTCATTGCCCAAGTCCTTGGATTCCCGGGACGACAACACACGAAGCGTCCTTTCGGAATCTGGAAAGATCACCCCAGCCGACATAATCAGCTTGATTCTGGTCCGTATTTTGAGTGAAGCTGAACATCTTATAGACAGAAAAGGGAATTCCCCCATTTAGAGGGTGAACTAAATATGGGTCAAGAAGGAAGTCAAAAAGGTTCAATTGCTTTGGGCAAGTTTTTCACCTCATGCGTCTTCCCTCTTCTTTTTTTCCCGGGACGCCCTGGAAGTGTGGTCAAATGGTTCCTGGTCAACCCCCTCTCCTGTTTCACAACGGGGGTTACCCGGGCTTGAGGCAAACTCATGTCCCCTGACCAAAGGACCTGAGCGAGTCAGAGGCGAGTGTCAATTCCTCGACACGAGGGCGGCGACATGGCGGCCCCGGGCCACCAAAGGTCCACAGCCCGCTGTAAGGGTAGCCTTGGCCACATAGTGTTTGTGTAACACGGCTGTCTGTATTTTGTTGTTTATACGGTTTACGGAAATCCAGGGTCAGAATGATTTAGCAGCCCCAAGCAAGGGAACACACTTCTGAAAGACCTTCATGATGGAACAAAAGCTTCTGGCCAGCAACCCAAAACTTCTTTGCCCACGCGCATGTATGAAAAAGACTATGTTTCCACGCTGCGGCCCAACATGATGGCGTGGGCAAGTCAATCGATTCCCATGACCGATCATACAACAGTCACAGAAGTTGGCTGAAGGGATGTAGTACCTTTTTCGGTGAGCGCTTTTGCTTGCTCAGGTACGTGCTCATAGGTGGCCTTTTGGAAAACATAGATGGCCCTGGTAAATGGAATAAACCCCATCTAAACCAGGGCCCTCTATTTCTTTTTAAGCAAACTGCAAACCAACCAAAAAGGACACCTATGTTGCGTGCTCTTTGGGGTCGACCGCCCTCACCTCGTGGTTTGGTCAAGTCTTGGCAGCGAGGTTCTGCGGCCCCGGTGTGACCTACTTCTTGAAGGCCGCCTGGCAAAGGAGCCCACCGAAAACGAGGAACAAGAAAACGACAACCGGGAGCTGTTGATTCCCAAAAATGTCGCCAAAGATCCGGGCGCTTGATTTATATAAAGGACCCGATCGGGTTCACGATTTGCGCAAGAGGGGCCTAATTGGGCCCAAAATCTATCAGGAACCTTCAGCGCTAAATTTTGGGGATGAGTTAAGTGCCTCTTCAAATACTTGGTGTAAGATCCAACTCAACATACTGCCCTTGGAGATCCAACAAAAAGGCAAGCAGCTGAAAAGAACCTCATGTCCACCGTCCCCACTTTTGGATCGTTGGTTCCAACTCTTCAAAGTCAAACTGCCATATTGGCAATATTGGGGGCGCGTGGTTTAAATTAGGGAACCGCCCGGAGAGCTGCCCTTTCTCCTTTGCTTTCCCCTGAAAAAGCCACGGGGAAAAAAAAAAGCAGGTATACACCGAAGAACAGGTCTCCAAAACCAAAGCCGGCGGGGTTCCAGAGAATTGGTTAGGGATCTCAAAGACGGAACCCGCCCAGGAACCCGGCCTCCCTCTGCCCCACTCGGTTGCGAAATCTGCCCCCTGCCAAAAGTTTGTAACTGTTGGTGGTTTACGGAAAACCCATTAGTTGGCAAAAACTTAAAGTCCTAACATCCCTTGGCAAAATGCACCAAAGAAGAGATTACCCTGTGCATCATGTCGATGGCCAAAAGGAAACCACTGAGCTTGGCCGAGACAAACCTCGCCTGCGCAGTGGTGATAATCTCCTGGCGAGACTTTTGGGCCGTCACTCTGAGTGAGGCTGGCAAGGTAGACATTTGGCCGAAGGAAAACCAAACGAAAACCACACCTGACAGGTCTGCGCTCGAGACCGAATCGCCGGATCTTTTAGAGTTTCAGGGCAACCCTGACCGTGTACAAAACAGTTAAATGTGTTTCTGGCAAGAGAACACACATTTCCCAAAAAGTACATGTGTCTGGTGGATTCTTTCTTGAGGGAAAAAAACAACCAGAAAGAATTACCACTGAAACAAGTCAAGGGACAAATGTTAGACTGGGCTTTGAGGCTCCGTGTGTGGCGCGCGGTCAACATAATCGTGGGAAACCACAATGACAAGTACCCTTTGACCCCCAACAACCCCAACAAAAAAACCAACATCTGCTAGGTCCTCCAGTAGAGAGGTTACAACAAGGGTACCAACTTTTTTCTGTAGTCTATTTTAGTGGGGGAATCCTACCCCATAAAAGAGGTTAAGAAGAGCACTGGGGGAGCTAGCCTCTTAAGAACCTCTTCTAGCAAGGTCCAAAAAACCCTTTCGGGTGGGCGCCTAGTCTGCTCCAAACCAAGGACTCGACCGGGACATTTGGCCGTGGTTGTCAAAACCGTTTTGGGATCCCATTTTGGTTGGATTGGGTGCATTCACCACCCATTTTAGAACCTATTTCAGAAGGGATTGGTTGATGTTCACTGGGGGCTAACCCATTTGGATTTTGAAAAGCCCATGGCCATTTCTGGCCCCGAGGTCTCAGCCCGACGCGACGCCGGCGCGGACGCGCGCTCCGTGAAGCTGGGCTTCAGGGACGCGCCGCCCACCAGGAAGCCGTCCACGTCCGGCAGGTCACCCAGCGCCTCTTTCGCGGGGGGGGGGGAAACGGGGTGAAGGGGGCCCTAAGGTGAGCCGAAAAGGCGCTAGGCAATTGGGGGTTCCAAGTGTTGAAGCCCCCCCCCTTCCCTTCCCTTCCCTTGCACCAGGGGATAAACGGTTTGGGTGTTGTGTTTTTCTACTTTCTCGTGTTTTTGTGTTGGCGGGGGGGGCCTTTTTGAGGGGAGAGAGCGCCTTTTTCGCGGGGGATTGTTTGGAGGGACTGGGTACGACTCAAAACAATGCATTTACGGATCAACGCATTGTCTATCAGACCTCAGCTTGTCTGGCCCATGACGCACACGCCTTGCAGTTCTTCTCGTTGGCAGAGCCTCCGTAGATGATGCGCACAGAGTCCTCAATGAGCGCCCGAGATTTGGTCCCTTTAAGGTGGTTGCATTGTGAGTAGTGTTGCCTATCAAATTCCATTTAAATTTCACCCTTTCGTAAAATGTGTGTGCGGGGTCATCAACACTACCTTTCCCAGTGAATCCAGTTACCCCCACAATAGACTGGGTGCTCCAGTAGAGAGCTTAGAATAAGGGTACCCGATTTTTCTTCTGTGGTCTATTTTAGTAGGGCAACCCTCCAAACCAAAAAAGGGAAGAGAAGGGCGGGGACCTAGTAGATATCTGGAGGTTCACCAGGTTTCACATAGTTTCTCCATTTCACCAGTTCTCCATTTCTACCTAGATGTTCACATAGCTTCCCTTGGCTACCCATAGGGGCAAATGGAGTCCCTGAGCTTCCGGGGCCCCATGGCCACCTCTTGAAACCGCCAGTTCGCTCGGGTCCTTCGCGGAACTTTCAGGACTTGAAAATGGACCCAGCAAGGCGCGGACGGAAAGGCTGGAACGTAAACCAAGCTACCTGCTAGGGGCCACCTGCCCCTGGTTCAAACCCCAAACCACCGAGCTCCAAACCATTTTCAGTCTCCATGACCCGAATCAAAAATGGGTCCATGACCCCATTATTTTGGGCCATGACTCCATTTTTAAAGTCATGGAGACTCCAGGTACTGAGTCAATGAGATCACATGGGACCCATCTGCAAACCGCCCAGATTGTACAATCGAAAGGGAGTTCCCCCCAGAGTCCCGACCGCATTTAGGCAGGGACACAAAATAATTCCTGGATCGCCAGTGGCTGCCTTGTCCCAGCAACTGCGACTGTTTGTCGGTAAATTGTATGAACACAACACGCAGCAACTTGACTATCTAGTTACATCCTCTTCCACCGAGTGGAAGCTTACTCGGTTTGATGCTCCCCAAGTCACTCGGCCCATGGCATGAACACATGTTCAGATATGTTCATGATTCTGCTTCATATTGAGTCAACCCAAAGATATAAAAACGGGTGTCTCTTTTCTTTGGGTGCCCTCCTTTTGGTGGGTTTCAAGGGAAACCGAAAGGAAACCAACCTTTTGGGAGGTCCAAATCCCTACTTTGAGACACACGTTAATTTTAACCATCCCCAACAGCCAAGGTTAGGTTCTGACTCCTAGGTCGAAGGGGGCTTTCTTTTTTGCCGCCGAGGAGCCGCGATCTCGGACCCGCACTCGTCGCGGATCACTCGGCGCACCTGTCGGCAAAGCGGTTCCACAGATCGTGGCCAGTTGGCCGTCCAGTCTGGATCGAACGGGAAAAACACAAAAAACAAAAAAACATACAACATAAAACATGAAGCAATGAAAATGGAACGTTTTTAATTAATATTTGGTGTGCCGACTTTCAAGAAGTACGGGACGGCGTGAACAGTTCCGGCGGTACCTGGGGGGCTTTGCAGCGCCCCAACTTTGATGGCTGGCCGGGTCTTCTTCTGTCCGAATAACATTGCGTTACCTCATGCCATCGCCTTGTCAGGTGAACCGCACCGAACAGCTGGGGGTAGGTGGACATTGCCCACCCTGGTAGCAATGGGAAAGTATTTTCCTAGGAGGGGTGCAACTCGCAAACTGGCATCGGCCCAAACACATCGCATCCTGTTTGCACTAAGCATCCTAGAAGATGGACTCGGCCCCCCACCAAAAGTTGCTCGTGGGTCAAACTTAAATCAAACCACCAGAATATGGGCCGGAGGGCTTCTTGGTCCGTGTTTGCAAGTTTACCCGGCTACAAGCCATGTTGGGTTTCCCCCCCTTTTTCTAGGCCCTCCGGTAGAGAGGTTAGAATAAGGGTACCAACTTTTCTCCGCAGTCTACTTTAGGGTCCCGAACCCTCCCAACCAAAAAAAAGAAACATCGGTAATTAAAAGTTGGCACCAATTGCTGCAAGACCTAGTTGAGAGCTTCCCCCCTTTTTGCCCCCCACCGCCCCCTGGCGACTCCACCGGCGACTCCGGCGACTCGTCGCTTTTGGTCGGCGCCTGGTACTGGGTGTCCTGCGCCTGCAGGGGCGTGGCCACCACGCCGGTGCCGATGGCCCAGACCGGCTCCTGAGCCGGCGAGCGGCTGAAGAAAAAAAAGTGGGGGCCGGAAACCCATCTTTTTCCCGGGTCGATATATGGCTGCGGCTCAAAGAACATGGAGACCAACATGGCAGTTTTTCAGGGTCAACATGTTTTTTTTCTGGAGGGGTTTTGGGTGGGGAGCTCCAGACAGTCCCTAGGAATGGGCGCGGTTCCAATAAACGGAGACCAAAATGGCACCTTGGCGCATGGAGACCAAAAACCAACACCTGCGTAACCCTGGCCATACCCAAAAGGGAAAGGGACACACATCACTTTTCGGTCTCTCCAACTGGAGTCTCCAACTTTTCTTTTTGGGTCGTCTTTTTTTGTTGGTCCCCTTTGTTTGGCGGGTTTGTTGTCCGGGCGTGTCTTTTCTGAGGCCATCTTTTTGTTGTTGCGGGGGGGATATTTTTGGAGGGTTTTGGGTGGGGGGTTTGGGGTAGGGGTATTTTGGGGTGGGGGTGGTGCTGTGGTTTGGGAGGCATAGGTGTTCTGTTGAACAAAATCAATGGCACTGGTAAATGGGTAGTAATCCAAATAAACCAATCTAAGGCAGGGGAACCTGTCTATTTCTAACCAAACTAACCCAAAAAACGGAAGAAACACAAATCTTGCACATTTTGGCGGCGTCGAAAGGCCGAAAAAAGCTTTAACTTTTTGGGCGTTGACCACCCTTGTTGGTGGTTTGGATGGTTTGGGAATTTGAACCCCAGCTCCTTTTGAACTGCGTATAGGTAACCAGGAGAAAGCTTCATGATAATCCTGTAGAGACTGGAAGCAAGTGCGAAATGCCAAAGAAACCGGCATACAAAAGTTTGCCAACATGGTCAAGAACCTCATTCTTTCCGGGGATCGTTCCTTCCACAAAACCACAAATTAACAGTCTGGGCCCGTAGTGTGGGTTGAAATGAACAACGGTCGCAAAGAAGGGGGGGTCAAGCTCTACATACTGTTACCCTAACAGGATTGGGGTGTCGTGGGATGTAGATTTAGTTGCCCTAGTAAAAAAAAAACTATAGGAATATACTTGGACATACCCTGGACAAGAAAACAGACACAAATGAACACATCAGCAAGTCAACATGACTTGCCCCCCCGAAAGGACATGGGACAGTTAGTGAGTACCCCAAAGGAGCCCAATCAAGGGATGTGCTAGGTATCCAACCAAAAATAGTATCAAATATGGGTGTCTTCTATTTTGCGTTTGCCGTCTACAAGAAGGGGGTCAACTCCCACTAATCAAGGTAACCTGAGATGTGGGTGGGTCCAATATTGTCTCTCTGGATTGGGGTGGCTGTGTCTGACAAAGACTTAGACCTGCCCTCGTTTCGCTTTCCCAGTTAAAAACCAATATGCCCGCTTGAGCTTGTCCCGATCCGTTTCTGGCCTGCACCCCTGGTTTGGACCCCTTTTTTCCGCCTTGCCCTCCTTTTCTGTGGGTCAAAGGCAGAAGAAAGAGGTCCCCGGAGTCTCCATGACCCTTTAAACATGGGTCCATGACCCGATTGATTTTGGGTAATGACCAACCTTTTTTTAAGGGTCATGGAGGCTCCGCGTCCCAACTGGCTTTCGAGAGGCATAGAGGCCCCGGCCAGGTCGCCCGAACCAGATGGACATGGTCTATCTTGAAAAATCCAGTTCCTCTTGGCAGGTCCTTTTTGAAGAAAAAGGACGGGCCTGGTAAATGGAATAAAGTCCATCTAAACCAATCAAACCCATCTATGTCTAATCAAACTAACCCAAAAGACACACCTATTGCCGTCATGGGGCACTGTACTTGGCGTCCCTTCCGCCTTTCAGCCCTCATCACAAGCAGGCTTTCCTCCCCAACATGGCTATGCCTTTTCTCCTTTGGGTTTCTTTTGGGTTCCCTCAAGCAGGCTCACACTCTACTTCAGGCAAAAGAAACCAAACAAACCTCGAACAAATACAAACAAACACTCGCGCGCGACTTCCTGCAGTCTCCACGACTCTACAAAATGGGGTCATTACCCAACAAAATGGGGTCATGCACCCATGTTTGAAGGCTCATGGAGACTCCAGGTTCTTGCTTGCCGTGGGGCGTAGGCAATGACCATCTTCGCCCAGTCCGTCACCACAGGGATGACCGCCTGCGCGCCATCCGTGCGGATTCCCTTCACAGATCATCCGTGTGAAATCGCGCCTCAACTGAGGAGATTCGAGCCCTCTGAAGGTCATCCCAAGAAGCTTTCTTGCAAGAAATCCCAAATTGAAGACTTTGAACATCTTTCAAGAACGAGATAAGGGAGACTCTCTTTGAACAACCGTCCCAACCTGGGAGCTTCTCTGAAACACATGATAGGTAGGCTGCCTGCAGCCAGCATCCGACAGTCGGGACATTCCCTTCAAACACCATACCAAAAATCGGGAGTTTACTTCGATACACCAGCTCAAACAATTCCATGGCACTAGGACATTAGTGGAAAACTCATGACTGTGGACTCGACAGGGATAAGGTCAGACGGAAGGGGGCAGACAACCCCGTGCATGTTTAATTGGCTTCCCTTTCAACGCCCATCTGGGGCACACAGAAATTTTAGATTTGGAGATTGCTCCCCTCTTTGTGGTTTGAAGTGGCAAACCAGGAGGAAAACCGAAGCCGTTCTGCGGGGTCCGAGCAAAAACAAGACACGCCCATTTAATGTTTCAGCTTGATACTTTGTTCACCCGAATGAGTTTTGGACCCAGCAAAGGGGAACGCAAGGGGAATCGGTTGGTTGTGTAAATCAAAAGATGGCCAGGAAATAACCGGAAACCTTCTGATTGCGTTTTGCCCCCTGGAAAAAAAGAAGTAGTGATAGATTCCCTTCAACACCAACAGGGAGGAAGCAACAAATCTTAATCAAATGAAAAAACAACACCCTCCAGAGTGGCTGGTGCACATGAATCCCAACCCGAATGATGTCCACCAAAGGGTTCCGCAATTAAACCAAATCTTCAGATTTACATGTTTCGTCCACCTCAAAAAATATCCTACGCAGAATTAACGGGGAGGACCATTCACACGGTTTTCCCACGCCGCACCAATGCCTTTCTAACCGTGGCTCACTTCTCAAAAAGGCGTCACCGGAGTCCCAACCACTCATCTCAGATGCGTGGAGTTCCATGGGAAAAAGGATGGCACCTAGATAGCCAAGTTGCGATCACTTTCTTTTTCAGTCACTGTTGCTGGTTTTTGGGGTTAAGTGCATGGAAAACAGCGATCGCACCTGGCGATCCAGGCATCCTTTTTTGGGTTGGTTGAGTTTAAAGGAATCGGAACCCTTCCCCCCAAAAAAAAAAGTCGGAAACAGGGGTTGAATCCGCTGGGCGATTCAGAGTTTCGTAGATTGATTCACCACACTTTGTATTGTGGATAGAGACAGAGTTCCGCAAATCAGCAAATGGCAAAAACCTTAAAGGCTGAATATATACGCCCATGAACCCCTGGTACTATGGGTGGACTTCGAACAGGTTTCCGTGCAACGAGTCATGTTTGTTTCAAGCAACCTCCAAATCGGTGAATGTCCTTTCGTTCTCTTTAATACCAACCAAAAGGGTGCATCACTAAACAACACACCTCTCTTTGTGTGAGTGTTTGTTTGCTTGTTTGTTTGGTTGCTTGTTTGTTTGTTTGTTTGCTTGCTTGTTTGGTTGCTTGCTTGCTTGCTTGTTTGTTGGTTGGTTGGTTGGTGTTGTTGTTTCTTTTGTTTGTTTGCGTTGCTTGTTTCTTTAGATGGTCTGTTTGGGGGGGGGGGGGTCGCGGGGTGTAAGAAAGCGAAGCGAGGGCGCGCCTTCATTTGCTTTTCGCAGACCTCCGTGGTCTTTCCGGATTGACCTTCGCGCCAACCATTTTCGCTCAGGTCGCGGGCCCACAGACCCATCCCTGCTAAACCTTTCGGCTCTTGGGAAAAACTTTGGAGCGTTTTGCGGGTGGGTTCTTGCAACACATTCGTTTGCCATCCAGTGTTTGGAAAGTCCTGGCAAGGCAAGATGCGGAAAGACTCAGTGGTGACTTGGTTGGTCTTTGACCCCTTGCAACTAAATTTCCAGAAACAAACATATTGCGCAAGCTTGAACTGCTAGAGGACAAGTCTGAGCAAATTACTATATAGTTCACACTCCGGCGGAGAAAAAACAAACAACAAAAAACAAACAGCCAGACAGACAGACAAACAAACAAAAAAACCAACACATCCCCCAGGAACAACCCCTCATAGAATACGTGCGCTCGACAGATGAATTGCCGCCAATAGAAACACGAGTCCTCGGAAGACCAAGATCCGAAGGGCCTTTGACAGGGATTTTAGGATCCACCTAAAACCAACTGGCCTTCATGTAGAAACCTTTGAAACAGCTGTGCTGTTTTCATTTGGCCCAAAATGTATCCTTGCGCGGGTTGACCAAGGCCTCAAAATGCGGAAGCAGCCAGGGAAACTAAAATGTTGAAGATTGTCCTGCCCTTGCCCATTTCAATCTTGAGTGTCAAAAGAATCTTTTGTCTGTTCCCCTTCGATCCCATGCCAAAAGTCGAGAAAACTTTTAGTGGTTTAGGGCAATTACCAGTAAACCCTAGAAACCTCAAGACTAGTTTAAGGGGATGGCTGGGAACCACCAAGGAATACCAAACACAGAGCCCTTCTTGTTTTCTTTTTTTAGGGGACACCGGAGGGTTTCCCTACCCATTTTGCGGGTGACCCCGGAGTTGGAGACAAGCCATGGCTGTGATTTCAGGGACCTTTCTGGGCCAAGTCTGTCGTTTTACCCCCTACTTGGCCCATCTTGGAAATCGGTTTTGTTCAGATTCGGTTCCATGGTTAAGTTATAGTCCACCTAAAACTAAACCACATGGATTGAAGGAAAATCATATCATGTCCCAAATCAAAGAGTATTTTGAAGTCTGCTACATAGTCAGTCTGCCCTGAATCAAACAACATGTGTCACAGGCAAATCAGATTATGTTGCAAGTTTAGTCTACCCTAACATAGAAACCCGTTTTTTCGAGGAGACCCTCTTTCCCCGGTGAACTCTGGTCGACTCGACTTTCGGCTTTCGGCTCAAATATTCGACTCGCTGAGATGGCGGCGCTCGGCCAACTGCTCGCCAATGCAGAAGACCACCGTGAGGCCTCGAAATCGCTCGAAATCGCTGGACAAGCTACCGGGAGTTCCAAATGCAGGACCCTCTCCATGCAGCTTCTCTCAAGCTGTTTCCTCGGTATTTGTAGATATGCAGGTTTTCTCAAGCTGTTTCCTCTGTATTTGCTAGATATGCAGGTTTTCTTAAGCTGTTTCCTCTGTATTTGGTAGATATGCAGGTTTTCTCAAGCGGTTTCCTCTGTATTTGGTAGATATGCAAGTTTTCTCAAGCTGTTTCCTCTGTATTTGCTAGATATGCAGGTTTTCTCAAGCTGTTTCCTCTGTATTTGCTAGGTATGCAGGTTTTCTCAAGCTGTTTCCTCTGTATTTGGTAGATATGCAGGTTTTCTCAAGCGGTTTCCTCTGTATTTGGTAGATATGCAGGTTTTCTCAAGCGGTTTTCTCTGTATTTGGTAGATATGCAAGTTTGTCTCAAGCGGTTTCCTCTGTATTTGGTAGATATGCAGGTTTTCTCAAGCGGTTTCCTCTGTATTTGGTAGATATGCAGGTTTCCTCTGTATTTGGTAGATATGCAAGTTTGTCTCAAGCGGTTTCCTCTGTATTTGGTAGATATGCAAGATTCTCTGGAGCTGTTTCCTCTCTGTATTTGTTAGATATGCAGGTTTTCTCAAGCTGTTTCCTCTGTATGTGTTAGATATGCAGGTTTTCTCAAGCTGTTTCCTCGGTATTTGGTAGATATGCCAGGTTTTCTCAAGCTGTTTCCTCTGTATTTGGTAGATATGCAAGTTTTCTCAAGCTGTTTCCTCTGTATTTGGTAGATATGCAGGTTTTCTGTTTCCTCTGTATTTGCTAGGTATGCAGGTTTTCTCAAGCGGTTTCCTCTGTATTTGGTAGATATGCAGGTGTTCTCAAGCGGTTTCCTCTGTATTTGGTAGATATGCAGGTTTTCTCAAGCTGTTTCCTCTGTATTTGGTAGATATGCAGGTTTTCTCAAGCGGTTTCCTCTGTATTTGGTAGATATGCAGGTTTTCTCAAGCTGTTTCCTCTGTATTTGCTAGATATGCAGGTTTTCTCAAGCTGTTTCCTCTGTATTTGCCAGATATGCAGGTTTTCTCAAGCTGTTTCCTCTGTATTTGCTAGATATGCAGGTTTTCTCAAGCTGTATCCTCTGTATTTGGTAGATATGCAGGTTTTCTCAAGCTGTTTCCTCTGTATTTGATAGATATGCAAGTTTGTCTCAAGCGGTTTCCTCTGTATTTGCTAGATATGCAGGTTTTCTCAAGCTGTTTCCTCTGTATTTGGTAGATATGCAAGTTTTCTCAAGCTGTTTCCTCTGTATTTGGTAGATATGCAGGTTTCTCAAGCGGTTTCCTCTGTATTTGGTAGATACAGGTTTTCTCAAGCTGTTTCCTCTGTATTTGATAGATATGCAAGATTGTCTCAAGCTGGTTCCTCTGTATTTGGTAGATATGCAAGTTTGTCTCAAGCTGTTTCCTCTCTGTATTTGTTAGATATGCAGGTTTTCTCAAGCTGTTTCCTCTGTATTTGGTAGATATGCAGGTTTTCTCAAGCTGTGTCCTCTGTATTTGCTAGATATGCAGGTTTTCTCAAGCTGTTTCCTCTGTATTTGGAAGATATGCAAGTTTTGTCAAGCTGTTTCCTCTGTATTTGGTAGATATGCAGGTTTCTCAAGCGGTTTCCTCTGTATTTGGTAGATATGCACGTTTTCTCAAGCTGTTTCCTCTGCATTTGGTAGATATGCAAGTTTGTCAAGCTGTTTCCTATGTATTTGCTAGATATGCATGTTTTCTCAAGCTGGTTCCTCTGTATTTGCTAGATATGCAGGATTTCTCAAGCTGTTTCCTTTGTATTTGGTAGATATGCAAGTTTGTCTCAAGCTGTTTCCTCTGTATTTGCTAGATATACAGGTTTTCTCAAGCGGGTTCCTCTGTATTTGGTAGATATGCAAGTTTGTCTCAAACTGTTTCCTCTGTATTTGGTAGATATGCAGGTTTTCTCAAGCTGTTTCCTCTGTATTTGGTAGATATGCAGGTTTTCTCAAGCTGTTTCCTCTGTATTTGCTAGGTATGCAGGTTTTCTCAAGCGGTTTCCTCTGTATTTGGTAGATTTGCAGGTTTTCTCAAGCTGTGTCCTCTGTATTTGCTAGATATGCAGGTTTTCTCAAGCTGTTTCCTCTGTATTTGATAAATATGCAAGTTTGTCTCAAGCTGTTTCCTCTCTGTATTTGTTAGATATGCAGGTTTTCTCAAGCTGTTTCCTCTGTATTTGCTAGATATGCAGGTTTGCTCAAGCTGTTTCCTCTGTATTTGCTAGATATGCAGATTTTCTCAAGCTGTTTCCCTCTGTATTTGCTGGATATGCAGGTTTTCTCAAGCTGTTTCCTCTGTATTTGGTAGATATGCAGGTTTTCTCAAGCTGTTTCCTCTGTATTTGGTAGATATGCAGTTTTTCTCAAGCTGTTTCCTCTGTATTTGGTAGATATGCAGGTTTTCTCAAGCAGTTTCCTCTGTATTTGCTAGATATGCAGGTTTTCTCAAGCTGTTGCAGGTTTTCTCAAGCTGTTTCCTCTGTATTTGGTAGATATGCAGGTTTTCTCAAGCGGGTTCCTCTGTATTTGGGGTAGACATGCAGGTTTTCTCAAGCTGTTTCCTCTGTATTTGCTAGATATGCAGGTTTTCTCAAGCTGTTTCCTCTGTATTTGGTAGATATGCAGTTTTTCTCAAGCGGTTTCCTTTGTATTTGCTAGATATGCAGGTTTTCTCAAGCTGTTTCCTCTGTATTTGCTAGATATGCAGGTTTTCTCAAGCTGTTTCCTCTGTATTTGGTAGATATGCAGGTTTTCTCAAGCTGTTTCCTCTGTATTTGCTAGATATGCAGGTTTTCTCAAGCTGTTTCCCTCTGTATTTGCTGGATATGCAGGTTTTCTCAAGCTGTTTCCTCTGTATTTGGTAGATATGCAGGTTTTCTCAAGCGGTTTCCTCTGTATTTGCTAGATATGCAGGTTTTCTCAAGCAGTTTCCTCTGTATTTGCTAGATATGCAGGTTTTCTCAAGCTGTCTCCGTAGATATGCAGGTTTTCTCAAGCGGTTTCTTCTGTATTTGCTAGATATGCAGGTTTTCTCAAGCTGTTTCCTCTGTATTTGCTAGATATGCAGGTTTTCTCAAGCGGTTTCCTCTGTATTTGGTAGATATGCAGGTTTTCTCAAGCTGTTTCCTCTGTATTTGGTAGATATGCAGGTTTTCTCAAGCTGTTTCCTCTGTATTTGATAGATATGCAAGTTTGTCTCAAGCTGTTTCCTCTCTGTATTTGTTAGATATGCAGGTTTTCTCAAGCTGTTTCCTCTGTATTTGCTAGATATGCAGGTTTTCTCAAGCTGTTTCCTCTGTATTTGCTAGATATGCAAGTTTGTCTCAAGCTGCTTCCTCTGTATTTGGTAGATACAGATTTTCTCAAGCTGTTTCCTCTGTATTTGATAGATATGCAAGATTGTCTCAAGCTGGTTCCTCTGTATTTGGTAGATGAAGTTCGACCTACATGGCTGGCCCAAGGTTGGAAGCGTCAAACAAACGCGCAAAAAACGCAATGTCAGGGTTGCTTATTCTGCAAAACATCGGGTTCCCTGGCGAAAAAGCGGTCAGGATCCAATTTTTGATGGTCTACCTGGAGGTCTATGACACTAATGAAAACGGGGGTCGTTTACCCAAAAAGGGTCCTGATGCCGTTCAAACTGGGGACCCTTTGGTGGACATCATTTCGGAGATTCGGGGATTTTCCACCAAGTTCATAGCCATATCCATGGTTGTTGGGACGGGGTTTGTGTGACTAGCAATGGTCATAAAATTGATGTCGGAAACGTCACTATAGTAGGTATCCAGGATACACATGAAGGTGTCTCCCGGTCACCTATAGTGACCTCCCTGATTGGCTGGGCACTCAAGGGGTGACCCTTAAATTGTCCAGATAGGTGTTCCATGTGAATTTGGCCAATCAGGTTTGGATTCAACATGGGCTTATCTGCCCTTTGGGGGAGTCACCCCAAACATGTCACTCCAGGTATGACAAATACGCCGCGCAAGGCTTAGGCTAGGCCCCTTGGATGGGAAAAAAAACCACTCCTAAGTGTTGTCGCTTGATTTTGAAGCGAGCCGCTTCAAAAAGTTGAAACAACAAACGCCACTGGGCAACTGGGTCAACTGGACATGTGAACTTATTTTCGACCAGGTCCTAGGTGCTGTTGTCTTGCACAGAAACCACAAACGGTAAGACTTGCAGAAAAAAAAAGAAGAGCGGTTGCGGCGTGCAAAGAGACCAAGGTGACTCCACCCCCCCTCAGTCACTCTGAAAAACCCCCGAGGCCCCGCGCCCTTCTCCAAAGCCGCCTGGACGCAATTTGGTGCCGAGGTCTGGCCTACTTGGCACCAGATTCCTTAAGCAGGTGGTTTTGAACGTGCCCGGTAAGAAACCCTGTAAGCTGGTGTCCGCAAACCATGACTTGGCAGGCGGCAGGGGTTTTGTGGGCTCATGTGTCAAAATTAACCACCATATCCTCCTCAGAAGTCATTTTGACGGTTCATATAGAAACACGCTGCTGGCCGGGGCTGGCCTTGGTCTTGGCCGCGCAGTCTTCGTCGGTCTCGCCATACAGGGATCGACGCTCGGAATGGCCCACCAAGACATACCTGGGGCATGGGGTGACTCGTGGATCCCTTGGACCCAGTTGCGACCAGTGACGCAGGTAGCAAAATGAAACCCATTCTGGGGTTAACTGTGTTTAGCATTGTCTAGGGGGGAAGCCATCAACCAAGGGAAAAATGCGGGTGCCTTGGATGAAAGTCAAATGAGTGGACATAAATCAAAGACCTCCAAACTCTGCAAGTGGCCGGAACACCATGTTCAAAAAGCCAAACTCATCGGCTTTAAAGTGAATAACAATTCCCTAGTGGTATGATGTGACTTAGGAATCCTACAGTCCGCCCGCCAAAGACCCCTAAGGGTTAAGGCCTTGTTTAGCCTTCTTTGGCCTTGTTGAACTATTTCCCCCAAAAGAAAGGCCCATAAAATCCCTAACTTCTGCAGATTTAGGGGGCATCTCCATATGTTTGTCAACAAAACGAGTCTTGAAATGAACAAGCCCAACAAAGGGGCGGGAGGACTGCACGCTGATTGCCACAACCACTGAGTGATCAAAGTATCCATTCCAATTACAGGCATTGTTAGAGTTGTGGGCGAATTCTACAGGTCATTAGGGTTCTTGTAAACCTCCATTGGGTGTGGGGTATACAACCCCATGGTAGGGTTCTTCTCCCCTCAATCATCTTTTACTTGGTAGAAAGGGAAGCCAAGAGGAACCCCATCATGTTTTTGGGGATCTTCTAGTTTAAGACACACCCAAATGAAGTCAAAAGCCTCTGGTTGGGACCCTGTGAACTAGATTATCTCACCCTTTGGTTAAAATCAATCCCCACCATTGGGACCCGGAGGCCGACGAACCGCGGTTTCACCCTGGCCAAGGTGCGGGATGCCCGCGTCGGCCACCTGACCCGCGGAGACCTCCCCGGTGAAGGCGCCTTCGCCTGCCCGCAAAAAGGCAAACCACCCACTTCGCGGCTTCGAAAAGGACCAACCCACATCTGGGACTCCTCTTTTCTTGGAGTTTTGCTGGTGAGCAAAGGGAAACCCACAAAATGTTAGCAAGACACAGGATAGAATAGCCTTTCCATAGTGGTGAAACACTGTTTGTAGCTCTTCGTTATGGTGATTGCAGCTCAGTAGTTCTTCAGGACCCAACAAAAAGGAGAACCACAAAATTTCGCGGCTTCGAGAAAGACCACACCCCACAACATTATGGGCTCGTCTTTTCTCTCTCGGAGTACCCTTGTTCAGCCTGGATTGGGAAAAAATCGAAACCACTTTGAGGGTCCAAAGTTATTTTTTGACAATCACACCCATTTGCCCCCGGGTGCGCAAGCCCATGACTTTGGCTTCTACTAAGATTCGAAAGAGCCGTCGAAGGCGAAAGAGGAGTTGTGAGAAGGTGTATTCAGGCTTTTGCTTAACTCCCAATCAATCCAAATCCCTCTAGACCCTCAAAAATACCCTTCAGAACGGAAGGTTGCCCCAAAAGCTTTGGGGGTGACATCACCCTTTGGTAAGTTGATCCCATTTTCTCTGCTGGTCAGAAGGAGGCTCCAGGTAGTTTGAGGATTCAGGCACCATCTACGAAAAATGGCGGTTTAAACTCCCGCGCCTGTCTTGCTCATGTTCTGCACTCCCAGGCTAATGGCCGCGTCCCCGGCGAGGCATTCCTCCGAAGCTTGGTCTTACCCGTCGACTTATGGGTTTGGCCCGTCCCCCAAAAAAGTCAGCTCCCAAAAAAAAGAACTTGCTACCTAGAGTCATTACCCAAAAATAATGGGGTCATGGACCCAATTTTTAAGGGTCATGGAGACTCCAGGTAGTTGTTTGGTAGGAACATTGCAATGTTCCCAAACAAACTTGGACACACACGGTGAACACGGGCCAACGGACCCAGGTCGTTTTTGTGGAGGGCTGGCGTATAAAACACAAAATGAGTCGCTCCGGGGAAAGAATGTACCACTCTCAACATGGCCCTTTCAAAGGTCGAGCAAGGCCCAAAACCCATTGACTGTTGGTTCTTACTAGGCTCCTGCATATTGCTACTCTCCTGCAAATGAACATGGCATCCAAAAAGTAATCCGTTTAGAGGAATCTCTTTTCGTGGGAATGGTCACAATGGGTTAATCATTTCCGCTTGGAAATGATGCACTCTAGCAACGAACATCATGTTTGGTTAGAGCCAAAATGTCCCAAACTAAATTAGAATTGAGCAATCCTAAACCAAATCCAAACTCCAGATTTCCCGCTGACCCCAACTTCAGTCGTATTGGGGGGCTCTCAGACTGCTCTCCCGAAACACTGATTTGTAAATTAACATGTTAAATTGCAATTTCCATGTTGCCCTTTAATTTTGACTTGAGACAAATCCCCAAAAAGTGCGTTGGACAATTCCATTAAAATCCCGTACTTGACACATTGCGATTGACCGTCTTTGTGCCCAGCAAAGCGACCATAGCGGAAATCCTGGTACACGGTCAATAAATATGTTTCTGCCTGAAGAATCTCCTTATTTGGGTGGGGCGCAGGCATTTACTATTGACATTAATTTGCAGGGAGTACTATGTTTGGCGACCACTCACATGTGCTGTGGTCAGAATGCTGCCTGGGGCATTGTGGGATAACTGTGTTTGTCTGCCGGATATAACCCAGAGGGGTACATTCAATGCAACCCAGAAACCGGCCAAAATCATGACCTCTACCTCAGCTCCCCCAAAACCACCAAAGAAGAAAAACAACTGGGGTCACTGGACCATGGTGGTTTTCATTGAAACGAGCAGGCCACTTTTGGAGGTTCCAAAAAGGCCAAAAAACGGAACCCCCTGAAAAAAATAACAACAACGCGTTCCTTAAAGGACAACGGAGGAGCCCCCCCAAACAAAGGAGAACAGAAAAAAGGGGGAAAAAAAAAGCCCCCCCCCCAAAAAAAAAAAGAGAGAGAAAAAAAAGGACGAAAAAACCGGCGCATCCGCTCTCCGACTCCACCGCTCGACTCCGTCCAGCGCATCCGCTCTCGAGCCTGCGCCGCCGGGATGTGCAGCGTGGGGGCGAAGATCGCCACGTCCACCGACTTGGCGTCCGCCCCCGCGCCCTTGAAGGCCTCGTACGAACTGAACCAACTCTTACCCCCTAAAACTCCAAGCCCTGGGGAAGTTAATCTTTTACAGACATATAGCCCATGTTACCCCCAAAAACTTGAAAAAATGTGTTTTTAAGAGGTAAGAACTAAGAGCCTAAACACCCACTGGAAACTTCCAAGAACCATCCTCTGACTTCACTTTGAGAAAGATTATTAGGTATCTCAGAAAAGTGAGGGTGTCCACAAACAGGTGCCAAGCCGCCCATGTTGCAATACCCTCTAAATGGTGTTAAGGAACCAGCCCAACATATAATTTGGGGGGCCGCGTGTCATGCAACTTAAATTTGGACCCAGAAGACAAAATACGGAGCCCTGTCCTTTCCGGAGGTGAGACAAGATGGTTTCGACTGGTTTCCGATACCAAACCACTTCCGAGATTCCTCCAGGAGAAGAAGTGCTGATTATTTGTATCTATAATGCTATAAACCCTATTGTCGCGTGGGTTGTGTACCATGTCCTTACACAACTCCTGCTAGCTCCCTGACTTCCTCGATAACCAAAAGACCCTTGTGGTCATGAGCAAAAGGGCAAACTCTTTTCCAGGTATTTGCCTTCTTGGGGGGTTTCGGCCCTAATAAAAAGCTGAAAACAGGAATCGCCCCACTGGAAATCTGCCTGGAGTCTCCATGACCCTTTAAAAATGGGTCCCTGACCCTATTATTTTGGGTAATGACCAACCATTCTTCAAAGGGTCAGAAGGAGACTCCAGGTGGATGAGACTGGCGAATTTGGGTGGACCACCAGCTAGGGCTTCACCAACTTCCTCTCGTCTCCGCAAGGCGCCGTCAGCAGCTCCTTCACGGCGCTCAGCTTGCCGTTGCACTTCCAGTTGCCGCCCACGAACCTCATCTCAGTTGTTCAGTGACCCTGGAAAAAAAGGGAACCAATTCTTTTTGGGGCTTGGACCATTTTAGTGGGGCAGCCACCAAAAAAGAAGTTGGACAAAAGAATTGGAGCCACTGAACAACTGAGTCATGCGTCCCTCTAACCCATTGAAACCAAAAAACCCAAAAGAACAGATACATGCACTCATGTCCCGAAAAGCAAACCCGGCTATGGACCGTGCGGCAGTATTCCCCCCCAAAAAAAATGTTCGAGCCCTACCGAGCCAAAGGATCGCCAGCCTTGGGCCGGCTGGCCAGGGACTGTTGGACAAATCCCATCAGCTTGGACCAAGCTGAACCCGGTTTGGTGTTGGGGACTTGGTCGCATCTCGACTTGCTTGTCCGCTTTTGAGGCCAGGTCTTGGGTCCCCCTTGGGTATGCCGCTGAAATAAGCCAAAGCCTACCACCGAAAGATTTTTTTCCAGAGCTCTGTCCGACCGCCTCGATCCACGATCCGCCGAACTTGATCTCGGCGGTTTGGAGGTGGGGCCGGGGTGGTTTCCTTTTTACCCTCTACAAAAAGCAGGGGTGAACTGGGCTTGTCTCCAAATAGGGGAACCCACAGCTGGCCTCCTTTTGGTTTCCCCAAGCAGGTATACCTCAAGAACCAAACACCCAAATGCCAAAAACCACAATTCCAAGCCATCAATTCGGGGGTGCTTCAACTCCGAATCGCCAATCCAAACCACCTTTTTCAGGGTCACCTGACTCCAGGGCCCCAAAATGACCTTTTCCATTCAATGGAAGACATTGTCTTTCTTGGTGGTTGCCCGAATGTTCATCCCAAAGGACCTTTTGAACTTTCGCTGCTTTCGAAGAACCCACCAATTGCTCACATCGAGATCGGCAACATCGAAGTCGCACGAAATGGGTCCAGCGTCTCCAGTCCCGGAACTTGGGAAGCGACGGAAGCGACTTGCCAGAAACCCACGTACCTGGAGTCTCCGGATCTGACCGCCCTGCCCCCATTTTCTTTTATGGTCAGAAGGAGACTCCAGCTATGCGTTGCCTTCTTTAATCATCCAGGCTCCTCTCTTTTTTAGCGGGTTCTTCCGCTCTTTTCCGGTTGGAACGCATCAAGGCTACTCTTTTTGGAGTGGTTTCTTCCGGCTTTTTCCTTCAAACGAACGCCAGCATCTGGCTCCAACAACTCAGTTCGTCCGAGCGGCGGCTTGCGCTTCATGCCGAAGGCCGGGGACCCGATGTTGCGGAAGCCGGTCCCCGCGTAGGAGCACCTGAAACCGAGCGATGCGCGTTTGTGTCCGCTGCAACCAGAAGCAGCACTCGGGCGAAATCTGGGGATGGGGGGCGGAATCCTGCTTTAGGCCAAAACCCAGGCTCCAGGCTACCCAGGGTGGCTATGGGTCAAAATCCCCCCAAAAAAGTACCCCCAGTGAACATCAACCAATCCAACCACTAAAATAGGTTCTAAAATGGGTGGGGCACCTACCCCAAAATGGTAATTGGTCTTTTTTTGAGGGGCAGAAGGAGACTCCAGGATTTTTACATCCCCCCAAAAAAATGCAAATAGGTAGTCTCACCCCCCCCCCCCCCCCACACAATCTTTGGGAAACACCGTGTAATCCTGGACCCCAAGAGCACCCTGGCAAACTGGGGACGGGGGCTCTCCTTCTTTAGGCCAGGAGTCAGGCTGCCCAGGCTACCCAGCCTACTCAGCTACCCAGGCTACCCAGGCTACCCAGCTCCACGTGGACAACTTTCCTCACCCCTCACTTAGTGACACTCCAGTTCCATGGCACCCATGACGGAAAGCACCCCCACTGCGTGTAACACAAGCCTGGTTCAGTGCTCACGGCTCACGGTGGATGCGTTGTTGGCCGTTTAGCTTGCGACATCTTCAAACAAGTACCTCTACGCAGTTTAAACAATCGAACAGGGAGATGTTGTGTTAGGCAAATTTAGTTTCTGACATCCTCAGTTTGACTCTCTAAATGGCTCATTTGAAGGGAAACACACCAGACAAGTCATCAAATAAGCACCCCTCAAAATGCTTGCCCACTGGAAGTTCCGTTAGGAACATGTTGGCAAATAAACTTTGTTTGCCACTACAATGGTCTTCCCCAAAAATAAGTCCAGGAACTCGGGGAGTGAGTCCCTCTAAACCGACCTAAAAAAGGGTAGCCCACAAAGTAGGTCAGTTGGAGGAAGGGTAAGGGTTGCGGATGCTCCGCACATTTACATTTTTTCTACCAAACCAACTACAGGACGTTCTACAGGAAACCCCTGATTTTGGTGGGAATTTTGCTAGTTTCCTGTAGAATTTCCTGCTGGTTTCTATGCTTTTTGTGGACTCACGACGATAGCGCTCGCCTGCTGCCCAGCTCTTCCTCAATGCGCAGGAGCTGGTTGTACTTTGCCAACCTGCGGAAGTTTCTCGATGGCGCTCGGTCTGCGACTCGGTCGGCGACCGAGACCCCCTAGAGGCGGGGGTTAGCCCCTTGTCGGGGAAAATAAAGCGACCCCCCTAGAAGTCTAGAAGCCCTCTTTCAGAGGGGCGCGTTGTTTTGTTTCAAATCATCCGCTTTAGGGAGTGAACACAGGAACAAAAAAAACCAACGCTGGCCGCACGGATGTGACCGGGGACCCTTCAAACTGGTCTCCGGAGCGGTGAAGGGAGCGGCTCTGGGCGTGTTCGGGCGGAAGGGAAATCTTGGCCTTGCTGTTGGCAGTGTCACCTGGGCTGACTTTACGTTGTTTCCACGGGACATGTCATCCGTGGTCGACCTGAAAAACCATATATCAGTTGATGCAAGCAAGGGGACTTGTAGTTGAGGGAAACAAGCCCCGGCGATTGACAAAAGGCCGGGTCTAAGAGGTGATTCCCTCTCGGGATGATTGGAGCCGCAGGACGGAGGTTGGGGTTATAGTATTCCAGGGTCCTTTCGGACATTGATGAACTCCACCAGTATAAAGGAAACGGAAGGGTTGAGACCATTGAGGTTCTAAGGGTGCCGCCATTTTGAGGTTGAGACCCATCCCCATCAATCCTTGTTTCTTCGTTGACTTTTGACGGGTTTCACCCTCCCCCCCTCCTCCCCTCCCACAAAAACCCAGTTGGAACAAGAAGGGCTCGCTTCCGGGGTGCGTTTGGCCACGATCCGAGCCTCCGAGCATCAACTTCAACTCCGCGGCTCCAAAAAATCGGGGCCCGCGCGCCTCTCCGAGCGGCAGGGGGCGCCGGTCTTGATCTGCCCGGTGCGGAGGCCCACCACGAGGTCCGCAATGAAGGAGTCCTGGAGAGGTCTCAGTCTCAGTCTCGGTCCGGGTGGAAGGTGTCGTTTTTTTGAGTCCCCTATCGTTTTCCAGCGTTTGGTCTGCAACACAAGGGTGTCATTTTTTTTTGAGAGTCCTGAGTCCCCCCATCGTTTTCCATGGTTTCAAGCACCTGGAGCTATGTGGAATGTCCAAGCGTAGACCACTTTCCTTTTCCGCAAATTCTGACCGCTTGAGGTCCCATGGCTCCGGGTGGGGATTTTCTGTCAGGTGCCCTCCTGGTGAGTTGGCGCGGGAACTGGATCTGGAGTTGAAGGGGTCGGCTTTTGTAGAGAACACCAAATCCAAACCAATCCCAAACGAGCGAAGGGTAGTGGAAGTCGTACCCACCAAAAAGCCACCAGATCCTCTAGAGGCTTTCCTGAAGATGGTCTTTCTGGGGGCTCAATTCAGGATTCCATATTGGTTGGAGTGTAACTGGGAACTTGTAGACGCCCATAGACGTCCCAAAAACACGCATGAAATCTGATCCGGTATCCCCTGGAAGACGCTTCTCCTGTAAGGGACCCTCGTAATCCTTCACTTGTGCATGCGCGTGTGTGCCTGTGTCTGTGTCTGTGAAAGGAGAACCACAATTCCTAGGGTCGCCCTTCATAGACACTTGCCCAATGCAAGGTGCAGGCGGCCCTGCTTCAACCGGTTTTTGTCTGGGGCCCTTTCAGCCAAAAGGTATCATTCAGGTCCAAGAACCGGTTGGTTGTTGGAAAAACCGGGTCCCCATGTGTTCAACCTTGTAAGCCCGCTTAAAAAAGGGCTTGCAGGGGGCCATTGGGGAGTGGGCTTGGGTTCCATGTTCGGTCAGGGGTCTATAGCACTACAAGGGTTTCATGCTAGCTTCCGTGGGGTAGATGATCGGCGCTTTCCCGGCTGGTTGCATCGGAGGTCAAAAGCCCCGAGGGCTTCCTGCACTTGCCGCCGCAAGCCAACACGGCTGTAGATAACCATATCGCGGCAACGGCCCTTGTGGAAACAGGATTCTGTTCGTTTCAGAAAACCTGGAAGATCACCCTGGCCTTTGTAAGAATGATGGTTGACAAGAGTGGGGAATCAACCCCTATTAGCCTAAGACGCTTAGCAGCGGCAAAAGAAAACAGAAACGGGAAAAAGAAACAACAAAAACAACAAAAACACAATTTGCTGCCTCCGGCTGCTTCCTTTATATGAAAGAAATGGATTTGTGTTTCTCGGACTGGGCGGAAACGGATTCCTCGGTCTCGCCGGAGCGATGGGACACCATCACGCCCCACCCGGCGAACTGAGACATGGAGGACGCCTCAATGGCCTGTCGATGGCGAGTTCCCAGTGAAGGGGCGCCCTGATTTCTTCTGTTTTTTTTGGGTCAGTTGGAGCCACCGGCTTTTGGGGTTGCTTCAATTCATGGGGAAACCTGACTTGTTTGTTTTTGGGGCCTTCTCCTTCTTTCCGCCTCCCATCGATCGCTGCGTCGAACAGACACTGTGCGCTATCGCAAAGGCAAAGGCAAAAGGGCGGCTTGAAAAGTTTCTCAGAGTTGGAGCCACCGGCCTTTTAGGGCCGCTATGAGTGTTTCTGGGGGTTGGACAAGAGACAAACCCAATATGGCTATGAGGGTTCATGGAGAACCAATTCACAAGTGGAAGTGGTTGGTGGACATGAATCCTTACCTGAGTTGGGCTGGAGGGAAACGGGTCAACACCTAGGGCTGGTTGCTTTTTCCCGATGCGGACACCCCCCCCCCATCCCCACCAACCTCACGCGTAAAACAAAGAGAATTGCGCAAGGCACATGTCAGCGACCTGATGGCCAAAATCAACTTCGCACCGCATGGGCGTTCATTTTCATGCCGAGTGGCGCGGTCTTGTTCAAGGCACTGGGCCATCTCAAAATGTCCGAGTTCTTAGGACTCACTTCCGGGATTGGTCAGAACAAGGGCCCTGGTCTTTCCGTTTGCCACTAAACGATGCTCTCAAAGTGACTCAAGTCCAGAAATAGGTATAGCATGGGTGTGTCTTTTTATTGATGTTGCCCTTTTGGGGCTTGTTTTTGTGGGAAATTGAACACATATACTTCCGTGTAACCGGAAACCTCTGTTGGTTTCCTTCTGCTTGAAAAGACACACAATGTAGCATAACGCCCATGATCGGTATGTCAGCAACAGACCTGCTTTGCAGCCCATTGAGAAATCAAGAGAACCACACCAGCAAAACACTACAAGACATACCATGAACACTGAAGCAATATTGGTTGTCCCACATCCAGGGATCTCTGAACGAGGCTTTCCAGCTTTCCACAAATGCTCCGCTTCCAAGCAACAATCAAATTCGGATATGGGTGTGTTGTTTTTTTGGGGGGCCACCCCTTTTAGGTTGGCTTTAAAAGAGGAAAGCCGAAGCCATGTTGGGATATCCAAGCAAAGGATGCTGCCATCATGAGCTCATACTACCTCCTGACATGGCAAGCTCGAAACCCATCGGCAGAGCCCATTGGTTTAAAATCCCTAAACGGTCCATGACGAACAGGTTCAAATGTAGCCTTCTCAACATCCCTCTCGAGTGCATCGATCTTCGCTTTGGCAAGTAGGCCCCAAACACTTTGCTCTTCTTGCAGCCACAAACAAAACCTGAACTGAAAGAAAGAAGAGACAAAAAACGAGACACCTAAACCCACAAGCTCTCTAAGCATGAACAAACACTTCAAACACACTACAACTCATGCCAACAGCTTTCCCTGGTTCCGGAACCACCGCGCATGGGTCGCCATTTTCGCGTGGCACGACGTCAGGTCTCCGGCCTCCGTGACTGAGCCGATCTGATTCACCTTCGGGGCTGATTTCCCATGCCGCCCCGGGGCTTTCTTCACCCATTCTCGTTTGGGTTTTGGGGCGACGCGCGCGTTTTTGGCAGAGAATGGGGATGGTGCAGCTTGAAAGCCGGGAAAATTGGAATGGTGCTTCATCGACAATTCGGGCCAACAAACAACAAGGGAAACGGGTGCCACTGCTCAACTGAAAAGTGCTGTAACCGTGCGATTTGCCCTAAGGCCGTTTTTTGGTGCTAACAGGGTTCCTGGTGGCTTTTTGTTGGGCACTACCCGACTTCCCGTACTCCCTCGGGTCTGCAAAGATTAGTCTGGTCTTACCATTTTGAGTGAGTCCAACATACCGACTTTCGGGAATGTGTTGGAAAGGAAGCCTAGACAAGCCACCAAAAGAGTATTCCCTATGCCCCCCCCCCACCTTGGGAAAATATCCTATTCCTTTTAGTGGCGGTCAAACATATGACCCCTTCTTGGGGAACTTCTCGGAACCTTGTTGCTGAACCCTTCCTTTGTTTCAACCCCTCACCATTCTTATCTAACCCTCCCCATTTGCGTTCAACCCTCCCCCTTTCTTTCTAACCCTCTACCGACCCTTTCTCTTCACCCTCGCCCACAGCAACCTAAGTTTCAGTTGAGTTTAGGCGTGGAGTGGGTTTAGGATTGGATTCGGGATGATTGGGGGCGGCTTAGAGTTAGCCGGCCAGGGTTGGTAAAGTGCGTTAAGAGGTCAAATGGCAAGAACCCAGCGACCATGCAAGTCCAGACAAAATCCTTCTGACCTGCAAGTGTTGGGCTACCCCCACAAATGGTAACTGCGGCAATGTTCAGCCAAGCCAAACAATTAATGAAACAAAACCAGAGCAAGTGCTTGATGCCAGTTGGATTTTTAGATCATCCATTTAACCCTATACATCCTGGAAGGTGGGGATAATTACCTTCTAGCCAATAAAAGCCGGCCAGGAACTCTTAAACTACAACCTCCTGTCAGCTTGCCCTTTGTTTGTGGTTTGGAGTGGTGGTTTGGTGATTGGACGTCGTTTCCAATCTACCCTCAAAAGAGCGAGGGGTTCAAATCTAAATCCAGACCACCAATTTAAACCAATTGAGGGTTCCCTGAATATATGGGTGTGTCGTTTGCATGGTACGCTGCTAACGGAAAAATCCACAAGCACCTCAATGTGCGTGTTCGCCCCCTGCAAACAATAAACATAATCATATCCAGTAGCGCAGTAGATTCCCTTTAAAAGCAACAGGGGGGAAACAAAACAAATCTTCATTTCAGCAACAGACAATGGAAGAATGTCCTTCCCCGGCAACAGGGCTGCTGAGAACCTGCCAACACCTCCGCCCGAAGGCCGGCCGGCCGCCCCTCGGTTGCCCAAAGGCCTTCAGCAGCAGCGCGTTGCATGCCTTGCAGTCCAGAGCCTTCTGCACCTAAGCCGGGACCCGACGTCGTTTCCGCCTCTTCAGGAAACCCAAAAGCAAACACGGCTGGGCCCAACACACAAAAAACCGATTTAAAAAAAACAAAAAAAAAAAACGATTATTAAAAAAAAAAAAAAAACGCATACAAAACAAACTCACAAAGCAAACCAAACAAAAGCAAACACGGCTGGGCCAAACACGCAACATGTGAGAAACAACGAAACAACAAAAACTTGAAACAGCGGAAGAAAAAACAACAAGCAATTCTCAGGGGGGCGGCCAGGAAACGAACAAGAATAGGAAAGACCCCCTGAAACTAAATCTCCAAAACGAAAAGGAGCAACCAACCAAATAGGGTACCACTGCTTGTGGGTGCTTAGAGAAGCAAAAAGGGGTTTGGAGGTTTCTAAGTGGAACCTCACGCGAAGCAGGCGTCTTTTGGCATCCAAAGTTGAGGATGGTTTGAGCCTGCCCAGACTTGGCTGGCTGGGAAATACCCCGAACCTACTGTGAGTGTGACTCTCCTGCTACGAAACCAAGTGGTTGAAGAACCTCAGTAGCACATTCTTCTGCTCCGACGTGGTCGTGTGGGACTGTTCTCCCAGCAGGCAAAACACCAAGAAGGGGTGGTAGGTGGCAACATGCAGGACTTGTGTTGTTCCCTTCAGACAGCTCGCTCTGCCAAAGAGGCAGCTTCAAACAAACTTAGACCTCCAGCGGAAAACAAAAGGAAAACACGAAGGCACAAGGGCCGAGTTGGCAGTCTAAACAGCAAAGGTGTCCAGGCAATGAGTAGCCAGGAACACGGAAGTCCGGTTAAAAGATCTGGTAATGCAACTCCCGGTGGCCTTCAACCACAACTCCCCGCCAAATTTTGAGTTGATCGTGGGCCCCAGGAACCAGGGACATGTTGGATTGGCACAGACCTGCAAAGGGAACCCCACAAAAAAAGAAACAAACAAACAGACCAGTCCTCAAAGGGTGCATTCAAACATGCTTTGCAAGAGAGGAGGGCCCGGATGTATCAGCTAAGGGACCCCAACAATAGAAGCAGAATCCACTGGCTGCAACTGGAAGTCTGGGCAGGATTCGTGTACGGATCGAGTATTGAAACGCCCCCTTTCCCCTGTAAGGCACTCTATCATCATAGGCGCGGAAGGCAACAACCCAGCCAGATTGCTTCATTCAAGGGGGCCAAACAGCCTACAACCAGAAGTAATGGGCCCGGCACACGGCCCTGAGCCCTCCGAGCTTCCTGAAACAAACAATGCCCCGACGGTGAAAGTCCCCTGGAGCAGAGGCCAACTTAGGCGAAGCACGGCCAATGCCTCAACCGTCAGCCAGATCTGCTGGCTTGGGGTCAGGATTGGGTTGTCTTGGGGTCAGGATTGGGCCACCCCTTTTCAAATCTCTTTTGTTCAGAACACTCCCTTTTGGTTTCTGAAGGGGGCTGAAATTGGTCTGGTTGTGTTACCCGAAATGGTTGTCTGTTCCAGCCAAGAATGCGTCGACAACCACACCCGAGATCGGCACCCGCTTGGGGTTGGTGACCAGCAGGTCATCACCTCAGCTGAAAGGCAAACCACCAGCAGGCTATCCTCAGGCAGGTTTCCCATAAAGAACAACTCAGATTGGACCAGGTGCCAACCATGTAGGGTGCGAAAGCCAATAGAGTTCATAGATGTATAGTCTGCATGGCCCATTAAGCCTGCGATGCGTGATGGTAAGTATGCCGATTGGGTTGATAAGTGGGGCCTTCAACTTGCCCCATACCTCCAGCCAGGGGCAAGAGGCGACCCGCTAATTCTCCCCAACAAAATGCACCAGAGGTGCTTCGACAAAAAAACCGGCTGGTTCTTATCGCGAGGCCTTTCGGGAAAAACTGAAGCCGATGGTTAGGGACCCGATGCCCAACCTTTGTGCCTGGACCTTCTGCTTGCGACAGTCCCCTACGATAGGCCGGCAAACAATCAAGTGGGCAAGGGTTGCTTTCAAGGCCGGGGCTGCGAACGTTCTCCAGGTCTCCATTGGGCCGGGGGGGGGGGGGTGTCACCAACTTCCGAAGGCCCAACTCTCTTTTGCATAGCTACCAGGCTGAACACCAAACAGCCGAAGCCCATAGGCCGAGATCAGCCTTAAAGCCTCAAGGATGACCCCTCCAGAAGCTGCAATGCTTCATTCCAAAAGCTGAATTCAGAAGTGGATCCATACATTTGTGATCTTGTAGGGGGCGGCGCCAATCCCTTCAACTAAACGCCTCCCACAAATGCCTAAGGTTGCCTAAACACAACCAAAGTAAAAGGCTGGCAATTAAACACGGCACATGTCTCATGTCTGGGTGAAGCACAAACCTGTGGATGAGGTTGCCACGTTGATGTGCCACATATCAGCCACGGTACAGATACCGGAAATTTAGTGAGTGCCGTCCTATGTCCCTCGTAAATCCCAAACCTTGCAAATTATTTTGGGAAACAGGGCACCACTGAATGTCTGGGGGGCAAATGGATCATATTTGTGACCGGGTGGACCAAGTCCACCTGCTCTCGCACTGCCCCAAAAAGTCCTGCCAAGAAGCCCACAATCCTCGGCTGAAGACGGCGAAAGAACGTCCGGCGTGTCTGAAACTATATGGAACCGGGACCCGAAATGAGTCGTTTACTCTTGGAGCTCCTTCAAAGCCATGCAAAACGTGGAATGTCTGCAAAACCACACCCCAGTCAAAGATATTAGTGCAGGCAAGAGGAAGTTAGAAAGCTAGGCTTGGGTTTCGTCCCCTGGATTGGTTGATGTGTAAGGGCTCCACCCCATCCCAAACCTCAATTCAACAATAGACAGCTGCATGTCGACTGAAGACAACCTGACCTCCCTTTGGGTGTCTGCACCAACAACTTGCTGGTTCTCACGAAATTTCTGGTTCTGGAAATGCACCGTTTCGATTCCCTTAAACAACCATGAACCCGCCAGTTGGATACGCCCCAACTCCGAGTCCGGCAGATCTCGCACCAGTGGCCATAGGTGATCTTTCGGAAACTACATGGGTTGCCCGAATAAATGGGTAAATCAACTGCTAAAGCAGTGGAACCCATCTATTTCTAACCAAACTAGCCTAAAAACAACACCTGTGCCAGTTGGAGGTTTCGGCCTGGCATTCCAACTCGATCGCTGTCCAAAGGTAATCCCCGAGGCAGGTTTGTGTGGGGCGCGCTCCGTGTGTGCTGGATTGGTTGCTTGTTTGCTAAATGTCGATGATCTTGATGTTGATGTTGACGTTGATGTTAATGTTGGTTGGTTGGTCGGTTGGTTGTCAACGTGTTTCCCCACCCCAGAAACATGTTTAACACAGGGCACCGCCACTGGAGATCAGGAGGCACTTGAGGGAATTCGGCTCATTTCTAGTGGTGCACTCGTCTAAGATGATACAACAAACAAAACTGCAGCTATCTGGGGTGAAAGCCTGCCATCCGTCCGAGCCGCTGGACGGAATCGCCCACTTCTGCCTGGAACTTGGAGTAAGCGTCCCAGTCGTCCTGTCACAGATCGATTTGGTTCTTTTCCCGGAGATCGGGTTTGAAGTGTGAAAATGTGTGTTTGTGTTGACAAGGACATTGTGACGTTTGGACACCAAAATGGCTTTCCTTTTAGTTGCCGTTTAAACTAAGCTACAAACACCATACAAGTTTAACTTTTGTGGGTGAAATGGAACTAGCCCTAAACCGTAAACGGGACGTCTGGGAACAAGACATGCCAAACGCATTCTCTCAAGTGAAAGGGCTAAAGGTTCCGTCACAGCCGAGTCTGGTGTGGAGGCCTGCAACTTTGGGATAGCTCCCATACTGTTCCCAGGGATGCGACCGTGCGATTGTTTCGGACGGTACCCTGTTCACCTGAGTTTACAGGGAAAACCCGGAAAACCTGCTTCCTTGTCGGGATCCCCAAGTTGACCCAAACCCATCCGATCCGAGCGCGCCGAGCTAGCGAGCCGGCCTGGTCAAAGGGGTCCTCGATGGAGACGAAGGGGTACTTGGCGATCCAGTCCTGGCGATCTCGCGCCATTGGCGATCCGTGCGGACCCGCGGGCTTCAGATTCCAAAGAACCTGGGGCCCTCGAACCAATCCAAACAATCAAGTGCTGATTCGCTGATTGCTGCAAAGGGAAAGTGACGGAACACGAGAAACATAGGTGGCCTTTAGGAAAAATAGATGGCCCTGGTAAATGGAAGAAACCCCATCTAAACCAGTGTCATCCCTACAAAGGACACCTATGACGATAAACCGCCCCGAAGTTCGCAAAAGGCCAGCGCCGGCTTCGCCTCCACTCCCCCCACCCCTGCCTTGTACAGCGCGATCATCTCATCTGCCGTCTTGTTCATGCTGTCGGGGCCTTTGCGCGCCAAACGAAAGCCGATGAGCGATCCAGTGAGACTTGTCCATAGTCCAGGCCTTCCCTCGGGTCTCGGACCCGTTCCATGATGCTCCGTCCCAAGTTGAAGGTCCCAGGTTGTCGCGAACGGGTGGAACTCGGGTAGAGGCACTGGTCTCTCAACTCTCTCATCCACATCCCTGCGGGTGCCCCTGTTTCCGCAGGGTTCCAAGCAACAAACTTGAAAAGGTACCGGATTGGGAAGTGATACTCCGGGTGACCAGTGAACCAATGAACCAACCCCTGTGGCCCTACTATGACTGCTGGTTTCAGACCCTAACAGTTAAGAGCATCCAGCTCGGATTCACTCCGCCTTTGCCTTGGAAAACCCGTCTTGGATTGAACATCTACCCCTGCGAAGGAAAGCATTCACCGTGCCAAACCAGATAAACATCTGTCGTGTTCAACATCTACCCAAAGAACATGAACATCTGATCTTCTGCTCTACCCCTTGAACTCTACCCCTTTTACCCACCCAAAATGAAGAGAACGTCTATCCCTTGAAAACAACCCTTTGTGATTTGTCTGTACCCCTTTGCGATTTGCTCGAAACTCCCCTCGTAAGCGCGGGGCTGTCGGGGTTCTTGAAGTCCAGGTCGTACTTCTTGGTGTCTGCTTCTGAGATCGGCCAGGGCCCGATTCAATGGCCAACTGTGCATGGCAATGCGTGGCCTCTTCTGGTTGTTTATATATGTATATGTGTATATATGTATGTGTGTTTGTAGTGTATTGTATTGTCTTGTATTGCATCGTATTGTATTGCATTTGTAATGTAATGTAATGTGTGTGTATATATGTATATATATATATATATACGTATATGTGTATGTACATGTATATGTATATGTATATGTTTATGTATGTATACGTATATGTATGTATATGTATATGTATATGTAGGTAAACATGTATGTATGTATATGTATGTATGTATGTATGTATGCATGTGTGTACGTATGTATGCATATATGTATATATGTATGTATGTATGTATGTATATATATATATATGTATGTATGTTTGTATGCATGCATGCATGTACGTATGGTGGGTATGTATGGTATGGTATGGCTTGTTCTGGTCTGATATGGTATGGTAGGCTATGGTATGGTATGGTAAGGTAGGTATGTATTTATGTATGTATGTATGTCTGTATGTGCGTATGTACGTAGGTACGTAGAAACGTATGTATGTACGTACGTATGTACGTACGCATGCATGTATGCATGTATGTATATATGTAAGTATGTATGTATGTATGTATGTATGTATGTATGTATGTATGTATGTATGTATGTATGTATGTATGTATGTATGTATGTATGTATGTATGTATGTATGTATGTATGTATGTATGTATGTATGTATGTATGTATGTATGTATGTATATGTATGTATGTATGTATGTATGTATTTATGTATGTATGTATGTATGTATGTATGTATGTATGGTATGTAATGTAATGTAATGTAATGTAATGTAATGTACTGTACTGTAATGTAATGTAATGTAATGTAATGTAATGTATGTAATGTAATGTAATGTAATGTAATGTAATGTAATGTAATGTAATGTAATGTAATGTTATGTATGTATGTATCTATGTAATTGTATGTAATTGTATGTATATGCGTATCTCTGTTTGGTGTTCTATATCTGTCTATACATTTGCCTGCACCACGTGTCTTATACACTGCTCTTTATAAACAACCAGTTGAGGCCGTGTCACGGGTCTGTCTCAAAGGATTCATACTGAATGGCCACGGTGTCCTCAAAGGGTGTCCCTTTAAATACCAGTTAAAACGCGTCATGCGGGTGTGGCTCGAAAAAAGGGATCGGATGTCCCTAAATGGGTTGCCCTGGTAAATTGACAAGTAGTAACTCAACCTGCGGTTTGCTTGGCTCTTAAACATTTTGAGCCACACACACACACATTTTGCCAATTTGAGAAACTACCATAGGGTCACAATCCCAACCTGGCAAGCAAAAAAGGTATTTTGGCCCTGGCACGTAACGGGTGCGTGCGTGTGGGTGCGTGTGTGTTTCCTTGCTGTAGCAGAAAATCCCCAAAATGGAAGTTCAAAGCCCGCAATAATGTTCCCTCCCCCAGCCAATGAATTAAGTGTCCCATGCGTCTGCAATCTTCCAACCACAGACGATCGGAAACATTATGAATCTTCGCGGGTCGAAAGCTCTGCCCCTTCTCTGATTTAAAGGTGGATGGGCTGAGACACAAAGCGGAGGCCGAAGCGCAACATTCCTCCGCACAATTGTCCACCAAGATGTCGGTCCACATTCCCCCGCGGCTGTGAGAGGAGTGATGCACCATACAAAAGGTCTGGGTGCCCAATGTGCAGCACAACGCCTGGTCCCTCAACCGCAGCTGGCTTCGCGAGCGCCGCACACGCCTTCCATCGCGCTTCGCGTGAGGGAATCGTGTGCCCTTTTTCTGCGCGCTGAACATGTACTGTGCCTGTAGAGCCACAGGCCGCAATGCGCCTGGTGACCTCAATGACGAACGTTGCAAATCGCCCCGCGAAAGATTCTTCATGGCGGTCAGATGGCACAAAGCATGCGGCCAAGCGCATGCAAAATTATGACACCATTCAAAATGACCAGGCCAGCTGATCCCAACCCCTACAAAAAGACAACTTGCCGGTTGAAAGACTACAAAATGAAGAACACCAAAGAGGCGAAAAGCAGATTAAAAAAGATCAGCACAGGCCAACACCACACTCCCGTGCGGAACCTTCTGGAAAAATACCGGACATTAAGCGTAGTGTTCACAAATCCGAGGTCAACCTCGACACTGGATCAAGAGAACCCTTCACCCAGGAATCGAACACCCGGAAAAGTGGCCCCACGAATCCATGATGAAAGCACCCTAAGTGAGAATGACTTTTTGTTGAGTTGGTACCCTTCTTTTCTTTTAATTTCTTTCTTTTCTTATGAAGAGACACCAAAAGGAGAACCGTTGCGCAACTATGGGTCCCGGGCTCCGAATCCTATTTTGCGACAAGGCCGTTTCGCGGTTTCAGCAAACCGGGCCCCCAGTCTGTAGAACTCCGATGCCGCCACGTCCGTGCCGATCTGGACCTGAAGCGACCAATTCCTTTTGGATTCGAAGATGTGCAGAACCTGGAGTCTCCGGATCTAACCCGGATAAAAAAAAATGGGTCCACCAACTGTTTTTTGGGTAATGACCAACCTTTTTTTCAGGCTCAGATCCGGAGACTCCAGGAAGATCTTCACCCCCTGAAATGGTGGCAATTAATTTGTCCCTTTGCGTTTTTTCCTTTGAACCAAAAAAGATCTCCAAAAAAGACACATCCATCATCGTGTTGCATCTTGAAATGAACCAAATTGAGATTTTTTTTGTGTTTTTTGGTTTTTCTTTTTTCTGGGTGGCTTCCCTTTAAAAAACAGCCCAATAAGGGTACCCCCAACAACAAAAAAACACACACCCAGAATGTGTCAAAAAGGATTTCTAGCCGGTATGTGGGGCAGTTTTAAAGGGAGCGCAGTTTGCTTTCAGGTGATACTCATTTCCTAAGCGCATTGGCATAAGAAAGTCTGAACTGCCTGTTTCGCACTAAATTGGTCCAAACCCATAAAGTCTAGAGTCCAAAAGTGCGAAAGTGAGTGCTTCAACAAAAAGTCAAGGGCAGCTTTTTGTCGCCAAGAGTGGTCTCGTCGGTGTTCCCTTGGAAACCAAACAAAAAGGAGAGACAAGACATACTCGCCACCCTGGCTTGGTGCACAAGAGGTCTTCGGACTGCCCAATTTGGGAGCTGCTTCAACCGGAACCGCCCTAGTGCCCCTGAATTATCCCATGTGTCATCGCTGTTTGAGATATGCCCATTTGGCAGAAGGACCTCAAAGCATACCCAACACTCCACAGCGTGTCGACTTTTGGAGGCTACTCTTTTGGGGCTGTAAAGTGGGCCAGACAGATCCAACCCCCTGCGAAGCGATCCAGGCAAGGTGGAGTCTCCTTGTGACCCTGAAAAAATGGGAACGGGCTCTACCCATTTTTTAAGGGTTCTCTGAAAGAGACTCAAGGTAGGTGTGAACATAGGTATTCGGACCCCCGAAAAAAATCGCCGAAGTGGTTTTCCTTTTGAATCCCTTTCAGCCAAGGTGAGCATGGTGACCTGGGGGTGAAAAGGGAGACTAGGGGTCTAGGTCCTCCAATAGAGAGGTTAGAATAAGGGTACCCTTTTTTCTGTAGTCTATTTTAGTAGGGGAACCTCCCAACCAAAAAAGGGGTGAGAAAAGGCACCTAGCTGGGGGACCTAGGCGTAAAGGGACCCCTGGTTCTCCTTTGTCGGCCGAACTTGAACCGCCGAAACTGCCGAAACCGCGAGCGCCTTCGCCTTGTGCCCGGACTTCTCGATGGCCTCCATCAGCACATCCAGCGCCTGCCGTTTGTTGGCAGATGAAGGTGTCCTTATGTTGTCAATGCTTTTAAAAGATGGAATAGACTTGTTGAATCTAATGATGTGAAAGCTATCTAGTCTTCCATTCACTGGAGAGGAAATATCAATGAAACAATGAATGCGATTTCCAGGTCGGTGTCCCGTTTGTCCTCTACAAGAACCAGGGCTTCAAATCCAAATCCAAACCACCAAACCACATCACCATCTAAGGCTTACCTGATGGAAATGGAGTTCATTCAAAAGACATGAGTCATAATCAAAGCCTTGTGTGACATCATGCCTGGGGGTTTCCAGGCATGTTTTCAAACAAAAGCACCGGAGCCCCCAGGCGTGAATTCAAAAGAGAAAGCACGAGGGTCCACAGGCGTGAATAAACAAAACACCGGGACCTCCAGGCGGTGTGAATTCAACAGGAAAAACAACGGGACCGTGGCGTTTTGTTCGGTGAAATCACCGTCACTCACTCATTTGCATGCTTGCTTCGTCTGCGACAAAAAAGCACCAACATCTGAATCCAACATGCCAAATTTCAAAAACAAAAAAAACAACAACACAAAAAAACGGCGGGTGTGAATTCAAAAAAAGACATGGTTCCGTTCCGGTAGGATACGAAGGGCACAAGCAGGGAATGCAGCGACAGAACTTCGGGAACCAAAAGTAGCTGATTAATGGATGAAAAGAAACCTGGGAATGCAAGGCTAACGAATTTCCGAACGAGATTTAATGAAGGAGTGTGTTGCTTGTTTCAGGAAGTGTGAGTTGGCTTTCTCCCGGGGTGCCAAAATTGGGTACTACGGACCAACACTGGAGAGCAACCGTGTCTGAGAGTCGGCCGAAAATATTCCTAAAGTCTATGACCGGCGTGCACTTGGAAATGTTGGCTGGCTAATTGCCTTGATCTTCCATCAAGAAGAACCAGCCGGCAAATGGGTGTGTCTTCTTTTACGGGACCGCCCCAAACATAGTGGTTTTCCTTTTAGTGTCCCTTTAAAGCCCACCCCGAGGGTACCATCCGCTTGTGGAGGTTCTTTGGGGCCCAAACTGAGCCACAACCAAAATAACACGCGACGGTCGTGGAAGCAAACAAGACCGTGACTTTCTCAGGTTGGGACCCTCCGAAATGGTGAGCATCCTTTTGGTTTCCCCCTCCAAAAAAAGAAAGAAACACAAGCAGGGGTATCCTGAAAAAAGAAGAAACAAAACGCACACCCCATTTGCAATCCGTCCCCCAAAGAACGCTCCCAGCGAAGAATTCCGGCTCGGCTCCAGCACTTCTCGGCGTGCCCGCCTCGTTGTTGTCTTGGACGCTGGGCGCAAAACCTCAAAGGAGGCTCGGCAGTTCCACATGGAAATCCCCCCATTTCTCGGCTGGAAGAAATGGACAGCAGAAAAAAGAAAAAAAAACAACGAGATTTGTTTTGCCTGGCTACGGTAGGGGAAAACCAAGGGGACTCCAGAAAGTAAAAGGATCGCAAAAAGGGGAGCTAATTCTGGGGAAGATTTTGGGGGTCTCCCAAAAGGAGCGTCTAAGCGGCGGAGCGCAAACTGTATAATTCGGAATCCCCAAAATATACAGACAGCTTCATGGGTGATGTCGCAACCCCCGCCGAACCTGGACGCAGATTCTTGCAAGACCAGAAGCGTAAAACTGATGGGAGTTGGGCATCGCACCCCCCCCAATTGGTTGAACAAAACGTGGACCTATGCCCCGCCATGACTTGCTCAGTGTCGAGGCAAACTGTATCAGATTTAGACCCACGTGCAAATCAAATGTGCGCAGAAAATCCAAAAGGGCGAAAGACAAAAAAGATCAGTTCAGTGAGGGTATCTTCTTTTAGGGTCCCCTGTTCAAAACAGGGACAACAAAAGGCACCCGATTTGGAGACAACCCCAAGTCCGACAATGCCAAGATAAGAAAGGTGCGTGCATCTGGTACTAATGCTTGGTCTGGATACCGTCCCCGCCGGTGGGGCGCAGATTGATTCCGTGCTTTTTGCCACTTGGACTACTGTATTCTGGGTGCTCAACCGATCTGGACAAAAACACGCATCCCCAGGTGCTTGCATTTGACAAAACTCCTGCGGGATTCCATTTGGTGCCCAAAGGAACCCACCAATGCCCAAAGGCGTCGACCCGTTTTTTCTAGTTGGAGCAGCATTTTTCAATGATCCTACGAGCCAACACGAATGTCAGGATCAAAAGGCTACATGGGATAATTATCGCTTGGACAACCCACTAGGTAAAGGACCAGACATAAGAATTTGGACTCCTCCCCCCAGCTTCTTCTCGGATCTCAGCTTTGCTCCCTCAGAAAGGAGCCAATCGAAAACTCGGAAACCTTTCTTCTAGTCCATTCTTTTCAACCATCGTCCTTTTCAAAAACCGGATCCGTTTCTCCGGGCTTCTTTGGATTTCCTGAAAAGACTCGGATCCCTGGGTTCAGAATGGCAATGGAAGCCTCGTAGGATTTCTGTCTCAAACCTGGGAGAAAACATCGGATCAGAGGCTCAACAAAAAACCCTTGGACCGGGCTTGGGACTCAGTTGCCCTCCAGACCTGGCAGATGAAGGCTATGAAACTAAAGGTTGGACCAAATCGGAAGACCAACAGGTCAAAAGCTCGGGTTTGAGCAGCTGAGCAGAGGATCCGCACCAAAGGCCCAATTTCCCCGAAAACCTTGGCACCCGGCCGCCCTCGTCGCCCACGTTGCAGGCATCCTGGCACCAAAAAAACTGCCCAAAGGCCCCGCACCACCGGCGGTGCCACCAGCGGACCGCAAAGAGTCTCCGTGTCTCCGAGGATTTGTTTGGAAACCAAAGGAACATCCAACCGGCTCCGGCGTTGGTTTTTGATTTTGTTACATTTGAAAAACACATGCATTCGCGGGGCCTCAGTGACTGTTTGAATTCTCGCCCGCCACCGAATCTCGAGGGCCTGGTGTTCTTGCTTTTGGAATTCCCCGCCTGCTGGAAACAAGGCTTCCATTCTGGTGTGTTCCTTGGCTAAAAAACGTCTGGGGGCGGAAAACGACCAAAACACACACCAGGCCCGAGAGGAATTGTCAATTCGACAGGTGATTTGGTGGTCATCAAAAAAGGGAGTCGGATGCAGCCGGGTGTTTTTTTGTTTGGAATCACCACTTGCTCACGTACCTCGGTACCTCATATATTTCCAGTCTTGGGCTTGGTTCATGAAAAGAGATTCGCCCAATGCAGATTCCTAAACACTCCGAGTAAGCGGTACCAAGGGACACTTTGGAAAGGAAAACTTTTTCTGAAATTCACAATGTTTCGAATTATCCTATTTGATGATCAACTTGCTGGTGCTCCAGCAGGGAATGACCCAGAAATTCCCTCACAGGAATCCAGAGGGGATGGTTTGTAGGGGTCATTCCCGCTTTCAACCTTGTACCAAGGAAAAAGGCCATGCCCCCAAAACAAACTCTACTCATTTGGGCATGTCTCAAAACAGGGGCCCCTAAAAAGGGCTGGCGTCCTTTGGGTTTCTATTTTCATACCAACCAAAAGGAGGTCCACCATTCTGAGAAGCACCGATTTACTTGGTGATGTCTTCTGGGGAAGACCGAAGCCGAAGCTTTCAGCCCGCTGACTTGTGCTGAAATTCAGCGGCGTTGCTTGTCTGGCTTGCTACGATTGGTAATGTCATTAGTATGGGGTGTTCCCCTCCAAAAGTGACAACTCCCCGCTAACACCACGGGACACCCCCATATGAATACATTCGGGGTCATTTCTCCGGAATGGCTGTCCATGACACTCACGGCCACAGGTCAATGTCATGCTACCAGTGGGTTTTTGCTTCCTTTCTCCATGTTTTAGAGGGAAACCCAAAGGAACCCACACCTCTGGGAGAGTCCGCACTGAGAACCCATCCGAGGTAGGTCACCCCGAAAGCTCTGGGACCACCTTCTGCCCTAGTGGTTTGGAGTGGTGGTTTGGAGGTCTGCCAAGGGCCACCTTTTCTGTTTGGTTCCAGAAGGAAGTGGCTCACACCCCTAAGCCAGGTTTAGGGTTTAGGGCTTAGGGTCAAGCCAGGCGATCCAAATCGATTATTCACCCATAAACAAGTCGGTGCTCGGCGAACCACACGTTTTCTGGAATATGGTAGGCTCCCAAGCCATTCCCAACAACACCAGGGGTCATTCCCATGACCCATGTCCCCCGAGAACCACCTACCAAAATGGGAAAACAACACCCACGAGAGAAAAAGGAAACCAAAGTCGAACACCCAAAGACCCCAACCATTTCTTGAACCATTCCATTCCTTAAGTACCAACCACACCCGCCTGGCCGTACTTCTTCTTGATGACGCCCTTGAGGGTGTGGTACACCTCCGTCCAAAAAGCGCGAAACATGGGCGGTGACTTTTGGTTCAAATGGCTCACTACCCGAGCATGGCCCCAAAAAAAGGTGCCCAATCTTGACATTTGCCACCAACTTCCAAACCCAAGCCGCTGAAGTCCAGAAACTCATGACTTGAGATGGAGTTTCCCGTTGGCTTCCCTTTCCAAGCACCGAAAAAGGGTGCCAACTCCACAAAAAAGACGGTACCCATGCTGTAGTTCCGTGGATGGATACTGTGGGTGGACGAGTGACGTGGGTGGACGAAATTCATGCCAGGCACCACTGGCCTAGATCTGCTAAAACCAGTTGGATGGTTCAGTTGGGTCATGTCCGCATTTGGTTCAGGACCAAGTAATATAAAAGCCTAACACAGCAAAAAGGGTTTTGAGGTAGCAAATTAAGGCTCATACTCATATGATGATAATGTGAGTAATGCTCTAGCCATCTAAGCAAATTTGCCATAAGGCAACCAATGAACTAAACTAGCCCTGGTTCGCTGAAACCCTCGTAAGATAAGCGGCGGTTTCATAATTGCATGTTCAAGCGTTTTTTGTTTTCATGTGACAAGACACGTTGGTTTCATGGTACAGCACTCCATTCTAATTAGGAATTAGCTAGGCCCTGCATTCACTAATCCTCAGCAATCGCCCATCCATTTAAGCCGTTGGCGTCCGGAAGGCTCGCAACCTAGGCCAAGGCTCGATGGCTTGCAAATCAACGCGTGCGTTCACTCTTTTTCGGCCCAAAGCAAGTCCCAACTGCCTCCAGGGTCAACAACAAACATGTGACATGTCGCCAATCTGGTGTAAATCATGCTAGTGATGCTGGGGACACTGCCTCTCTGGCAAACCAACCTGCCACACCCATCCCAACCAACCCAACCAAACCAAAGTTTGGGACCAAAACCATCGAAACCAACACCAACACCAACTCAACCCACCAAAACCGCCAAGACCAGCAACAAAAACCGCCTCGCCCACCCCACCCCCGCCCCACCCCAGCCCCAGCCCCAGCCCAAGCCCAGCGTCACCCCACCCGCGCCTCCGCCCCGATGTTCATGGCCTCCCGGAAAGAGGCCGCGCCCGTGGGGAGGATCATGAACTCCTGCCAAAAAACTCCCCGCGGCTTCGAATTCTTCGGAAACGGCGGAAAGTTGGGGAGCGAAGTGTGGAGAGTCCTCTAAAAATCGATCGATCTTTTGGCCTCCGGAACTTTTTGGGGAACACGAGTTCCATATTCAAGAACAGCAAGGTGCAAATGCACGAGTTCACTTGCCCAAAGGACCTGGACATAAAAGGTGATCACCTTTTGGCACCACGAAAAATGGCCCATGGGAAGCTAAAAGGCCAAAAGGTTGATGCCCTTTGGGGAACTGAGAAAAAGCTCCAGAGCTAACCGTCCAAAATGTCCAACCTTTTCATCCAGAATGATGCATTTTAGCCCTTTGGCTTGAGGAAACTCGAGGCGACTGGTGAGATAGATCCGGTCGCTGGGGCCTGACGGGGCTTTGAAAAGGGCGCTTTTTGGGCCTGGAGCCGGTGGAAGGGGCTTCCCGAATACAAAGGAAGCTAAAGGTTGGACGGTGGTTTGTTCGAGCTCACTGGCTGAGAACCAGCAAGTTGTCTTGGTGCGGACAACTTCGCCCTTCGAGCGGTTTGGTGGGCCTTTTTCCAAGGAAACCGGAGGAAGACTGAAATATGTTTGGAGAACCCCCGACTCCAGGCTCCCTCTCTAAACTCAGTTGCCCTATAGAAATAAAAGCTTAACCTTTTGGGGCACTCAAACGTCAGATCCGGGACTTGCGTGAAAACTTGTTAATCTTTGGGCCATGGTGATGATGATGATGATGATGATGATGATGATGATGATGATGATGATGATGATGATGATGATGATGATGATGAATCATCACTGCGTCACTTGCGCTTCACTTGCGCTTTACTTTGCTCAGCCCCATGTTTGACTTGCGCGGCCGCTCCAACACACTCCTGCCCTTCAAATTACAAGCGGCGGTGCAGCTGATTTGATACTTCCAAAACAACTGGGACCATGCCTTACATTGACACATACAACGGGTTCTCTTTTTCGGCTCATGCTTGTCCGAAGGAAACCACCTGGAACACCACTTCTTTTTTATTTGGCTGCGGCTTTTGTGGGTACCCTTTTGGCGGTTGGTTTCAAGGGACACCAAAGGACAAAAGTCAAGGATCGCCACCGAGGGGTCTGGTCGCAAAACGTCAAAACAAATGCTTCTCCTGTGCCCTGTTTTGGGTCTGTTTTGGGTGAGTTTAAAGAGAAACAGGAAAAAAACACCATGCATTTTGGTGGTTTCCCCATCTGGAGAATGTCCAGCTTGGATGAAAGTTGCTCTCCTTCCAATGGAAGCTGCTGATTGGAAGACTGCTTTCCTTTTGGGAGCATCCGTGTTCACTCGATTGAAAGAGGGCCAGCTTCTTGCGACCAATAAAGCCAACAAAAGACATAGGAGGACGCAAAGGACGCAAAGCAGGACAGAAAAGGGCAATACAAGGACAGAACAAGAAAGAACCAAAGAAACACAAAAGCATAGAAGGACAACCAAGAAACAGACAACAAACAAAAGGGATAAGCTTGTGGGTCATCAACAACCTGGGACAGGACAAAACCAAGCTAGGCTACCATGGTACTTTTTCTCAATTTATTGAACCTGCAAAAACTAAACACGTCAAGGAACCATGTGCTTTGCCTCAATGTTCAAAGGGGTCTCTCCTGTTGTAAAATACCCCAAACAAGGGCGGTTTCCCTTTGAAACCACAACAAAAGGTATCGAGCCTCACACAAAAAGAAACATCCGGAGTCATGATTTCCCCCGTTCCAAAACTGGAACGGAGGTTCTTGCCTGAACTTTGGGCGGTCCAAAAGGGGAAGCTTTCAGATTCGGCGCCTGGCACGCCAAGCGATTACCTGCGTGGCTGCCGCCGTTGATGACCTCAAGCGGCGGGCGCTCGATCCGGATCAATCCGGATCGATCGGCGAGGGCGGGGCCCGGGTCCCGGGTCTCAGGGTCAAAGTTTCCACTTTGGGGGTTGATCAACAGCCTAGATAGCCAAGTTGCTGGTTTTTTCAGTCACTGTTGCTGGTTTCGGGGGTAGAGTGCATGGAAAAAAGCAGTAACTGGCGATCCAGGAGGTCCCCTTCATGTTCCCGACTGAGCTTCGCTTGATTGCCCTGCTGTTGACTGCTCATAAGAACATGTCTTTTCCAAGCTCGAGAAAAGGGGGTGCAACTCAACTTGGATTGATCACCCAAAACATGGTCGCTCAAGACTGTGGTCAGGGAAAAGCCTTCAAACAAACACGGCCCCTTCGTAGAAACTGGTCAAATCCCCTGGCTTTGCTTGTGGCTTTGTTCCAGCGATGCAGCTACCTCTGGCCTCATTTGATCAAAGTCACCTTCTCAGTGGGTTAAAGGAAAACCACCGATTCCATTTTCTGCCTTTGAACCCCGGAAACCCATCCAAAATCATGAGCCCCCTACCTTGGGCCGTTTCTTGATTGCCTTGGCTCAAAGCAAACCGGGTGTTTCCTCTATGAGCAAAAGAACTGGGGACCAAGAGGAGTGCAAGTTCCTGCCGTGACGGTCACAGTCGCTAATTGTTTCCTTTGTTTTCCCCTCCCAAGGCAAAAAAAACAAAAACATGCAAGGGGGTGCCAACTCAAAAAAGGAATCGCACCCCGATTTGACTTTCCGGGCTGCCCTCAGATCCCCTGCTGAAAGTGAATGAAAGTTCCTGCCGGCAAGTCGTCGCTCCCAACACCTTGCCACCCATCCCCCGACCCTCCGCCTTTGTTCAACTCTGAGTGGATCCTTCCAACCCTTTCTAATCCGTTCCCCCTATTAATAAATACGCCCCCCCCCTCCCCCAATTATAAAAAAATCCTCCCAAATATATATATATATATATATATATATGTATATATATATATATGTTTAATGGGTTTTTTTGGGGTTGGTTTTTGTTGGTTTTCCAACAATGTGAGGGTTCACATAGGATTTGGAGGAAATGGATTGAATTGTAAGGTCCGCGAGTAAGCGGTTTAATAAGGATTTTGATTTATTATCATTCTATGTGTTTTTTAGTTTACTGGTTGTTTGTTTGCAGCCAGGCAGGTTAGGGAATTAATTAGCCAGCATGTACGGGAGAGAGACAGTCGCAGCTAGACAGCTGGGCTAGACCCACCTATTTTAAAGTAGGGCTGGAAGCTTGTTAAAGGATTCCAAGACTTTAGTAAGGGTTTAGTATTGGCTCAATTAAAAATCAATGTGCGGAGTGGAAATCTGGTCCCGGGCCCCGGATTTCGATTGTTTATTAATTGGGGTCATTCATTAATAGGGGGAACGGTTTATGCTCGCAAAAAGCCATGATCCGGGTAGCCCCCTCCAAAGAAAGTAGAACCAAAGGCTGAAGACATACAGAGAACCTTCCATTTGCTTAGGCCTCCCAGACAAGAAACAAACCCAGTAGTGATAGATTCCCTTTGAAACCAAGAGTGGGGAAGAAACACTTCCCATAGTCTTCAGCAAATGGAAACCGTGAAAGACCTGCAGAATCGAAACAAAGCGGAATGGAAATCACTTCCCATGGGTGCCAAATTCTTAGAAAAATGCTGCCAAAAGGCAAATGGCTCGGCCAAATCTTGGGGGTCACAGTCGCTAGTTGTTCTTTGGATTCCCCCCCCACCCGGAAAAAACAAGAAAAAGCGCAAGGTTCCAACTCAACCAAGGAACCGCACCACAAATTGGTCTGACTTTCCTGCCCTCAGATCCCCCAAAAGTGAATGACCTTCAGTGGAGAAAATGGAAACTAACCCGAAAAAGCCAAAAGCAACTTACCAAGTTGGATGGCTTGGAGCCACCAGGCGACTCGGCGCCCGACATTGAAGGAGGGCACCGGCATCACGAAGCTGTCGTAGGGCTTCCCCGAGATCCTGCCGAAATGACTCTCGCGGATCCCATGTTCTCCCCATTGGGAAATAGGTATATTCTTCACCATGGCGCATGTGGGGGTGTCCTTTGCGGACCCCCAGAATGGTGTCTTGTTTGTGCCCCTAAGAAACCACACGAAAAGGTAACCTCAATGAAAAGGAGATCAGGTGGGGGGATGTGCTGCCCCTTGGAAGATGTGGGATTCCTTGCAAGGATGACACATTGCAATTGACTTCTCGTCAAATCTTGGCTCTGTTTGGATGTGTGTGCGTTTGCTTTTGAGGGTATTCTTTTTGGATGATGTTGAAATGGGAACCCAAAGGGACATCGCCCAGTATTATGGGACAAACACATCTGCTTTTTGCAGCCCTACTAAACATGAACAGAACCAACAACCAAAAAACAACTTGCCAACAACAGTGAAGAACCATAGCGTTCACTTGTTGCTCCTTGTTTCGGCACCCTTTTCAGCAAGCGGCTCCAGCTTTGCGCCGTCCTTGATGCAACAGCACCAAACTACAAGCTCAGCTGCTCGTCAACTTGGTTGATCCCCAGGTCACAACAGCGCCAGATGCAAGAATGGCAGCAAAAGCAATATGACCAGCTGCTTGGATGTGTTGGACATTCCTCAGCTGCTCTTGCACCCGGCTGCTGTCTCCGCCCCTATCTGCATCACCCCAGGTCACAACTGCCCCAGATTCCAGAATGGCAGCAAAAGCACCGGCAGTTGATTGGATGTGCTGGACATTACTCAGCAGCTCTTGCACCTGGCTGCCGTCACCGCCGTATTCTGGACCACCCCAGGTCACAACAGCCCGAGATTCAAGAATGGCAGCAAAAGCACTTCCAAAATCCGCACTAGTTGATTGAATGTGATGGACGTTCCTCAACTGCTCTTGAACCTGGCTGCTGTCTCCACCATATGCTTGATGACCCCAGGCAACAACAGCCCCAGATCCAAGAATGGAAGCAAAAGCACCACCAAGAGCACCGCTCGCTGAGTGGAGATGCTGGACGTTCCTCAACTGCTCTTGCACTGGGCTTGGGTCTCCACCCCAGTCTGGATGACCCCAGGCCACAACAGCCCCAGATTCAAGAACGGCAGCAAAAGCACCGGCAGTTGATTGGATGTGCTGGACATTACTCAGCAGCTCTTGCACCTGGCTGCTGTCACCGCCGTATTCTGGACCACCCCAGGTCACAACAGCCCGAGATTCAAGAATGGCAGCAAAAGCACTAGAATTTGGACGTTCCTCAGCTGCTCTTGCACCCGGCTGCTGTCTCCACCCCGGGTTGCCCGTCCCCAGGTCGCAACAGCCCCAGATTCGAGAATCGCAGCAAACGCACCAATAGTTACTTGGATGTGCTGGACGTCCCTCAGCTGCTCTTGCACGCGGCTGCTGTCTCCGCCCGTATCTGCATCACCCCAGGTCACAACAGCCCCAGATTCGAGAATGGCAGCAAACGCACTACAAGTTGCCTGGATTTGCCGGACGTTCCTCAGCTGCTCTTGCACCCGGCTGCTGTCTCCACCCCGGGTTGCCCGTCCCCAGTTCACAACAGCCCCAGATTCGAGAATCGCAGCAAACGCACCAATAGTTGCTTGGATGTGCTGGACGTCCCTCAGCTGCTCTTGCACGCGGCTGCTGTCTCCGCCCGTATCTGCATCACCCCAGGTCACAACAGCCCCAGATTCGAGAATGGCAGCAAACGCACTACAAGTTGCCTGGATGTGCCGGACGTTCCTCTGCTGCTCTTGCACCCGGCTGCTGTCTCCGCCCCGGTCTGCATCACCCCAAGTCACAACAGCCCCAGATTCGAGAATGGCAGCAAACGCACTACAAGTTGCCTGGATGTGCCGGACGTTCCTCAGCTGCTCTTGCACCCGGCTGCTGTCTCCACCCCGGGTTGCCCGTCCCCAGGTCACAACAGCCCCAGATTCGAGAATCGCAGCAAACGCACCAATAGTTGCTTGGATGTGCTGGACGTCCCTCAGCTGCTCTTGCACGCGGCTGCTGTCTCCGCCCGTATCTGCATCACCCCAGGTCACAACAGCCCCAGATTCGAGAATGGCAGCAAACGCACTACAAGTTGCCTGGATGTGCCGGACGTTCCTCTGCTGCTCTTGCACCCGGCTGCTGTCTCCGCCCCGGTCTGCATCACCCCAAGTCACAACAGCCCCAGATTCGAGAATGGCAGCAAACGCACTACAAGTTGCCTGGATGTGCCGGACGTTCCTCAGCTGCTCTTGCACCCGGCTGCTGTCTACGCCCCGGTCTGCATCACCCCAAGTCACAACAGCCCCAGATTCCAGAATCGCGGCAAAAGCACCGACATTTGCTTGGATGTGCTGCACTTTCATCAGCTTCTCTTTCACCTGGCCGCTGTCCCCGCCATATTCTGGATTACCCCACGTAACAACCTCGCCGTGGCCGTGCAAAGCAAACGCTTGAAATGTGGCGGCCAGTTTGCCAACCTGCACAACCGCAGTCACTTTGTCCCCGTCTCGCAACCCGGCCTCGCTCAGAGTGGCCCTCAGATCGAGCTGCTGGCCTCTTGCAGTGAGAATCAAGCGGCGCTGGAAATGCTGCTGCGCTGTAGCCTTCAGCTCGCTGATGAGTGTTGTAGGTGAGACTGCTACGGAAAAACCATCTCCGCTGGGCAAGTGAACATCCACCTTCATGGCGCAGGAAGAGCCTTCTTGGCGTGATCAAGCAGTCAAACACCCCGCGGAAACAAGGAACAACAACATGCCAACTCCAGGGAGGGCCCTTTTTAAATGCTCTTAAACGGGAAATCCAACCATTTGCAGTGCCAATCCTAGTTGACAAACCTTGCTGGGTCTTGAACTCCTTCCTTGTCGAACCGGCACATGGGCAACCGGAGGTGCAAAGATCCGTCTTTTGAGTCATCCCGAAAGCCCAAAGGAGACCCGAAACCCTTGGTTTTTCATCTAGGCCGGGTCCGCGAACAATCCCACGCTTGGCGTTGATCTCCACTTAGATGGTCTGTTAGCATTTCATGTAGTTGGCTTTGGTCCCAAAACCCCAACCCCCCGATCTCGCAACCAAGTACCCTCCGCTCTTGTGGTTTTGGCTGGTCCAACTGTCTGAATCCACACGCGAAGAACCCTGGTTCATGGTCTATCAACCACAAGTTGCCACTTTACTATCGGAAACCTCTCTCACCCCATGCTCTCAATTCCAAGGCTTCTTGGAGCTTCAAGGGGTTCAATCTCACTTCCTCAGTTTGCAATGCAAACAGAAAGCCAACAAAAAAGAGGTCAATTGCTTGGTTTCACCGTCTCTGCGGCTATCGGCCCCCAGTGCAAGAAGTTTCAGGTTCCTTTAGTGGGAGGATCAACATATGGGCCAAAGATCCAATCAAACGGCCCGGACAGAGCTCCCTATACTTCTCCATTTGGTGGTTGAAAGCAACATTCTCTTGGCAAAATCGCCATTGGGTGATGTTTTACCTGACTTGTCCGCAGGAGTAGAGCCCTGAAACTTGTCAATTCCCGCATAGAAAGCCAAACAACTCCAGCCCCCGGAACCCGGGCTTGCCCTTCCATGGGTTGGGGCACCGACTTTTGCTTCCTCTTTCCTGAGCAAAAGCCCTAGTCTCAAAGTAGACGGGCCCCTACAAAGTGGTTTCCCTTAACCCAACCTTCCCTCAAGCAACCCTCAACCTGTGGGATTTTTGTTTCTATGGACCACCCATGAAACCCAACACATCCCAAACACGGAGCCTTTCGCACCCAGGGACTTCCACCCCTACCCGGCCATGGGCCCTCAAAGGGGGTGTCTCTCAAAGGCCGGCTCTTGTAACTGAGGTTTACCGTTCATTGGGTTTTGCTGGGCTAACCCAAGTAACCAAACCTTTGGGTGGCCAAGCAGAGAGCTTGTTTGTGTGAGTAAGGGAAACCAACCGCAAACATATATGAACCAAACAGCATTTTAAGAACACATTTTACTTCAAGGGAAATCAACAGCAAACCAACCTTTATTGAGCAACTGACACCTCGCAAACCGGCCGAGTCTTTTTCCGGTGTCCAAAGTGGACCCAACAAATCCGCTCCTGGCGATGTACTTGTAGAGCGGCATGCGGCTCGCAGCTGCACCTCCGAGAGCTGCTTCAAGGGTAGGGGGTAGCAACCAGAGCCCAGCCACAGGAATGTTGACCCCGTATTAATCAACCCCAGTTTCTTCATAGGTTTGGTGAGGATTTCGGGTTAGGGAGCCTTGAAACATGCTTTGGGGGTCCCTGCAGGGGATGAAGAACACCCATTTGGGCTGTTCAAACAAATTGGAGTGTCCAATCCAAATCTAAATGTGAGAAGCCACTGAGCAGACCCCATTCTTTTCAACCATCGCTCTTTTTCAAAAACCGGCTGTGCCCCTTGAGTTTGTGAGAGTCTTCTGAAAAGGATCCCTGGAAAGACTGGGGAAGCTCCCAGAGTGATGTTCAAGCCAAAGAGCCTCAACCCTGAAGATTGCTCGGGGAAAGTTGTGCCTTCTCCAGCGGCCAAAAGACTCCGAAAAGAGAAACCTACTGGAGCAGGGCTGTGGGAAAGGAATCCACTTCTGTGATACAACAAATAGGGCCTCCCAAAGACCAACTCACCATATAAAGAGGGGATTCCCTTGTATCACAGAAGTGGGGATAAACCCCTTGATCCCACAACCCTGTACTGGAGCATTCAACGATGTTGGACCCCGTAGGACCGACACCCCACTAGGACCTCCGCCCATCCAAAAACAAAAGGGTCACCCACCCTCACAGTGACCGCAGTCTGCCGAAGTCGACTTTCGACTTCCACCCCCTCTCCCGAATCGCAATGGGCAACTGCTTCCGGCTTCGGCTCAAGACATGTTGTCTCCACCCTGCTTTTGCCAAAGGCAGTGCTGTCTATAGCTCGATGAGATCACCTCCAATCTTCTCAATCTCCCGGGCCGAGTTGGATCTGCCTCAGGGCCCGAAGCTTCGGGGAGTCAAACAACTCCCTGCCCCTCCTGCTCCGCGAGGCCTTTTTGGCAACCAGCTTCTCGCCCTGGGCTGTCGGGCGACGACCGCCTCTCTTCCGACACGTTGAAATGCACGTGCTGCATGACATGCGGTTGGCAATGAACTCGTCCAACGAGCATCCGCAAATAAGTCATGCCACAATTGTGCTCAGTTACTCATCTTGTTTGCTTAAAGCTCACTTGGTTCACTTTGTTCACTTTGTTCGGTCTCAAGCTCCTCCTTCCGCCCTCTGACGTTGCGGATTGCCAGAGTCCCCAGAGGTTCAACTCATTCGCTGAGAAAAGTATTCCTGCAGGCTGATTCTCAACTCCAACTCGTCCCTTCGGCTCGATGTTGAGGATGTCCCGCCTGGCCTTTTTGCGTTGCTCCGTTCTTGTTCTCCGTAGATACAAGGGCAATCACTTCAAGGGGCTCAAGAATTACTTAAACATTCCTCGCTCATTGTCATCATGGGGTAATTTGGAGTAATGACTTTGAAATTGTCCAGAATGGAAGTCCGTGGAATCGAATTTAGAAGAATCGACTGAGAAAGTAAGGCTAAACAATTGTAAAACATGTTTCTTCATCATGGGTTAATTTGGTTTAGTACCCTGCAACTCGATTTTTCATTCTAGGCCCTTGCAGCTCACAAATAAACTCTGCACAGGCTGAATGTATATGGCCACATATGATTTCCTGGGTCCTAAACCGCGAACTTCTCCGTTAATTAACCGAGAATTGTGAAGACCTCAGGCTCAGGGGTGGTTATACACATTCAGCCTTTGAGCAGCAATCAGGAGCAGTTCCAGTAGCTGGAAACTCCAAAACCGGAAATCAGGAGCAGTTTAGCTTGAAACTCGGAAACTAGAACTCCAAGTGTGCCAGATGGAGGGTTGGAGGGTCGGTCCTGAGCTCTCTCTGACCAAAGACTCAAACCTGCGCAACCCTTGCTCCTGACTTTTTGGTGGCAAACTCTTGTATTAAAACACCGACACACGTCAACTGTCATCGCCTGCGCGGCAAACGGCCATGGACACAGCCTCAATCAGCGGGAAGCACAGTAGCGGGGGGGGGGGGGCGCAAGTCGCTCCAAGGTGGACAAGATCTGCAAGTTTTAGCTGCCAGATCCCGTCATTATAAAAACAGACTCCTTTGGGGAAATGGGGGTTGATCAAAAGGTCCGTTACATGGGATATTGGGGAAACCGGAAAAGAAGATGACTTTTCCACAAAATGAGAAAAGCTGCCCGTGGTCATTTGGGGGCCAGGAATATTGATCAACCCCCAGACGGACCCCCTTTTTGAGGAAGCACGCCTTCCGTGTTACGATAATTTGTAGGGGAGTAATTCCAGAACCTCAAAACCCATTTGCCAGCCTACACTCGTTTGACCTCGGAATCGCTCAAGGCAGGCAAGAAAAACCGCACTACCATCATTGTTTGTTGCATTTGTCTGTTTTTCTTTTTGGGGGGCCCAAAGCCTAAATGATTCGAAGGGGTTGTTCTTGGGGTGCTTTTGAACCAATTTCTCGTCATGGGAGTAAGCTAGTTGTTTAGGCCCTGGGCTGTGAATTGTAGCGGACCCGACATGGTGGACACCACAAATGGTGGACGGATGCATGTCCCAGGTGGCTCCCTTCCAATGCGCCCCCCTAAACTGGGGGGGGGGAACCTCCGAACCAAACCCCAACTTGGCGTGAGGCAGACCTACAACAAGCATGGCCTGCTCTTTGCAGGCTGGAAAACCGAACGGGGCCAAAACAAACCAACAAGCAAGAACAAACAAAGGAACAAACAAACCAACAAACAATTTAAAAAAAAAATAGCTGACTGACTGGCTGACAAATTCGCCAACCCAGCTAACACATTGCAAGAACTTCGTGGAAGCTTGTCTCCGGAAAGAGGACCGGACCTCCCGGTCCAAGAATCGGAGTGGCTTCCTTGGCCCCGTCTGCAAAGTTTTCGGAAAGACACCCGAACCGCCCGAGTGGCAACTCCGCCTGACCTGCTTGCCTGGAAATTCTTTTCAGATCCCAACATTTGGGTGTGCCATCTTTTTAAAATGAGAGTACCGTTCTTTGGTTGGTACAGGTTTGCCCAAACCACCATTAAAACAATGGGGGCTCATATAACCACCATTGTTTACCTAAGGATTGTCATCATCCAAGTTGGGTCAACCTTTATTTTAACGGGGGTTGGACCCTAGGGCTTGGCTTTGCAAAGCCAAAAAACGACCAAACAGTTGGTGGACCACTTAAGCTTGTGACAAAAAATCACATGTCCGTTGCAAGGCTCGTCTGTTCTTGAGGCACCCTCCAAATTGGCTTCGGCTTTCCTTTGGCTTCCCTTTAACACCGTCCCAACAAAGAACAAACTGAAAAAATCTCAGACACAGATTGAAATCCCAAGATTCACCCGTAAAACTGCGTTTCCCGAGACACCCAGAATGTCTTCCAACTTGAAATGCAAACTCCCCTCCCAAAGGCTTCTTCACCCTTGCTCGGGGGATCCCTTTCCAGTCGGTGAATTGTACAGTCCCAACTCAGTCAGATGTGCCCACCCCTCGTGCAAAGGTGGGAACACACCCTTCCATTTGGTTAAGACCCCTGGGACAAAAAAAAAATATCTCCAGTAGTGACAAATTCCTTCTAAAACCAACAAGGGAAAACAACCCCCTTTTTGTGGAAGACTATTTTTAGTGGGGGAGCCACCAAAAAAGAAGTTGGAAAAAGAATGGGTGCCACTGAACAACTGAGTTTTCAGCCAATGGAAGCACCCGTCCTCACCACAGGAAACCTAGGCACCACCTCCCAAGCTCCCCGCCAGAATAGCGTTGGCACCCAGTTTCGCCTTGGACCAGCCCCACTCGTTCTGGGACCCGTCCTGCGGCAAAGCGAATTGCGGCTTTTCCAAAATCAACCACTGGCATTGAAATGACCGCCCAAACCAACTTAAACAATCTTAAAGGGAAGATATCCTCACTGACTTATGGCAGCTGTTCCAAAATTTGGGAATGGAAACCCCGACACGGGAACGGGTTTTTCCCACTCGCGCATGCCCCTGCCACACATATTGCAAGTGAAACTACTTTCGACTTCGCGATTTCATGGAAGGGGACCCCCTTGCTGCCTTCTTGCAATCTTCCTCGGGCCCTGGACATGATGAGTTTGGGGAAACCACGTGATCATTTTCCTCAAAAGACAAGCCCAGGTGGTATGCCTAAGAGCCTCGGGACCTGGACCAGCTAGGAAAACGAGCCGATTTTTGGTTTCAGAAGCCACATCCCCAGCTTTCAGCGAAGGGGGAAAAAAGGAACATATCACCCAGCCATACCCTGGCCGCCCCTTTCTAACCTCAGCTTCCCTCACAAATTGGAGCCCATTCCCACAAGCCAAATCTAGGCTCAAAAAGCCAATCCAAAACCAAAAAGCCAAGCCAAACCGCCCAAAAAGGCCGCTGTTTCAACAGTTGGCTTCACCAACCCTGATTGCGGCTGAGGGGTTGAAGATTGTTTCCAGGTTTGAAGGGGAGTTGACTGGTAAATTGAGTCATAATCAACAACTGGCATTGAAATGGCCACCCAAACCAACTTAAACAATTTTAAGGGGAAGATATCCTCACTGATTTATGGTTAGGACACTCCTTTACTAAACTTCATACTTCTCCCCGGCCATTGGTGAATTCTGATCCTCAGGATGTTCCTCGAGCCCAACTCATTAGAATTCCGTTGGGCACGGCAAGAAAACAAACTAAGTCCTGATCATAAAATGTGATTGTGAGCGCGTATCCGCGAACGGGTGAGAAATCTCTCTGTGAACATCACTCCAAAAGAAGCTAACTGTAAATGGGCATCCCAAAAGTGGTCATGTTTGCATCAAACAGGGAAATACAGTTTGCAAACTTGCAGACTTGCCCTTTGCCTTCCACGTGAAGGAGAACCCTCCAAACAGAAACGTAGGTGGGCAGGGTGCTTGTGTGGTTCTTGAAGGGAAACCGAAAGGAACACCACATTTTGTTTTTGGGAGGGTCGCCTAAAAAAAAACACCCACATATGGAAACAACTCGCCTTGGGGCCCAAAGAGTGTCTTAACCAGCAAACAGGGACATTTTCCTGGGAAGTATCTCTATCTTGGGGGGGTCCAAATAACCACTTTGACACCCTGAGGTTTTTTTTTTTTGTCTTTTCGGGCAACCCTTTTGGGGGTTGGCTCAAGATGGCCCTTTTTCTATGACACATTCCCACATCGGAAGCCGGGGAAATGCCCCCCCTCGGCGGGCTCCAGAGTCTCGACCATGAGCTTGTCAATCTCGGTCTGTTTGGTCACCTGGCGCTTGTCGAAGGGGTCGAAGGGGTCGAAGAGGCCGAAGAGGCCCAAGTCAACACTGCGGGTTTCTCTTTAACCTACCAGTAGTGACTGGAATGAGGACTCTGTCTCTCTCCCTTTAACCTACCAGGAGTGACTTGGAATGACGACACTCTCTCTCTCTCTCTCTCTTTCCGCTGCTCGAGTAGACCTGGCAGAAAAGGAGAGCAAGAGAAAAGCCCCTTGCATGGCCCCAAAGAAATGGGCGCAGTGCGGAAAAGGAGAGCTCGGGCCAATTTTTCCCGGGATGGAAGACTGACGTTAACCACCAAAAAAGGAAACATGGGTGCCCACTGCCCAAACCCTGGCTGTGGAATGCACCCCACCGAAAGCGGTAGACTTTCGCGTCGTGAACTGGGAAACTCTGATAGTCAGTCAACTAACAAGTCGTTCAAACCCATGCCTCCATTGGCAAATTGCCATTCACACACTGGCAATCAGGACTCCCCTTAGGACTTTCATGGGCCTCATCGCTCGTCGTACCCCCCCCCCCGTTTCCCCCCTGCTCAACTAACCCACGACCAATCAGAAATCTCCAAACTCACTTCCTGCGTGGCTGGGCCAAAAACCGTCGACACTTCTTGTCGTTTCGGAACCCAGGGAGGGGGGTAATTATTCCCCGCACAAACCCACGAAACCCACCATTTGGGGTGAGGTTGTGTGAGGTCGTGAAACAAAAAGAAAGAAAACATCACATACCTGACATAATGCGGTTGGGGGGCTATTCCCCGCACAAACCCACCATTTGGGGTGAATTCGGCCGTGTGAGGTCGTGAAGAAAAACACGTCACCCGGCAAAAAAGAAATCGCCCACCCGCCCGCCTCCATGCCAATGAGCTTGGGCGCAATGATGTCGTTGACATTCGCCACCGCCTGGCGCCAGCGAATCTCTGGGCCGAACTTGACGGGACCCACATGTAACATACGGAGACAAAAGTATACGTCCAAATAGGCGACCCGCAAAATGGTAGTGTTTTTTTGTGATATCCCTTTAAACTCACCGAAAATAGGGCAATCATTTGCCCAACAACTATAATCTCATCAAACCTGGTAGTAGACCCTCGTTCCAAAGTTGCCAAGGAGGTTTTGGGCTCTTATTTGCATAACTGCAATTGGTGTTCCCTTACCCTTCGCTGCATGTATCCAGGACCTTCTTGACATGTTTGTGGCGTGAGGTGTTTGTGTTTGTGTTTTTTTTGGGGGGGGAGGAGAAGGTTGGTGTTTAGAGGCGAGGTGTTTAGAGGCAGAAAGTGGTTTTGGTGTTTAGAGGCGAGTGGTGCCCCTGATTTGAGAGTGGCTTAAAGTCTGAAAGGGAAATTCAAGGAAGCCAAACTTTGTGGGGTGAGTAAGACCCGTGCGAAGTCGAACACCAGGGGCGGTCATGTTTTTTTGGGGTTGTTTCAAGGAAAACCAAACAGCCCAACCCCCCCCCCCCCCCTGCATTTTTGGAAGATAGAGACCCCAACAAATAAAAGGAGATACTTCAGCAATTAGTTCAGCAATTCGTTCGATTCTTTAAACGGGTTGCTAGAGAGAGCGGTTTCGCAATTAGGACGTCCAAAAACACATAGTTTTTTTAGATGTTCGGCAAAAGGAGGCAGGAACCCCAAACCAGCAAAGAGCCAGCAGGGGGAATCAAGCCTGGGACCCCTGTTTTGCGACACCGGCTCCCCGAAGACTACGTTTAGTGGTCTCTGGAGACACATTTTGAACCCGGGGCCGCCAGTTTCAGTTGGATGGTGTAAATCGGGGTCAATACATTTCTAATACCGTAAAAAAGAAAAACAACACGACACACCCTGTAAAAACACACACCCACACACGACGAACCACAACAAACACAAACAACAAGTTAACGACGCATAAACCAATCATCTTGGGACACCCAACGCAGGCCAAAGCCCCACAACAAACAACCAAATCCCAGATAAATCAAACCAACAATGAGACACCCAAGCCGCGCGGGAAATCCATCCCCGCGACAAACAAAGCAACCCGACAGATCAACCCAATCAATTTGAGACAAGCCGCGCGCCGCGCGGGAAATCCCGGAGAAAACAAAAACAAAACAAAAAGCGACAAGAGACAATTCCCGGGGGAAACAAAAAAAAAGGCAAGATAAATTGCCGGCACGAAAAAGAAAAAAACTGGTAAAAAAATGACAAACAAAAACACAACGGCTCCAAAGCTCCGGCGCCTTCAGCACGCCCTTGCCCAAGAGCCGCTGCTTGTCGCCGTCCCGCAGCTCCAAGGCCTCATAGACGCCTCGAGGCATCGAGGCCCGGTGGATGACGAAATGAGTTGCAAGGGGGATGAAACACTAGCTCCTCCAGTAGAGAGGTTAGAATAAGGGTACCCATTTCTTTTTCTGTAGTCGATTTTAGTAGGGGAACCCTCCCCCAAAAAGGGGGGAAAAGTGGCACTACTGGGGGACCTAGAACAGCGTTTGTTGCGGTATTTGCAGGTGGATCAGATCAGACACCAGGGTGGATGCAGGTGGTGCAAGAAAGTCAACGGAATGATTGGATTCCCCTAAAATACCACGAAACGCCATGGTTTCAACCATGGTTTCAAAGTGGTGCGCACGGAAAATCCGTCCAAACAGTGTCACCCCAACGGCTTGAGCTTGACGCTGATTCCTAGGCCAACCAGTTCACGGAAAGGCCATGGAGTCAATGGCCTTTGGCCCCAAAGAAAGCATCCAAGGAACATATGGCTGTGGCTCAACAAACTGGAATTCCAAAAAGAAACCCTGGTAAGTGGAAACATGGACCAAAACCTGCGGTTTGCCCCTCCTGTTTAATTTTGAGCCACACCCATACAGGTACCCCTCAAAGAGGGGGGGGGAAGGGGGCCCCGAAAATGCTTTTGGTTTTTTGTTTTTCCGTGTATGCTCTCCGGACAAAACCACGGGGAAAAGGATACCCTCCAAAACAGACAGCCCAGTTGAGCCATGTTCAAAACTCTTTGTGTGGCCTCGGGTCATGATCATCTAAAACTGAATCACTCGGTTGCTTTCTGCGAAAGGGTTTGAAACAGAGTTTCGGGAGAGAATAAACAGGCCCAATCCCACCAACAAGAAGAGATTGTTTAAGTCCCCCAGTCCCAAGGGCAAAGCGGTGCCCTCGGCTGGCCAAACACGAACCAAAACAGGGTGCCAGTTGTAACAAGATAAAGAAACCCAGCAAGGGCAGAGACAACCGAAAGCAAGCACAAAGCAGCAAACCAAGCAGGCAAACAATGCAGCGAAGCAAGCGAGCAAAGCAAACCAAGTGCGCACCGTTCCCAATCCCAAGTCCTGACCAACCACCAGCAACGCCACCACCGACCACGAAAGGCCGCAGCTCCTTTTGCTGCGGATTTCCAGGTCGCCGTGATGAGGCGCCGACGTGATTGCAAGCAGAGTTGCCGGAACGAAAAAGCTTGAGCCAAAAGCCGCGTTGGGCTTTGGCATGAAACATGCTATGATAAAAGTACATGCCCCCAAAAACACCCCCCTCGCCTGTACAAAGAGAGGAAGTGAATTTGGAAGGGCGCATTGGCCATTGAAGTTGAACAGCAACAAACAAGACAAACAAAGCCGATTAGGCTACCAGGGTTCGCGACCCCATACCCGGGCACTCATTGGTGCCCGGATCCCGCCACCACCCCGAATTACGGGTATGGGGCGGATTCTCGCCGGTAGCCAAATCAAACAAGAGAAAGCAACAAAAGAAAAGAACAAAGGAACAACTTCGGAATGGCCGGCATGAAGCCAAAGAATTGTCATTTGCGTTGCAACCACATTGAACCATTCGATTCGAGTGGATTTAATCTTTAATTATTGGATTAGGCGCATTGGCCGGTTGGTTGAAACATGGTGCATAGACCAATGAGCCTTGGTTATAAATTAGCACCGTCTGGGCGCGCGATCACTCGAGGACAACCGCCATGGATACCGCCAGCAGCGATCCGCGGTTCAGGTCCGAGTAGGACATCACCGGCAGCGGTGCAGGGCACCCGTGTTCTTCACCTCAGCACCTTGATGAGCATCATCACCAGCAGCAGCAGCGGTGCAGGTGGATGCAGATCACCAGCGGCCATAGACACCGCCGAGAGTGACTGCCTTGCTGCGGCGATTCACACCTGGCAGGCAATCGCAGCTTGCGCGAATAGCGCACAGCTGCGCATGCAGTCGAATTCTGGAATGGCGAATAGCCCAAACATAGAAATATTACAGGGAGCATTGTCCATTATGTGAATTCCGGAATGAAAGCACGCGCGCGTTGGCGCCGCTACGCAAAAGGTGCAGACGGTCACCAGGTATTACCGATGTCGTCCGCCGCCGTGCCGTCCCCTCCCCTTGTTGACGTTCCAGTCCCCAGGAGGAGGAGGCACGGTCTCGGCCAACTCATCGTCCGCACCCCAGGTAGGGGTATGCGGCGAGTTCGGATTCTCGAACTCTCGTGGATCACCCTGCATGTGCGGCTGCCAACCCTGCTGCATTGCGCCAGGCCACATTTGCGGCATCATGCCAGCCATTGGCTGTTGCATGTACCCTCCCATTGGGAAAGCGGGGTACATCGGACTTGGGAACGGGAAAGGGGCTGCCTGAGCACCCTTGTATCCCGACCCGCGAGCATCAGGCTGATACCCGCCAGTGGGAGTTCTCGATCTGGCGGATCCGCCACGACCGAACTGCCCTTGTTGGTAGCCGTATTGGCCACCCTTGCCTTTGTACTGATCACCTTTGTGACCCTTTCCTGGGAACTGGTCACCCTTGTGACCTCCGCCCTTGGGCCAGGATTGCGCAGGGGCTTTGCCCTTTTGCTGATCACCCTTTGATCTGGATTCAGTAGCAGACCGTTGGTCTCCCCTAGGAGTGGCTGCCCGCCTGTGGTGTTTCCCAACCGGCGGGTCGGCAAAGACAATGGCGCATTGGCCGTCGCGCCGCGAAGCGGGGACCATGTCAACCTTATTGTCCTCGACATAAATGTATGCCTCAGCATACTCAATTGGGGCCGTGATGGATCCACCACTTGCCCGCAAAGAGTCGATATTCCAATCAAGAACAGTGGAAGCGTCGAAACTCGGATCCTCAGTATTGAAGTCCGTGAGGCGTCGCTCAGCCTGTACCAACGACATTATGATATCCGCGCGTGAGGCGCCTAGGCCATACAGCGGAACCAAATACCCGTCCTCAATCCCGATGCGGTAGGCATCAAAGATATGCACAGAGAGGTAAAGGGCAAATGCTGAATTTAGACTGCCCTTTCTCGTCATATGACGACCCCATTGCGCCGCCTGTTGCGGGTGGTCGATTAAATATGCCATGACAGACATATTGTCGGGAATCGAGACGCCAGTGTTGCTCTCCTCGATGAGCAGCTGCTTCGCTACCCACCGCTCGAGAGCCTCATCACTCGCCCGCACACAAGCGTGAGTGTCCTTTGAGGTGACCTTTGCAACCTCCTGAAACGCAACTTGCACAATATCCGCATTGGGAATGTGCACAAGATGCGGCGCGCAGCGCAAACCGGTGATCATGCAGCTGACCACCTCGCGAATCGGGTTTACCGATGCCATGAGAGGGGCCCACGCGTCGGTCTCCCCTTCATGCCAGCTGCTGGGGCGGACTGCTTTGAGTTCGCTCAGCCAGATTGGCTGTCCATGCTTAACCAGAGCGCGGACGGTGCCTGGCACCCATTCACGATAGAAAATCGGCAGATGGCAACCATTGCATAGAATGGTGCCATACATGTTCAAATGCGCGCACCGAGGGCACCAGTAGTCATGCATGGGAGCATTGTCCCATGAAAATGACACCCCTCTCCGCGGTCCCTGAACATTCAACTCACGGACCGCCCAGGGGCGGATGTATATTACATCCCCTTCCTGATGCAGATAGCATGCGCGCCAGAATGGCGCATGTATCTCTTCCCGCACGGCGATCAAACCGCGTCGGGTTTTGTAGATGCCGGCGGCTTCCTCGATGGCCATCCACTTTAGGTCAACGGCCACAACGACATGGCGCTTGTCCATGTACTTGACGCGGTCGTCAACATAAAATTCGCCCTCATTTATTGGGGCTGGGCAACTTGAGGAAAGGCACCTTTGCGCCCTCCATCCCAATCATGATCTCCCCCCTGCAGACCTGCTCAGGTCGCATGGGGAAAACTGTGATGGCGAATTTGCCAGGCCTCCGGATGCACCTCGTTTTGAGGGCGGACCGATACTCGGCCATCGTCAGCAGCACGTATCCCGTATAAGGGACTTCTGCTGCTCCCATCGGCCTAAGCAAAGGCCCCATAGGCGTTCGGTCACGCAGTGCCCAACGCTTGAAAACTTTGAACGGCACGTCCCTCCCGATTAGGGTGGACCGCGCAAAAAGCACCTCATTCGGGCGCACACTCGTGCCATCTGTCCTCCAGACTTTCCGTATTAGGAGCTCGACTGGAGGGTACGATGGGCTTTCCTTTGCGAGAGCACCCGCCCAGGTCGCTACCTCGACACTCGTGCACTTGTGGATCCCGTATAGGGCCTCAAGTAGCGTTGAGATCAGAGTCATTGACATCCAACCTCCCAGAATGTCTGGAACCGTCCCAAACAAGAAGGGAGGCTGCTCACCGGGCTTCACGTTTAACCGCGTAGGGTCAGTGTTGCCCGACAAAACTTCTAGCAGCATTTGCGATTCCCTGGAGCTTCGTCCAACAAACGCCGACACATCCCTAATTTCGGGGAAAAAATGGAAGATGTCATTTCCGGCAGGACAGGCGATTCTGCCTGCTATCCCGCCCTGTGCATCAATCACAACCTCTTCACCCTCGTATGTGAGGTTGTAGGTGCTCGTAATCGGGCACACACCGGGCTTAGCCATCAGTGCCTCTTCCAACGACGCACCTGTTGGGAGGACGCCCTGTACGTGCGACTTGGTACCTATGGGACCAGTACTCGCAGACATAAGCCGATAATTTTCGGCACGAAAGAATGGAAAAAGGTTCTTCATCCTTTCAATTTCTTCTTCAGTGGTGCGCCACGCCTTTGCCTCATAGTAAGGCGGCTCCTGCTTTGAGGGCACTAGGTCGCGGTCACCCATTGATGAGAATTTGTCCACATATGGACCCATTCCCTCATCGTCTACATAACTCTCGTGATCTTCATCCGAGACGTACTCCTTGGGCGGCTCGCCCAGAGCGTCCAGATCGACCTTACCAAGGTCGACCAACGCCGGAGAATCCAGGACTCTCTGGATCCTCATGAGCTCGTTCCTAAACTGCTCAAAGCCTCCGGCCTTGTCAATCACGGAGGTCGGCATGGCGCCCTCCCATGATTCTGGAAACATGCACACGTTCGTAGGGGAAAACTCGTCATCGGAAATATCCCGATCACGCTCCCGTACGTCGCTGATTAGTGTCACATCCAACGAGCCGCCTAGGGCCTCGGGACGCGACGCTTTCGCCGGATGCGGCTTTGCGCTCTTTGACGCTACAGCAGCCTCATTGGCCGCTTTGTCCTTCTTCCCGTCACCCTTACTCCCCTCCTTGTCCACATCCATTTCGGACGGCTGTGCGCTCCCCCCTGCTCCGCCCATTGGCGGTTCAGAGGGTTGAACAGGGGATTCCTTTGTACGGGCTTTGCCGTAATAATGCCCTGGGATCTGCACGCTCCCAGTGGAGCCACCGCCAGCCTCTCGCGGACGCTTGGCGGTGTGCGCCGACCCAGTATGGACAGCAGGCGCCGATCGCCTAGGAAGGCCCTTACTGGCTGACAGAGAAGGAGGAGGTGGCTTCATTTTGGGAGCCGGCTCCGCCTTGGGCTCCGATTCCGGTTCAATTACGCAGGACTTGAGGTCGAAACTTTCAGACCTCAAAAGGCCCGCGCAATAGGAACGGAAAACGTCCTCAACTTCCCGAGCAAGGAACTCGGGATGGTCATCCTCCCTCGGAGGTGTTCTCCAGCCGTCGTATCCATTGAGCAGATTCCTGCCCACGATTTCATTGAATCGATACGTGCCCAAACCGGCATAGCGGTTGGCAGCCCGAAGAACATTACAAAATCTTTCGACCTTTTCGGTCGCCGCAATGGCCGCAGCCATCTGAGGGTGAATATACCCAGTTTCAATCATGCATCCTGCGGCTTCGCGCAAGCATGATCTTGCACGCCACAGATTCGCGGCGGCCTTGTAAAAATCGCAGTATTCAACGTTCCACGTTGCGTCCTGCGCGCTGAGCTCATCTTCTCCGCTTTGGGAGTCGGGCAGAGTGAGCCCCAACCGGACCTCTCGACCGCGGAATACGTCGGCGGAGATCTGGTTCGAGTTCGGCTGATCCTCCAGCGGAGGACGGGGAACATATTGTTTCCCTGAGCCGACACTAGACTCATTTGCCGATTCCCTGTTTGGATGCCTCCCTTCGGTCTGCATCTGATTAAAACGTGCGACCAGGTCCGACCGAGGGCCAATCGACAATGGCCCAAGGTTCTCCTCAGCCCAATCAGCAAGCGCTTTGGCTCCCGCGTGATGAATTTCATCGGCATTCATCGTGTCAGACATAATGGCCTTTGACAGGAAATCCCAGTCGTACTCGCCGAAGCGACGATCAGTTGCTGAAGCATTGTCCAGCAGCTGGAAAAACTCATCCTCTGACAGGCCTTGCCACAGAGGTAGAGCGAGGGCATCCTCAATGGAATTAGCCTGAATAGGGTAAAGAAGGCGCCTTGGCCAGGCCCCGTTCCTCCACGCCGCCAACGCTGGCGGGTAACCTGCTCTCCGGAACAGGTAGTGCACTGCGATGCAGGCATCCGCGCTTTCAGCGGGCGCATAATATTCCGAATCCGGACCAGCTTCATGGTCTCCGGGTTCAGACGGATCATCGTCGCCATCGGGTGGATCGGGTCCACCATCCCCACCAGTCCCGCTCCCATCCATAGGATCGTCGCGGCCCGGGAGCTCATCGGCAGGGGAGGTAGGGGAATCTCCCTCCGCCCCATCGCCGTCCCCATCATTGTCTCCACCCGCAGCGCCTTGGCTGGGTGAAGCCCTTTTGGCCCCGCCTGCATCCGCAGGTTCGGGCTGTACATCCTGACCAACAGGTTTGGATGCTTCGGGATGGGAAGCCATCCCCATCGACGCATCGGTCGACAGGGACGGAGTGCTGTCTCCTGGTTGAGGATTATCCCCACCAGCGACATCTGGAACGCTGCCCCCACACTTAGGTGGCGGCTCCGCCTGGTTAGGCTTCGCCGGCTCAGACAGACTAGCCGGGGGGCTCTTCACTGCCTTCCGCGGTGGAACCTCGGGCCGAGGGTGCCTCGCTATTCGCGGGAGCGCATCCCCCCGAACCCCCATCGGTCGGTGCGTCAGCACCTGCCGCTTTAGGCACGGGTGGGCCCGTGACCTCAGGTGCTTTGACCTCGGGTCCTTTAGCACAAGGAGCGGCACCCTTTGGCGGAGGGCCAGCGGCCGAAGACAGGCATGGCAACGACCCTCCCACCTTAGGTGGCGCGCAGCTGGGACCCCTTGCGGCCCCACCTCTCCATCTGTTAGCGGCTTCGCGCTTGGACAGGGATGGAAAGTCATCAGAGTACGCGTCCTTGGGAAGCTCGGGAGGATCAGGCTTAGCCTTCAACAACTGCTTCCCGGTAGCAGGCTTCAAATCTACTCTGTGGCCGCCTGTTTTAGACGGACCACCAGTCGTGGTCGGACTATACCCGCACGCCTGCGCTGGCTTTGCAGGTATTGTCCCCCTCTGATTGCCGCAAACAGCCGGCGAGAGACCGCGACTTGCGGCTGACTGGCCGAAATCGGCCATTGCTTGGCCCAGCCTCTGCCTCCCCGTTGCGGGCGGCGTCGAGGACCGGACGCGCTGAGCCATTGTCTGTGGCCCATTTCCCGCGTTGGGGCGAGGAGCAGACTGCTGCTCAGACGCTCTTGCATCGGTCGCGGCAGGCGCTTTGGCCGACGACACACGGCTTGTGGCGCATGGGCCACTCGACATCGTTCTAGGAGCAGAGATTACCTCCGCCCATGGCGCATCCTCAGATGAGGACCACCGGTCGACCGGTGTGAGGCCTGCCCCGACTCCGCACTGCTTCGCAGCGCTCAGATATGACTCCGATGGTTTCATCAGAAGCTCCTGTTCTACCAAGAAATCCAGAGCAAGGGCCAGGGCTTCCCGGACCTCGTCACTCATTGAGTACTCACGCCTCAGCAGACACACCAGGTCGGTGAACGCCGAGACAAGACCCATAAACTGGTGTCCGCCTCTCTCGAGACCGACAACGCCGCCGTTTAGGCTCTTCTTTGAGCAGCCGAACCACATCGCGTTGGATGGGTAGGCTGGGAAACCGGCGTCGCGGCACTTCATGAAAAACGTGGTTGCGACCTCCTGCATGGCTGTCCCATGCCAAACGATGCCCGGACCCGACAAGATTATCGTCGGTGCCTGGCTCCGGCCGCCCTTATTGGCGAACGCCTTCATGGCATCGATGTTTTCATCGATGATCCTACCCGCATCGGGGCTGGGACCATACGTGTTCTCGGACTTGCGCCATTCGGTCAGCCACAGGCATTTGGTAAAGATGATGAATATATCATCTTTAGCGCCCGCAGGAGCACCTGCATGTACCGGGTCAGCTAGTTTCTGGCTGACCACGGCACGGAGGAGCTCAGCTACTGACGTCCTCCAGCGCGTATTCGCCGGTTTTGGCCGGGAGCTTTGTCCGGATGGTCGTCCACTGCTCCTGAAGCTTTGCTTCAGTAATGGACTGACCCGCGCTGCCGGTAACCCAGTGTGAGGGTCCAACCAGCACCACAACACGAGATCCCTCTACACCTATGTAAGAGACCTTGTTTGGCTTGCATCCGCTTAGCAGCTCGGCGCATAGGCCAGCCGCAGCGGAGGGGTTGACGTATCCCAGCATTGTGAGAACGAACCCCAAATTGTCCGGCCCCTCGCAGCCGGCGTATTCCATCGCCGTTACGGGCCAAATCATGGAAATAATGTACGCCCGGACACTGAACGCCCATGATTCCCACATCTCCCGCACAAGCTCATACGGTTGGCGGTCCTGACGATCAGGGTAGATGTTACCGCTGATCGCGCTCATGAACTCACTGCATTGAGTGGCTGCGTTGGCCAGCGCCGCTACCGCGTGCCCTGGCACATGGTACATGAGCTTTGCAGCCCCTGAAAAGGGAAGGCCGCCAGCCAATGGAAAGAACTTTCCTTCCGATGCGGGAACATAGTGCTCCCAGGTTTCGAACAGCGGGCAGCATCGTACCTCGCCGACTTCGCGGATCTCCTGGGGAAAGAACTTAAAGTCCACCTCGCCGCCGGGCTTAGCCGGGGGAACCGACGCCTCACGTGCCACCGACCCGGCGGGAATTTCCGCCCCAATGGTCAGCGCTACGCGGTTGGCGCCGTGACGTATCCATCCGACCTCTGCCGAATGAGGGTTTACCTCAAGCACAGGGTTCCAAAGGTGCGTGGCAGGGTTATGCGACAGCAAGTTCCCCGCCACAGCAGACGTCCCTTCACCAATCGTTTCTTCTTTGAGAGCGATTGCCTCGACACGAACGCGGAACTGCCTTATCACGCGTTGGTGTGCAGGCCCCTTCTCAGTATGCTTGTACGCCTCTTGGGCGTTCCTACCGAGAGGGCGTAGCAAAAGTGCCAGACGGACGGTTACGCCCAGGCCAATATGGCTGAGACAAGAGTAATAACTCTCAAGACAGACGGGCTTCGTCGATGTCCACACGCCTGTTAGCGTGTCGGCATCTCCGAGCGATGCAACGGCATTCCCATGGCCCAATATGTTCCATAGGGAAGAGAATTGTGTTCCATGAACCCATCTCTCGTGCATGCTGGCTGCATTGAGCTCTGTGCAGTGCCGCATCGGGAACACTAGATACAAGCACGGGATCACCGGCGTGCCAATCCCCGATTTCCTTGCTCGGCATGGTAAGCGGCTTAGCGCGTTTCCAGTCAATCAGGTGAAACAAGGTGGGGGGAATCCCTATTTCATCCATGATGAAATCCACAAAATCATCATAGGAGCACCACAAGGCATCAATCTCCTTGCACATGGATCCTACTTCAAAAGCATGTGCATTGACCGTTTGCATCTTTGCCAGCGCATCGGCCGAGATGCAATGAATTGCCTTCATATACCCAACCACCGCCTTGGGTGGGGTACAAAGGGCAGTTGGGCGCTGGTATGCCCAGGCCTTGAATGCCTCCTCGGCTCCTGCCGGCTGTACATTCGAGGGCATATCTCTCCTACCCTTTACAACGGCCGCCTGCATGGCGCGAATAACATTTTTATTTGCCGCTTGGAAAAAGGTCTGCCAGCGTGAGTCGACCTTCGCCATCTCGTACAGCCAGTTCCCGCCTCGGGGAACCAGTGAAGGGGAAACGGCGGTAGACAATGTCATTTCGATCAGCGAGTTCCGAGTTGGCCCGCAGTGGAGCTCGGGCTCGCGCGGCATTGCCTCGCAGATGATTATGGCAGCCGTGTAGACGCTTTGGTCACTCAGCTCCACTTCACCTAGAAGCATGGCCTGGAGAATACCAGCCACGCGTAGGCGACGGTATTTCTTGATGGCCGGGACGAAAGACTTGTCCTCAATCATGCCCGTGTCAAATCCCTCCAGTAGGTTGAAAATGCCGGAAAAGGCACCGACAACCTGAGGGTCCTTGACACCGTCCTTGACTTGCACCAACTGCGTTTCAGCAGTGGTGCGATAACCGTACTGATCGGACTTTGCCGTCAAGTGCGGGTAGCAAATTCTAAGGATTTTCCGATAGCCGAGTAGGCCTCTCATCTGACAGCGCATTGGCTGCGTGCTTCGCTTCCGCTGGAAGCGGACCCAAGTTGCAGGCGCAGTTCGGGTTCATATAGTCCGCCTGCTGCCGCGCCGCCAAAGATGAACCTCTCGAGCGCGGGGCAGCGCCCGCCATTCCGCCGGCTGCGGATGCAGCCGCTGCCATGGCGCGAGTTTGCGCCCGGGAAGCGGTTGGGTAACACCAACACAGAAATGAATAATCACTCAAAGGTGTGTAAACCTCGAGTGTCAACTGTATCAGTATGGAGGGGTAATTCCCCTGGCGTAGGACCGAATATGGTCATGCCTAATGACAAACGGTCGTGCATTGACAACGATCCCATTACACAACTGCATAGGAAACTGCAAAGCTATCCTATGAACATGCCCACCCGGGCGGGAACTAACACAAACACAAACCAACTACTTGAGGCGAATGTGCCTGAACTAATGTCGCGAATTTGCGGTTGTTAGTGCAGCATGACTAATGCTGTAGTGAATAATGTCCATCAAGTCTACTCAACTCGAGACTGTTTGAAGAGCAGCGCGGGACACATATTTTACAACTAAATCATGCACAAGAGGATCAACACGTGTAGTGCGATACATCCTGTTGCATTTGAAAACTGGGAAAGAGTTCACATGTCGTGAAATACAAATTAATGTCAACGCATGCACATGGTCCTTATTTACAAGACATGAGCAATAGTGTACAACACGGCTATAGCGGTTTACGCCAAGCTTGACAAGAACATCGCGATTAGCAATCCAGGTATTTGGCTGTATGAAAATGCCTACGGAAAACTCCGTGTTCAGCGCGTGCTCAATTAAGTCGTTTAGACATGATTGGCACTGCTCTACCTGGTCACGTGCGCGCCTGATCTTGCTCCAATTCCCTCGCGTGGATGCATCGATCAAACTGCTATATCTACATAACAAAATGTTAGGTCTGGAGCCTTCAATTGTACCCCGTCTAGGGATAACAGGGCAAAGATTGGCCGGTCTAACAAAGTAGGTAAGCCATCTACCAAACTGAGGTTCAGGCGTTATGCCAAGCTCAGAATCGACGAAAACGTTTCGCGCATCGCAAACATTTGATCGATCCTCAACTATGTCAAAAACCATGTAGCTGGATTCAGCTAACTGGATGAATTTGTTGAAAAATGAATTTTGATCGGTTTCCATGCGTACCCCCCTAATTGGGGGGAGAACAGGTGCAGCAGGCTTTACGACAGGGAGGGTGGGATGGCTAATGAATTTCTCCAGGAATCCTGGATTAAACATTCCTAAAGTCTGCAAATTCCTACCCCATGTCACCTTATCTACGCACGCTTTGGTGAGAATGTCCGCGCCTTGGTAATGCGATGGACATGCTACGAACGAAAAATCTGTTCATTGTAGACTTCATTGAGCCAACTAATGTCGATTCGCTGAGTACGCGACATATATCGCATGTTTGGGTTGTTCCCAGTGATAATGATGCGGCATGCGGCCTCATTATCTTCCATACAATTCACCGTGACAGGCTTACCGGTGCCTTGACCGATAGCAAACTGCCAAAGCTGTGCAAGTGGCATGCCTTCCTTGGCCACGCCATGATCTAGTGCAACGATCTCCGCTTCGGGAGTCGATTTGGATACCGAAGTTTGCTTCTTGCTAACTGCGGTAATGGGAACATATGTCCTTGGGCCGACTAGGCAAATAAGGACACCAGATGTACTCTTGGAATCGGTACGATCTCCAGCGAGATCGGCATCGCAGTAAGCGACGATTTCGATGTCACTAGGCTTATCGCAGACCCACCCGTATAGGTGTAGGTCTAGCGTCGAGTTGATATAGGAAACAATCCTATGAAGCTTCTTGTCACACAGTCGATTCCACTTAGTGATCCGACTGGCCAAGGCCTGTACAGGTCTAATTAGGTCGTATCGACCCATTCTAGCTCCATACAAAATTTTCATTAGAACTGCAGCCGCGGCGTCGCCTAGTACACCGGGCTGTTCGGCAATCACGTCTGTCGGGCAAGGAGATGGCTGCCCAAACAGCTGATCTACCTCCGGGTTGATAGGATTCTCATCGAACTCCGGTTTACTTTCATCCAGAAAAGGCGTCTCAGCCTTCACCAGAGGTCTAGGGTACTTGGGGAGGCATAGCTCCTTGTACCTGTCAACGCATGCTTCCATGAAGCACGCTTCGTTATATTTGATGATCTTCACCCGAGCCGGGTCGAATTTGACCTCGTCAGCTCGAAGTCGTTTCTCTCCGAAACGAATGTCAGGCATCTCTTTGGATGGTGGATGATCCACAGTCCAGGCAGTGCGAGGGTCGAAGAAACCCTGTACATCTGCTGCAGCAAACTCATGCTCGCAGCCCAGATACCGCTTGAGGGTACCCGGCGGTTCCATTGTAATTACCCGACCAATGAGGTCCCATCCGATCGATAGGTTAGCGGATGGGCCACCCATCTTAAAATCATCAACATATACCACAAGAAAAAGCTTATACTTAGGGTGATAAAACACACTCGGCCATTCCGGGACACGGATAAATCCGACCTCAATAAGCCTCGCTTCGCAATGCTTTTCCCAGAACGTGCCGGCATCAGGATGCCCGTATAGGGCAAGAATCAATGGACAGACCGGATCGTCATAGCCAGCATCTACCCATGCTTGCGGCCATTGATCCTTAGGAAGACGCACCCATGTCGTGGGACCCAGTAGCTTAGCTTGGGTATAGGCGGATTCGCCATCACTGACTTGTAGTGCGTGACCAGGCAACATGCCATATGCATCACACATCTTGCCTGCGGCCATTGTTGCCGGGCATGAGGTAGCTTCGGAAAACATGGCCCAGTGATTTGACTGGTCCCTCACAAAGCATCCCTCAAACACTACTCTCCCTTTGTACTTCCTATTAGGATCATCCTCAGGGAGTTCATGATTCTTTTCCACACATATGTCAAAAATTCTTCCTACATGGACTGTTTTGCCGTTCGCTCGCGCCTCGGCAGCAACTTTCTTCCACTCTCTAACTTTCGACTCATCCCAACACCCCAACTTTCGGAGCTTTGTCCACTCCTTGAGGAGAGCTGCACGAGCCTTGTCGTTACCAGCTTGCTCCTTCTTCGTCACAGGCCTTGCTACACAGGCGTAAAAAGTTGGTATGCCCTGTAGGTTGGGTTGATGCCCCGAAGGTTTGTTCGATCTGGGCATCGGCGGAACAGGATCTCCATTTAACCCTATGGCGGGACCAGCAGGGTACCCGCCGGTACTGCCGAAGCCATTAACCCCCCTGACGGTTACGTCGGGTTGTTTGACAGTGATCTTGGCATCAACAATCATGACTTTCTCGAGTATGAGTTGAGCGATCCTGTCTCCAGGTCGAACTCGAAACTCATAATCAGAGTGATTAAAAAGCATCACTCTCACTTCTCCCGAGAAATCAGGGTCAATTACTCCTGCACCTACGTCTAGCATGTGCTTGACTGCAAGACCTGATCTCGGTGCGATGCGGCCGTAAACTCCGCTTGGGAAAGTAAAGGCGCATCCAGTTTGCACAAGAGCACTTCCCTTAGCGGGAACGATGATCTCATCGCACGAGCTTAAATCTAAACCCGCAGAGCCAGGCGTCTGCCGAGTAGGGAGTGTTGCATAATTGTTCAACATGTGGACGAGCAAGGCGTCCTTGTCTCGTCTCCATGCACACGGATCGGCCTCCGTTACCTTAACAGGCGCAGCAGGAGCGTCGTCCTCCTCGCTCAAGGTAGCAGGGGCAGCCGCATAGGGCTTATGCCCGTAAAGACCTTTAATTACGGCTTTACACATCCCAATAGGATATCGCGCAGTCAAGGGCGTAAGGCTTCCCTCGATCCTGGCGTGGGGGTAGCCTATTTCGTGGCTACACGTGCGCCCTCGTAGCTCGTTGGCTAGTTCAGGGCAAGAAGTGGCGATCCGCCACTGCTTCCTGATGGGAACACCATCGGACGTTTGCATTCCAAAGTCGCAACCGTCAACATCGACACACCTGATGTCGGGATCGTCGATTAGACGCCTCATGAATGGCTGTTTCCAACCAAGGCAATGCCTCGGCCACTCGAAAGCTATTCTACCTCCCTTAAAACGCACGCGTTTGGCGACACGAAGGAAAGCAGCAAACATGACCATCGACGTTCGTCTAGCTTCGTTGAGCTCTACAGCGAACTCGGGACCGTACTGGGACAAGTTAACATACTGCCAAGTACTCCACGGTCCGCACGGGATCGAGCCCCATAAGTCACAACCAGGATTCTGATCGACTATCTCAATCAATCTGGTCATATCCTTATTCTTTAAAATGTCGAACGACTCCTTGTGTACGCGAATCGCGTCACCCCCTTGTTCCAGCATTGTGGCGGAGAGCTTAGAGTCAGGTTCGCATGCAAATTCTATAACAATCTCCGCTTTATCAAAGCGGGTCCAGCTGGTTTGGAGGGTGCGGCTTCGCCAGCACGCGCTCGTTTCAGAGCTTCCTCCCTTTCAGCCTCGATGTATATCCTTCGCATACCGACGGACATACCTTTCCAGTCAGTAGAAGAAATGGAGTTGGGTTTACCAGATCCAGAATAGGACCTCTCCTTCCTTCCCTCCTTCTGCTCATAATCAAGCTCATCACCGTGTAAGGTGTGGGCTTTAGGCTCACCTGCATCGAGGTCTTTGACTTTGTCTAGCCTATTTTTAAACTTGTTTAGAGTGACCCTCGGAGCCCTAGAAGGAGCATGCCCTTTATCATACAGAATGGTCACACCAGTCCAGAACTTTTGAGTTCTGACTCGATGTCCAGGGTTCAGGATTCTCCTGTCATCACGGATACACTGTTGCGTAGAGTCAATGTACTTCAGATGAGTTACACGATAATCATCCACATCCGCTTGGGACGGGCCTCCAGGAGGCAGTGGAGATCTATCATCCCCGAAAAAGGCTTGCCTAGCATCGACATGGTGTCTGTGCCAGGATTTGGATTCTTCATCACGCACCCAGTGGTCCCTTTCAGGAACATCAGCAGGTGCTTCAGAGTCAACAGCAGGATCACTACTGTCATCGTTAGGATGATCAGTACCCGGACCAACGGCATCGAGCTTGCTGTCCGGTTGAGTGGGAGCATCCGCTTTGGGAAGACCCTTTCCTTCTCCAGTATCTAGGAGCTGGACCTCCCTAGTCAGACGCTCATAGGCGGCCAACATGGGAAAAACGTATCCCTCTTCGGGGTTCCGCCAAATTCTTTTGACTTGATGAACACTGGGTCGGGAAAATCCGTTCCTAAAGTGTTCAAGATCGGCAACGTAGTAGTCGCCCTTCCACTGGCCACCGGGCTCTAATCTATAACCCAGGAAAATTCCAGGCTTTGACACTGGCCCGAATTTGGGCGCTTTAGATGCAGGGTCAATTTCTGTGCCGGCATAGCGGGCACGTTGCTGTACTCGTCCTCTCCGTGATCGGACGGCCCTGAATCATCAGCTAGTTCATCATCTCCTTCGGGCTCGTAATCAGAGTCCTCAAGAGGGTCAAACTCTTTTGGCTTTACAGTGAAATATGTCTCGCCAGTCCACGGAGCTTTTAGCTCCTTGGTGGAATCCGGACCGTATCTCCAGTCAACGGAGTGAATCATTTCTCCGTTTTCCTCATCGTACTGAACCCATGTGTCACGGTCAGCGGTGAGACGAATATGCTCGATTGGAGCGTCAACGCTGTCAGCTTTGAACAGCTTGGTCCTTGGTTCAATGTGCACTCTGACGAGTTTGCCAGATTCTTCATCGAAGATCCAGTGGTCGTTTGTAGGAACTTCATCAGCTTTGTGATGTTCGTCCCGTTCGGAGGCGTTTTTGAGCCCCCCCTTTTCGAGCCTACGCGGTTTTGGCGCGATGGGCTTGAAATCAACAAGACATCCGAATGGGATGAGTTGACCGGGAAAATCCCTGTCATCGTTTCTCTTCCCCCATGCGGTTCCTTCACCTCGATTTTCGAGATTTCTGGCCGCGCAAAATGCGCGAACGGCAAATGGCCACCATTTGGGCGATAAGCCGGCTTGTCTGAGGAGTACTCTTGCTCCATGCAGAACTAACTTCACTTTGTTTTCAATGATGCCATTCGTCTTTGGCATTCCGGGTGTGGACATGTGGTGCACCCAAGCCATTCGGCGAGTAGCCGCAAGAAACTCTCTAGCTTGGTCCGAGTATAACAGACCAATCTTGGGTTTCGGGACCCATGAACTTGTGAAAGGCTTCTACCGTATTAGGTACAGAGCGACTAAAAACAGGGAGTACATCTATGTACTTGGTCGCAAGATCGTAAAACACGACTGCGTCCGTTTCACCATTCACACCACGGTCCTTTAAACCGTGTAACACCATCGTGTCGACAGTGACAATATCGCCGAATTTCGTGCATTCATGCGCGTCGGCACCGCCCCGGCGGTGCAAACGCACGTTCTCCATCTTTGCGCGTTGGCAATGTGGGCAAAAAGGATTCTTTGGCAAGTGAGACATCATGTGTTGAAGCGTCTTAGCTTCAGCACGTAACTGGGCTTCGGTCCTGTAGCCCTCAGGGTGTTTGATTTCAACAACTTCACCCCCCTCGTCAGGCGCGTCGGCCTCAGAGGGAGCTGCAGGGTACAGTGAATCGTTCATGGCAATTACTGGACCGGGCATTGCCGGTATCGCAGGACATGCATCTAAATTCGGGGCTCCAAACATCTTTAGGCAGGTATGGGACGTTGTTTATAACGTCGAGCCTAACAGCCCTTTAGGCAGGTATGGGACGTTGTTTATAACGTCGAGCCTAACAGTTCTCCCGGATGGACATATGAGAACAGGCGTCTCAAAAGCATCCCACCGGAAACTGTATCCAAAATCCACGCACCTACGCCCTATCGATACAATCGAGGGTGTATTACCCATGACAAAGGCTTCAATATCCTCGTCAAGTGACTCAACAGTTGCATCAACTCTACCTTGAGTCCCAGCAACACCATTTGCGGTTTGCAAGGAATGTTGAGTTCGCCCATTCTTGATGTGGCGACGATCCTGCGCGGGAATGTCGTGCATCCCGACCAAGTCGAAAGGACACCCAGTGTCAGCAAGCCACCGGATTTCGATTTGTGGGCCAGGCATAGCAGGCATCTGATCAGGAACATTCTCCCTGATCATTCGAGGGCGACGAGCCCACCTATTATCAGGCACATACTCACCTAATTGCAACTGTACGATCTGTCTAGTAGTGGCAGCTAGGATTCTAGCATTTTCCTCGCACATCGCAATCACCTCGGGAGGTTGACGCAACCTATCCGGGTGAATGGGGTGAGAATGCGACCGCCGATTCATGATCGGCCTAGGCTCGTCACGTGTCCTTATATTCTCAACTTGCTGAATTTCAGCATTGTCATTGAAACTCAGCCTGTGAGCAGTGAGCTTAATCCTCACTGCCTTTGCGAGCTCAGAGTTATACTGGCCGCACTTACCGGGCAGGTAATAGAAATCCGTCCTAATGTCAATTGGCCCAGGAATCCGTCTGAATAAAACGGATTTGCGAGTCGGTACACTCAAATCGACATCATCAATCAGAGCGTTGTCCGAGAGACGAATCGTTCGTCTGCGAATTACAGCTCTGATATTCGGGCCGCCCGGACACGTACCTTGCAGTGTACGAGCGCCAATAGTGGTCACTGACCACTCCATTGTCCCTTCAGGGCGTTGAAACCGAGCTCTATACTCTTCAAATGCCTTGGCTATGGGATGAGCAGGGCAGGCAACAAGCCCTATAGCCTGAGGGTGACGGCCCGCCCCTCTCAAAAACCCGCTGACAAATCAGGGGCAGGACTATATGTCCTGTCGTCAGCAGTGGTAGTAGGTTCAGCAGACTCGGGTTGCGCATCGGCAGACTCGGTCGCTGGGGCCGCAGTGTGTTGCTTCGCTTCTTTCAGCAAATGCTCAGGTGGCTTTGCATGCTTGTAATCACACTTATCCCTCATGCACTTTCCATAGGCAACCCATTGGGCGCAATACCCTGGAATCAGGGGAGGACGCTCCTTGCGTTTAGCATCGGAACTCCCAGTTCTTGTGTGTGCGAATTTGCACTCTTGCCCGCGCGAACAGTATCCACGCGCGAAGTCCCTACACGCATCAATCGCAGGAGCGCCGGGCGACGTAGATCTGGGCCTCCTTGGGGGCTCGCCCCTAGGGCTAGGCGTACGCCGCTTGTCCTGCTCCCGATTCCTGGGAGAGTACCTGTCCCTTCGATGAGGACTAGGGGTATTACCGGTCCTCTTCCTTGGATCGCTAGGAGGCCGATTAGGCCTATGGGAGTCTCCAAACGGAGATCGTCTCCTAACGGGAGGACCAGGAGCACCAGGTTTCTGGGCTCTGTCCCTGGACTGAGATCGTTCGTAAAAGTCTTTGTGCATATTGACCTGATTCTTACGAACCCTCCAGCGGTCAATTTCGTTCTTGCAACGAGCACGAAGCCATTCATAGCTACAACATCAGGGTTGGATATGTTCCTATCCCATTCCCTGATATCATGAGCCAAACAGTTGAGGTGTCTAACCTTCTCACTGAATAGCGACCGCTTCACCTGTTCGGTCAGCGGTTCATCGAGACCCGCAAGGATGTGATCCCACTTCGCGATGAACCTTTCAAGTCGCTCCTCTTCAGTATAGAAAGATGAAACACTGCATCGCAAGTTTGAGAGCTCAATTATCCTGAACGATTGCTCTCCAATGTTCGCAGTCCTCAAGTGGTCGTATAAGAGCCACAGGATCTGCCTACTCTTGATGCGATTGTTGGAGCGTTGAGCGGCCTCGGTGAGACGATTAATCTTATCGATGATCGCAACAGTCTTGATGCACTTCCGAATGGCTGCATTGAACCTGGCTTCAAGGATGTGGTATTTACATTCTCCATCCAGTTCATCAAAGGTCTTTGCCTTCTCGACTTCAGTTAGCCAATTGATGACGTAAAGTCCATCATAGCTGTAGGCATTGCTAACAGCTTCCTTCATATTGGCTATCCATACCCTCAGCCCAGCCGCGTCGGGCTCTGGCGGGAGGTCTATGGAAATGCACTTAGTCGCAGCTGTACAGTTCGGATCATGGTGGCTACTGTATCCGCCGCCACCAGTTCCGAAAAGATGCTGTGGAACCTGAGAACTACCGATTGACAATGCACACACAGGACAAAGGCGTGTAGCCTTCGGAATACAAATCTCACATGCCCTTTTCATGCATATCTTACATTCCTCAATTTTACTGGGATCAGGAATATCCCGATCACACATCCGACATTTCTTGTCAGGAGGATCGGGGCCACGCATGGTCGGCGGCTCAAGGCCTGAAGGATCCTTCGGCCTTGCACCGTTGGGATCAAACCCTGGATAATATCCGGTTTCACGTTTATCCAGGGGCACGGGGTGCGTAGCCTTCGGGGGACTCTGAATGTTAGCCGCACCGGGCTGACCCCCAGTTGGGGTGTCACGGAATCTGTCAACGGGTGGCCGCAGAGGCGGCGAGAACGACCGCGTCGGGTTCGTCTCAGGTATGCCTCCAGGCGACCTATTCCTGACACGGTTACCATCGGGATCCCTTCTTCTCCTAGTCTCGTCCCTAAGGCACGCAAGACAACAGGGACCCTGGACAAATCCAAATCTCCTGTAGTCATCCTGCCCAGCAGAATGTCTGGTGCAGTAGTAGGTCTTACAAAACTGACACTCAATTCCCTTGGTCAGGAACGAGCTCTCCCTACAGACTCCGCATCGGGGTCCGTTACGGGAACATTCTTCACACAGGTTCTCTTTAAATGAGAAACAATACTCACAAATATCACCTCTGCATCCCTTGCAGTGAAACTCAGCCACGAGATGATTATACCCATCACCTACATATTTACATCTGGGTTTACCAGGGTTGCCAGGGTTCCCACCGGCAGCACTCTTCTTCCCCCCTCCTCCTGGGCTTTGCCAATCTGGAGGAGGAGGTGGTGGAGGATCACCATCAGGAGGGCCAGGTGGAGGTGGCCGCTTATCCGGAGTACGGGACGCGGCTCGCCTTCCTCCTGTGTGATCGTTCAATCCACTACTTGAGGCCTGGTTCGAGTGCCTTGACTCGAGGGAGTTAATTCTCTGGGCCGTATTACCCAGCACCTCGAGCATTTGCTCGAGCTTACTGTTGAGCGTAGTCGAAACGGCCATGTTATGAGTATTCTGCTTGTCCGTGTAGGATTTGCAGTCCCTTGACTTCATCTCAAGGTTGGCTTGTGTCTCATAAAGTTGGTCTTTAACCCACTTTATGCCGTCCCTATTGTTGGTCCAGCGTTGTTCGACATCTTGCATCATCCTATCAATCTGACATACCCTAGTGGACAGGTCCTCGATTTTGAGGTTCACTCCACCAATAGCAGGATGGTTGGATTGGCTCTCCACTAGAGATCTCTCGATCATATCAACACGAGCTATAAGCCCGGTTACTCGATCAGAAAGAGATTCAAAAACAGTTTGAACCTGGGTGATGGAGCGAGCAACATCATCGTAGCTGGCTCGCTCGTTTAGGGCATCGCCTATGCTTATCATGCGATCGGCAACGATCTTGACGCGTTGGCCAAGCTCGGTCACGATGTCCTTAGTCCCTTGTGATAGCTGCATGGCCGCGTTCGCAGCCTGCGTACACGTGCCACTCATATGGACGCATTGGTCGTATTTGGCCCTCCACGAGCTAACCTCAGTGGAGAGCTGCTTGATGCATTGATCACTTCTATCATTCCTACGACCAAGGTCTTCGACCTTAGCAACCAGGCGATGAATAATCGCACTTACCGAAGAGTCCACTCTCCCTCTTTCAAGGGCTGTTACAAGATCAGCAACCTCGTTGGGTTGCTCCTCACTCGTAGGACCAAATCCTGATCCGCGATCTCGAGGAGTGGACAAATCAACCATGATTGGATTAGATCTCGGAGGAGTTCTGAAATCATCCTGCACGGCCGTTGATGGCCGTGGAAACTCACTCCGATTAGGAGATTGACTCTGATACGGAGCAGATCTCCTAGCATCACGAACCGCAGAGTGTTGTGTCATGCCCAGGCCTTTGGCCACGGGCAGTTTAGGAACAACAGGCCTATCCATCCGCATAGGAACATCAGGTCTCGAGTCAGCAATAACAATGTCATTCAAGTCGGTCGCATTGGACACTCTAGACTCAGACATCGATTCAATATCAGTCGCATTACTGATGGTATGATTGCGACTAGAAATTGATGCCATCATGGATTCAGATTCTATCGGAACATTAGCTCCGTCCATGTCGTCCAGGGCGAAAATGGAAGCCGCGCTGGGCGTAGGGCGAACACCTTGTGTGTTCATGCCACTTGACCTATTAAATTCCTCCTGAAATGCTTCGATTCCATCAAGCACGTTAACGAGTGTGTCCGCGTTTAGCGGGTCTCTACCAATGATTGACGCTGGATCACCTGATCGACCGCGTCCTGAGTCCCGCGCACTGGGGTTACCCCTGTGGACGGTTTCCCGATCCATCCCCCTTGCCCTATGCGATCCAGTCGAATTTGACCTTGATCGTTTGCTCGGGGTTGGACTGGGATGCAAATCCAATCTATCTACGATATTACGCTCCCTAGGGCTCTCAAATCCCGAAAGTCCCGGGGGAGGAGACATGTTCCTCATGGTCGGGTTTACCGACGGTCTTGGCCTGACGTTACGGCTGGCCACATCAGGATTGAGATTCTCAATCGACAAAGGTAGCATGAATTCATCACTTCCAACAGCCCGTTTTGGGCTTTGGAATTGCGGGAAAGATGACGGGGCGGGTGGCCCTGGCATCCATGCGGCAAAATCCATACCAAAAATGTTTCCGTCGTTGGGCCATGAGGCTCTCCAATCGAGCCCACCGGATTCGGTCGGCAGATGAACATCAAATGCAACTCCACTGGATGTACCAGGTTCGAGATTACCGAGCATTTGAAAAGCTATGCTACTGGTTGGCACAGGTCTACTGCTACTTCGAGAGTCACGAAACTCGGACTGACCAATATTCATCAGCTCCGGGAAAGATGAGGATTGAGCTCCAGGTGCAATACCGGGCTCGTCATCATCACGTCCTGAGACGGAATCATCATGGTCAGGACGATTAGCCCCATGACCCTGAGAGCGATTAGCTCTTGAGGCATTAGACGATAGGTCATCAGTGCGAGTAGCACTGGACCTTCCTGAAGGCATTGCTTCGGAAAAAGTGTGGTCCGACAAAAAGTCAGGACCGGAAAACATCGGCTGTCCGGGCACTTGGTCGTCATTCACAACGTCCAAGATTCCGGCCTGGCCGAGAACCCACTCATCGGTCACCACATGAGGTCCATCCTCGGTGATTCCCGCCATGAGTCCTACAGTAGCCTATGGAAAACGGCGCCTGCAGGGTTGTTATTAAATGGGGTTCGCGGTGCCAACCGAGCACGAATCCTACGGCTGATAACCTGCGAAAGGGTTTGAAACAGAGTTTCGGGAGAGAATAAACAGGCCCAATCCCACCAACAAGAAGAGATTGTTTAAGTCCCCCAGTCCCAAGGGCAAAGCGGTGCCCTCGGCTGGCCAAACACGAACCAAAACAGGGTGCCAGTTGTAACAAGATAAAGAAACCCAGCAAGGGCAGAGACAACCGAAAGCAAGCACAAAGCAGCAAACCAAGCAGGCAAACAATGCAGCGAAGCAAGCGAGCAAAGCAAACCAAGTGCGCACCGTTCCCAATCCCAAGTCCTGACCAACCACCAGCAACGCCACCACCGACCACGAAAGGCCGCAGCTCCTTTTGCTGCGGATTTCCAGGTCGCCGTGATGAGGCGCCGACGTGATTGCAAGCAGAGTTGCCGGAACGAAAAAGCTTGAGCCAAAAGCCGCGTTGGGCTTTGGCATGAAACATGCTATGATAAAAGTACATGCCCCCAAAAACACTTTCTGCTCCCCTGCTAAAAGTTTAACTTTAAGTGGTTTAATACGTATACGGAAACCCACTAGTTGGCAAAAAGTTAAAGTCCTAACATCCAAGCAAAATGCACCAAGGTAATGGCTATTCCGGATCCTTACAACCAGGTGGAAGACCATCCCAGTGAACTTGTCAATGGGTCTTTTGACCATGGCACGGATCAGCCACAGCCGTTACGCAAACATCTAGATCTCGTTCCCCATGTCCCTCCACAAACATCAACCATAGGCCGTCATAGCATAGACCTGCAACCTCACAGCCAGCCACCTGTCAAACCAACATGCCCCAAGTACAGTAGCACGTTTGGGCCTTGGGAAAAGAAGAGGAACCTATGGTGGTAGCCACCTTGGGAGTTGCGCTCTCTGGCCTTCCGCGGAAAAAAAAAGAACGTCGACTTTTCTGAAGCGCACCGTTTTTCAGGTTGGTGTAAACATCAAGAACAACCGCCTCTTTTACGTGTCACCCTATTTGGACACACACACACACACAAATTTGAAGATTCCACAGATTGGCAAAATGGCGTTGCCAATGGCGGATTCGAGTGGAAAGAAGAGGGCTTTTTTGCGAGCCAACAACGGGAAAGAACAAGTGCATCCCAACAAGTGGCAAAGCACGACTCCTCTTTTCAGGTCCCTTCAAGACAGTGCCTTTGGAATCAACCAGCCTATGATTGGATGGCAGCAACTAACGTCTTTGAATGAGCCTGCCGAATCTGACTCCCCGAGGTGGAACCATTCCCCAAGGTCCAGCCACATAATCTCAACCCATGAGCAATGATAAACTAGATCCTCCAATAGAGAGATTAGAATAAGGGTAACCTTTTTTCTGTAGCCTATTTTAGTAGGGGAACCCCCCCCAAAAAAAAGGGGTGAGAAAGGGCACTACTATAGAAAGACCTAGGAATTCCCCTTTTGAGTGGATTGGCCAAAAGAGTGCAAACTCATTGTTTACCACTAAGCTGGGTTTTCCTCAAAACTAGGGTCCCAAACAGGGATCCTTACATTATACACCTGAACATTGCCTTGCAAAATGGTGGGTTCCCAGTATTTTGGTGTTGACAAAGCCATGTTTCAAATGGTTGCAAAATGGAGACTTTTTGAGGAGCCCTGCCAAAGTCTCGGCTCGAAGCCTGTCAGCTGGTGGACTAGCGACAGCAGAAGTTCGAGTGCTGGTTCACATGACTGAGCCGCCATGGATGCAGACCCTGGACCAGGGGGTCTTCACCGGGGTGGTTCACGCCGGGGCTCATCATGCCCGTGCTGCCCCTGGAGGCCAACTCCTGCAGCTGCCGGACCAGCTCCTCGCACCAGGCCAATCGGCCACGCTCTACAGCTTCAAGGCCAGTCAGATGGCGGATGGAACCATCCTACTTGCTCGGCAACCTGATTCGCAGTGGTTCCTCCACGAGCCCATCACCATCCAGGCCTACCAGCACATGAAAGAAATATGCGCAGGCATGGGGGGCATTGGCATGGGAGCCACCTCGGCCGGCATCATGCCCATAGCACACCTGGAGATCAATCCTCTCAGCTGCCAAGCATTGACCCTGAACGGCGCCTCCAACGTCATCCAGGGCGATGTCTGCAACATCGCAGACGTGGCCAAACTACAAGGAGCAGGCTCACTACGGCGAACAGTGATCAGTGCGGGCTTCCCTTGCCAACCGTACTCCACTCAAGGAGACATGCAGGGGGCTAAAGACTCACGCAGCTGGACCTTCCTGGCCACCCTGAGGGCGGACTACTTGAATGCGTTCCTGCCGTACAAGGTCACCCCTTCATCCGGGAGAACCTGAAGCTGCTTGCGGACGCGCTCGGCCTCCAGGTGAAGACGCTCACCTTGTCACTTCAAGATCAGTGGCCATGCCGCCGTGATCGATGGTGGGCGCTACTTGCCCCACGAGAATTCGACTTGACCAACCTCAAACCCTGGGCCAAAGACGACCTCCACAGCACCATCGGGCACATCATTCCTGACTGGCCGCTGTGGGACAACCAAGTTGAAGAAGAACTACAGCTCACCGAGACCGAGCTCTACCACTACAACAATCATCTCTTCGGATGGGAGACTCGACTCCTGGAACAATCCGGAATATGCCCCACGATCTTACACTCATATGGCAATGTGTTCACAAAGTGCCCATGTGGATGCCGGAGCGCAGCATTCCGTCCTGAGCGACTCCAACGCGGAGGGGTCAGAGGCTGCTACGTCCTTTCCCAGACCACCGGCAAGCCTCGTTTCTTGCACACGGCAGAAGCAGCACTCCTTTGCACGGTACCACCAAACTTCCAGTTCCCAGGTGGACCCAGGACAGGCCTCTGCCTGATCGGTCAAATTGCGGCCCCTCTTCAAGCCCAGTGGATGTGCCTACACCTCGTTCAGGCGACGCAGCTTTTCTACGGCTGGGAACCGGTTGTGGAACCCCAAATCCACATCCAACACACCAAGAACCACCTTCAATGGCAACGACACCACCTTTGGACCACTGAACACTCACACGCCACCCGGCATGTGTGGATCAAGGACCAACATGGGCACAACCTTCACGTGCTCCGCGAAGGACACCAGACCGTCCACGACCTTCTTCAGGCCGAGGTCAGGCTCATCGACCCGGGGGCCTCTGTCCAGCTATGGGATGGACCACGGCTGGTCCCACAAGAAGCCATTCTCCAAGATCAAGGCTGGCAAGGCCCCTACACAATTGTCACCAAGCACACCTCTGCCGCAGCTACCACAGACATCGACATTGAGATCACCTTCCACATCGCCCACCAGGCCACATCAGTCACGCTGCCCCAGGGAGCGTACCTGTTCCAAGCATACGCGGCCGGCCACATCTCACCCAGCATCACTCCGGTAGACCTGCAAGGACAACCACTCCGGCTAGACACCAGAATCTGGCAAAACACTGTCATTCCTTGTCGCTCCCCAATCACGGCAGCCGGCGACTCCTTGGAGGGACTCAACGACCAGCAAATCAGTGCGGAGCTCACCTGGATTGCACGCCTACATGGGGAGCTTGGCGGCGATCCTTTTCAATGCCCAGCTCCTCTCCTTATCCAGCACCACCACGACGACGGACCCACCATCGACCACAACACCCTACAACTCCTCGAGCGATGCAACCCACAGCTTCTCACCACCATCATCTTTGCCTATGATGATCACTGGGCGCTCCTGACCACCGTGCCAACCACCACAGGCTTTACAGCAACCATCTATGACGGTCTACCTGCTCGATCTCTCGCGGGAGGGCACCACTTGGCCCAACGCCTCGCCGAACTCTGGGAGACCGAATGCACCAGCATCCACAACTTCACAATCTTCGACCAACAAGATGATTGCTCCTGTGGCACAGTCGCCCTGGCACACCTTGGCCACGTTCTCAACCTCTGGCCGGACAACTACCACCCAGACACCACAGCGTGGCATCATCAAGTCCGTGAGGGACATCCTACCACCACGCACATGCACGTCGCCAGAGGCCCACCGCAACTCGCCCTGGACAACACGCCTCTCTCTCTCAGCAACCTCCTTATCGAGAAAGGAGTTCCTCCTGCCCTGGCGACAGATCGAGCAGCAGCAGCCATCAAACAACTCGGCACCAAACCAATCACCGACGCACTGCACTCCAAGAATCCTTGGAGCGTTTTGAAGTCACTCGGCAACAAGCCAGCACACCCATTCCTCTGGGTCAAGCCCGAGGAACTCATGGTCAAAATCCAACAACGAGCATCCACACAATACGGGATTTCCACCTCAAACAAGAAAAAGACCAGGGACAGCACTGACACTCAACGCAACCGACCGGACCCTCAACTCGATCCCAGCGAGTTACAGCTGATACCCAACACTTTTGTTGGAGAAGACGGCATCCCGGTCGATCACCTCCATATCAGCTCTGTCGGAAAAGGCAAAACAGGCATTGCCTTCGCCACTGTCCATCAGGCAATGCCATACCTACAGGCAGCAGAACAACTCAGCGCAGGACCTCTTGCAATCCTCACAACCACACCAGCACCATCCATCTCAACTTTGGTCACCGAAGACCTCATGTACCCTGCCATGCACGCCAACACACTGGAGCCTCTGCTCATCCACGGCAGCCTCATACAACTCGGCAAGGTGCTCATCACTCGACCAGCTCTTCGGCAACCTCCCGACATAGCCCCAATTGGCACCAACACCATCAAGCTCGCGGTCTACCAAGACCTATGGCAGGGGGACTGGCAAGTCTTCATCGAAGGCCCCATGAAGCAGGTCATGATGGCCTTCCCCATCCTCACACTCTGCAAAACACCAGGATGCGGAAACTCCTGCCAGAAATTCCATCCACCTGTCGACGAAGACCATCTCGACAACGTCATCCTTGACATCTGGGGTCGACAATGGGCCAGCCCATCTGGGGCCAGAGTGAACAAAGACAAGGCGGTCTGCTGGACGGCGCTAGTTCGCGTCCCTGAGGTCATCACTCCCAACCTCCTCGCCCTCTCAGGAACCAACGGGCTCTTCATCGACCCACGCGACCAATCCGGCAAAGCGCCGGACGAACGCTATGGAGTCATCTGGCTACCAGGAGCCACGCTCCAAACTGCACACCACAAGCACCGCACCACCGAGGGATCCATCTCGGTCATCCGGCTTAATGACCGCTACGGCCTGCGGTTTAACACTGCACAACTACCCCAGGCACACCACACACTCAAGCCGGACGAACCCTACCTGCAGGTCAAGGTAGTAGACATATACAAGCTTTTTCCCTCTGCCACATGGCACTCAGCGCCAAGGCCTCATCAAGTCACTTGCATCCTGGGGATGGCGCGCCAAACCACTTCAACCCTGCAAGGGCGACCACAACGGCATCGGATGGGAAATTGGCGCTGAATCGGCACCCCCAAGCAACATCCTGCAAGGAGCCCATGGGGACGTTCTGGTCACCAAACTCCGGTCCATCCGATCTGCTCCAGCCAGCTCCAATCTGGTTGCGTTCGACCGCACCCAGAAATTCCTTCACAGCAACAACGACCCGTCAGCCGCCTCCTCCTCCACACAACGGACCAACGACCCCTGGCAAGCCGGGAAAGACCCATGGTCCCAATGGTTTAACCAACACCCCCTCGACGGCAAATCCGCACCAGGACCACCAGCCGCAGACAGAATCCAGCAGGCCGAGGAACGCATCAAAGCAGACCTACAGGCCACATTCCAAAAACAGCTTGACTCCCACTGGAGCAGCTGGGACGGAGATCACGACATGGAGACCTCTGACCAGACTCGCTTCGAGACCCGCTTCCACCAGCTCGAAACCAATGTTGCGGAACTCCAAAAGCAAAACACCAAATTCGAGCACTGGTTCACGGAGGCGGCCACAGCCAATGCAGCCACCAACTCCCAGCTCGCCTCAGTTGCCCAACAGGTCAACTCCCACCAGACGGAGCTCACGATGCTCAATAAAAGCGTCAATGAGCGCCACGACGAGCTGCGACGGGAAATGTCCCAGGGCTTTGGCAACATCGAGGCCCTTCTGTCGAAAAAGCATCGCAAGGAGTGACTACGTCACCCTGGACCCGGCGGACCAGCCCGCCAGGTGCCAGGAACTGCAACCACAACCAGCTGGACCAAGCCACACCTTGCAACCTGGTGGCTACTCCTACTCAGCCTCATCATGCCTGCGCTTGGAGGCAGTGCCTACGGGACGCCTTCACGAACAGCAGCAACACAGCCTGGGTTTACCCAGCACAGCCCTCTTTCGCTGCACTATCACACCGGCTACACTAGCAGCCTGCGGGACGCTGCACTTAGCCATCATGACAGTGGGCCACCTGGGGCCATGTGCATCAATCTTTGCACTAGCTCACCTTCACGGTCCATTCCTCGGGCCGCTGAACCTCACTTCTCTTCCCACGGACTATCAGCCCAAGCTGGACAACCCGTGGATCAGAGAACCGCCCCAACAGCCATCACAGCTACGGGCCAATCAGATCTTGAGCCGGCATTTTGCCACCTTACATACTACCCAATTTTGCATGGGAAGGAGCGCCATCCAGCCAAGCCTTGCCTTACCCGGACCTTCATGCACAGCGCGGCCCACCGCGACATTGGGTCGGGCGAGACATCGCTGGACACGCGCATTCCCCATGGCGAGCCACCACATTTGGTACTCCGCTTCGGAGAAGCACTACACCCAGGACCCACCCTGCGAATCGGCACCACCAATCCCAGCGGCGCCAACGGTAAGGCCCAATACATTGCCGACCTTCCACCAGGCATTTGGAACCTCAGCGAAACACACCTCACCACCGACACCATCAAATCCTTCGACAAGCAACTCAAATTCCACACGAGGGCAGCTTATCGACGGATTCGCACATCGTATGGGGCGCCAGCGCCCCTACGCACCGGCTCACAGTCGACAGGCACGTGGACAGGAGTACTACAGTTTGCAGATCTGCCCACGCAAGCTATCCACGTCCCAAACCTCGCCAACTTCCACCACCAAGGCCGGCTCCATATCTCCAGATTCTGGGCCGACTACTCCCAGATCACAGGCGTCGCCCTATACGGCTGGCCGACTTCGCCAACGTGGCCTGGAGCTCGTGCGCTCACTGAGGACATGCTCCAAGCCATCACACAAGAAGTCATTCTCGGCACCGCAGGACTACGATTCGTGGCAGGAGATTTCAACCACAGTGAATCTCTGCCATCCATCCAAAGCTGGCTCCAAGCCGGATGGATTGAGATCCAAACCCTGCACCACATGATATCCGGCTTCGCGCCACAGAACACATACCGTGGCATTTCCAGGCCAGACCGCATCTATCTTTCGCCTGAGCTGGCGGCCTACTTCAAGGAGGCACACTACGACACCTGGTTCGCGGACCATGGAGCGCTTTCATGTGTCCTACATCTTCCGGATCACAACCCCAGCTACTGGGCATGGCCACTACCAGGGCAGATCCCCTGGTCAGACATTGATGTGCCAGCCTGGCACGCCACCTTCGATGCCTCCACGCCAGACATCCAACAAACCTCCGACCCCACACAACACTACAAGCACCTTGGACATATCTACGAGAGAAGCCTGGACAACCACCTCTACCACCAATCACGAGCGAAGCTTCCACCTGCCTGTCTCGGGCGTGGCCAACGCCTCAAGCCCACACGACGACAACCGCAGGCCCCTCTTCTGCGACCCAGTCGCCCTGGGGAGGAATATCTGAACTCTGACTTGGTCAGCCGTTCTGTTCTACGCTGGTTCCGCCAACTCCGCCGATTGCAAAGCATGATGCACTCCCTCCAAGCTGGAGGTCAAGGACCCACACATCAACTCTACAGAGCGGAGCTCTGGCACGCTATTGTGCACGCGACCGGCTTTCAGCACGGCTTCCTCCACTGGTGGCCCACTCGCAAGCACCGTTTCCAAGGAAGTCCACCACTCCTCACACACCACCTTCCCAGCCCTGACCACATGGCCCTTATCTACCACGACTACCGCTACAACTTTCGCAGCCTCGAGAGCTGGAATCTACGACAAAAGTCCAACTGCAGTCAGCTCCGACTTCAGCACCACCACCACCGCATCTTCAAAGCCATCAAACCAGCCAGCAGGGAGCCCATCGACCGTCTGGTCGAGAAACAATCAGCCACAATCATTGCCGTCTCTTCAGATGGCACTCAGATCCATGTCGACCAGCCTTTGAAGACGACAAGCCCACTCGCTACCTGGCGGGTGGACGGCACTCCAGCCACAGTCCATCAGCTCACCCCGGACACCTTTGAGGTCGACACTGACCTGCTACTTGTGACGGGCCAAACTCTACACCAGCACAACCACATCACCACAGAGTCCCAAATTCACACGACCCTTGAACTTTTCTGGCAGCAGCGCTGGAGCAAACACGCCCACCTTCCACCTGAAGCCTGGCGCAGAATCACTAGCTTCGCAAAAGCTTACGTTCCCAAGGGCATCATTGACCTCCCTACGCTCCAGCTCCCTCAATGGGATCAAGCACTTACCAAATTCAAAAAGCACTCAGCCCGTGGACCTGACGGCTATGGCCGTTTGGACCTCGTCAACATGCCAACACCACTCAAGCAAGCACACATCAATCTGTTCCAGCGCATCGAGCGTGGTGAACAATGGCCACAACAAATGCTAACAGGCTTCGCGCACGGCCTTGCCAAGTGCGACGACGCCGAGGAGGTCAACCAGTTCAGACCCATCATCGTCCTCAGCATGCTCTACCGCAACTGGTCCTCCATCCGGGCACGTCAAGCGCTATCCAGACTCGCCAGACTCATGGACTGCCCGGCATTTGGGTTCTTGCCCTCTCGCGAGGCCCAAGAAGTCTGGTTGCCTCTTCAGGGCCTCATCGAACTCCGGGCGCAACAATCCAGCCCGCTAGTTGGCTGTGTGGCCGACATCGAGAAGGCCTTCAACCACCTCCCACGAGGCCCTATCAAACAAATTGCCAAACACGTGGGCTTCGACACGGACTTTGTCGAAGCCTGGCATCGCTTCTTGACTGGCTTCACCCGAAGATTCAAAGTTCACGACACCCTGGGAGCCCCTCTCTTCTCAAATTGTGGCTACCCGGAAGGCTGTCCGCTCAGCTGCGTGGCAATGGCTCTCACCGACTGGTGCTACCACTTCTACCAACGACACTTCGCACCTCGGGCAACCTCCATCTCATTCGTTGACAATCTTGAGCTGGTCGCAGACCACCCCGGAGCTCTCCTGCAAGCCATAGTGGCCCAGGAAACTTTCCTCGACATGTTTCAACTACAAATTGACTCCGACAAAACCTACCTTTGGGGTCTCCAGGCGGCCCACCGGAAGCAACTGAGCCATATAGGATACCGGGTCAGCCAGAAGGACAAGGACTTGGGTGGACAAATGACCTACGGCGCTCGCCGCAGAACCGCCCACCACACCAGCATTGTTCACCAACTCCAGACCACATGGTCCCTCTTACGACGACTTCGGGCCCCAGCACACTGCAAGGCGTATGTGCTGGTACAGGCCATCTGGCCCAAAGTCTTCCACAGCGCACCTATAGAGGACCTCTCCACCCAACTCATCAAACAGCTCCGCACAGCAGCGGTCAAAGCACTTGGCCACGGCAACGCCGGAGCCAATCCAGCCATCCGACTCAGCCTGCTCACCACCAACATTCTCAACGACCCGGGATTCTACCAGCTTTGGCTGATAATCCGCACCTTCCGACGACTACTTCCCAAACAACCAACCCTTCTCGAAATGTGGGCCCAATTCCAAGCATCCTACAACGGTCAATTCTTCGCCGGACCCTTCTCCGTCCTCATCAGGCAGCTCAACATGATCTCCTGGCGAGTCGATACTCCGCCCATCCTTGTTGACCACGATGGGCTCTCCCACGACCTCACCACCATCGACAACGCCCACCTTCGGTCCCTTCTCGAGGACGCATGGCGACAAAGACTGGCTCTCGACATCTCCGCTCGAACGGAGTACCAGGGGCTCACTGGGATCAACTGGAGCGCCAGCAAACACATTGAGGCCTCACTCACACCGATCCACCTTGCACAATCCAACGCGCTCCGGGAAGGAGCATTCTACCTCAACATTCACAAGGCCAAGTACGACAACCTTCTCTCCCCAACATGTCGCTACTGCCCCGAACTCGACACGGCAGAACATCGCTTCCTACGCTGCCCGGCCTACGCCACCTGTCGGGCTGCTCATCCCCAAGCATGCCAACTATGGGCAGACTCACCGGCCTGTCTCAGGGAGCATCTCCTGCTCCCTAGAAACCCTCACATCCAACAACTCCGCACCCACCTACATCAACTTCCAGACTGGCAGCACACCTACGCAGCCACCAGCAACATCACCGAGACCGTGCACTTGTTCACAGACGGCTCATGCACTTCTCCGCGATACCAACCACTGGCATTAGCCTCCTGGGCAGTCATATCCGCTACCCAATGCGTGCAGATTGCAGCTGGCCCACTCCCTGGGGAGGTGCAATGCAACAATCGGGCCGAGCTCTACGCGGTCATCGTAGCTGCGCAATGGACCCAACAACAACGCTGCCTCACGCACCTGTGGACAGACTCAGCTTACACGGCCAACGGCACCTGGCAACTTCAACACGACAACCACAACCTTCCCTACCACACCCACACTGACCTATGGAGGCGGCTAGCAAGCACAATAGCCAACCTCAACCCCGAGCAGTTTCAGGTTCACCATACACCTGCACATGGTTCCCCAGACGACCAGTCCGACCCGGTCGATGCCTGGCTGGCACGTTGGAACAACACAGCGGACACAGCTGCCAAGGCTGCCAACCAGCAGCGAGGGCAGCCATTTCAAGACATTTGGGCAGCCTACGAAAAGGCTGAACTCGACCAACTCTACCGCCTCCGGCACCTTCAGGCCCTACACCTCGCTATTGCCACAGTTTCAGCATCAGCAGCCTCGGCGACCTCAGCAGATGCTGAACCTGACCTACCTGAAGACGCAGACCCTCCCCTTGAACACAGTGAGGCCCCGCTGAGTTGGACCGATTCGCTTGATCCGAATTGGAGCACCACCTTGCATGGCTCGCAATTGGAATTTAAGTTTGGTAGCCTCTTTCCGGCAAGTGCCATTCGCTGGCTTTTGCAGGAGGCAGACTCCACCGCCAACGCCACCTATGTTTCGTGGCTCGAATGTACAGTTGCATTGCGGCTTGCCGCCATCCGATTTCCGGTCCCGACTCCACACTCGGGTGGCGAGGTTTGGCGGGACCCATGCCCACACGTCAATGTCCAAACCACCTTGGCCGCTGACATCAGGATGGTTCGCTTTTTCTTTCGGCTTTGTGCCGCTCAGTTTGGCTTGGACCTTGATGAGGTAAGGGGCTTGAACCTTTCAACACTAGGTGTCGCCCCTCCACAAGCAGGGCTCGCTTTGAAAATCACCCGGGCGCACAGACTTCGGGTGTCTCGCGAGCTGAGGGCATTTTGTTTAGGTCGCCCGATCCGGTCAGCAAATGACCTGGCCAGACCCTTCAGGCACCAGTCCTGAATGGAACCACGGACAAACGCCCGCCGCACTGCTTCCGCTGTGCGCGGGCACTACGCGCGTGTGAATGAGGAGCCCTGCCAAAGTGGCTGGTGTCTATTTGGCTTCCCAACCAAAAGGTCCGCTGGCCCTTTGGAGGTAGATCCCTGGGAGTGAACGACTTTTGGGCTCCTTGATGTAGGGGGTGAACGACGTAAACACGGGTTCCATGGGTTATCAGTGATCAAAACCATGGAAACAAAGATCCTTTGAAACAAAAAAGTCAAACAAGAACATGGTATATAAACGATGCTGTACCACGGCATGTAAACAAGTGTTTGGTGTGAAACATGGGGACACCAATCACTTTTTCCCTCCCCAAAGTGCCACTGTTGCCCCATGACCCTGAAAAGCATGGCCAGTCACCTCCATGAAATCGGGGTCATGGTTCCGTCTTGAGAGGGTCAGATTCGGAGACTCCAGGTACACAAAAGATCATCTTGTTTACCAGCAAAAAGGTCGCAGGGAACCGACAGCCGCGGACTTTGACCCAGGAACGGTGTTGTAGTGGGAACCCAGGAAGAGGGTGCCTCATTCCAGTGGAAAAGGACACCTGTGGTGACAAAATCCATGCCGATCAGTACCACTTGGGATAAAAACATGGGACAAACTGGGGAGTTTGTCCAACAAAACTCAACCCGCCGATCCGTGCGAACGACGAGCCCCGGCGGCTCGGCGGCTCGCTTCCCGCCTGTGGAGGCGCCGCTGGGCACCGCTGCGCGGAAGAGCGCGGCCTCGGTGCAGAGGTCCACCTCCACCGTGGGGTTGCCGCCTCACGCTCCACGCGCTCGAGGCGCTCAGGCGTTCGGAAAGCGCGCTCTGGGCGCTGGGAAAAAGGGAAGGGGATGGGTGGGGGGGGGAAGTTGGGGCCTGTGGTGCGGGGAGAAGACGGGGAAAACGCGTGTCCAAGGGAATGCACGGGGGTAAACAAAAACATGGTTTATGGCAGGACATGGTGGTTTCTGCCCATGCTTCGGGTGGGAAATGCTGGAAGAAATGGTTCTGGGAGCATGCGGGTGTAAAATTAAACCCCATGTTCAGGGAGGAAATGTCCCCTCTCTTTTTTTGTGTGTGTTTGTTTTTCAGGGAACCGAAAGAGGTCTCTACTGCTCCATGACCCGTTAAGAATATGAGGTCATGAATCCAAAAAACTGCATAGATGACGCCAATAATTCAAAGGTCCTGGAGTCTCCTGGTACCCATTTGGGATGGAAAAGACAGACACCAAATTGTGGAGTCACCCCATTTTCACACGCACCTATAGCGTGTGTTCCTCTCTTGTTTTTGGCTTCTCGGTTGGTTGGGAGGCCTTTTGAAACTTTCTTCGCGCCCATTCCACCAACGTACGCCTCGAGACCCGCAGTGGCTGTGGAAACAAGCATGTAGTTGGCACCTTTTTTCTTGGGTAGTGGTTTACTGGGAACCCAAATGGTTGTCGGCTTCCCCATCGGTTCAAAGCCATGGCCACGGCAACACGTCGGCCCAAGGCGCGAGAGTCGAAGATCTCACGGGCGCGGATCTGGCAGATCTTGCTGACCATTTTTGGATCCTGAGTGTGCCGTGTTTTTCTATTTTTTTCTTCTCCTCGGAGGGCACCTTTTCTTGTTTCATGGTGTTGGGAAACCAAAAGGAACACCTGGGTTTTTGGAGGATACCTTGTTGGAGGGTACCTGTTTCTTGCGTTTTTTTGTTTAGGGAAACCAAAAGGAACACCCAAGCCATGTTGAGGGGGCTCCCTTAAAAAACTCACACCCGCCTCGTGCCAGGGCTTTTGCTTTTGCTAGGTGCGCGACGCACTCGCTTTTTCTATCATGATTCACAAAGTTCAATTTGGCCTTACCACAACCAGAAGACCCTTCTTAAGGCAGGTAATATGTAGAACCACCTGCTTGAAGGTTGATATGTATAAATATGTATACATATATATATATATATATATATAGGCTGTAAGCCCACGACCTAACATGGAAACAAGAATCAAGGATCCGGCAACAAAAAAGAGTAAAACTGAACCCCCCAGAAGACCCAATAAACCTGGCAAACAGGATGGGAGTTTCTACAGCCCCGCCCCCCCCAAAAAAAACGGAAGAAACCAGCACTTTAAAGGGGTCTAAGGGGAAGTGCTCTTTGATCAGTTGGGCGTTTCACCCAAAAGCAGCATGGCTAGAGCCATAAGTTCGCGGGGCAAGCTGAGTATCAAGGCCACGTCCCTCAGGTGTGCGAGCTAGGAACTTGACACAAAGGCCCAGGGTATGGGTTTCAAGTTTTTTGAGAATATCGTATCTTTTTGTGTGGCCTTCAAGTGAAAGGAAAACCATGTTTGTTTGCTTCTTCGGAGGGGGACATGTGTGTTGTGTCCCCCCCCCCCGGGTGGTAATACATCCTGGGCGCCTTGACAGCCACTCCAACTCAAAAAGAAACCACGCCCATATTGTGCCTACCCGGACATCGATTCAATTTGGGAGGTGGCCCCAAAGGTGAAGGTTGAACAGTAGAACTTGCCGGCACTCAAACAGTCAAAATTATTCCATTCACCCATGCCACTAAAAATGGCTGACCGTTGACCTTGCCCGGCGAAGGACAGCACCAAAACTTCAGCAAACTGGAAGCCACGTGAGTCATAATCAAAACCCGGTATTAAAATGGTCTACCCAGAACCATGTAAAGAAATAAGAAGGCGGCCGCAGCTATTTATGGTTGGGATTGTCCCGAGTCATTGATGTCAGGGTATGAAACCTTGCCTGGAGTCAACTTGTTTGAGAAAGCCCCAAGCCGCGTAGTATATATATATATATATTAATTGACCGACGCTCATACAGCATACCAACGCTCTCTGGGGCCAGAACATTTGGGCGGTGTCTGTAACACAAAGCCCATGTGTTGATCACTTTAAGAACCATACAAATGCAAGGAATCGCCCTAACAAGAAATCATTCCGGATCGAAAGGGCAAATGTCCACTTCTTGGTATGGTCTGCCTTTGATCGTTCCAAAGTTGACATGAACTTTCCTCGCAAGCTGACATGTGTCTCCCAACCAGACTCACCTCCTGAGATGGTTGGCCGGAAAAAGTCCGAACTTGTCATTTACCACTACTTCCTAAAGATGGTTAAAGGGTTTTAAGGTTAGACATGGCTAAAGGGTTTAGGTCCTTGTCATTTCCCCCTCTTAAAGGTCCCTCATTTGGTCAAAGCGTTTAAAGTCCAGAAACCCAGGGAGCGAGATGAGGTGCCAAGACTTTCCGCCTTCATGGCGCCATGGGGAAGAAGTGACCACACAAAAGCTCCGGCGTTGTCTCGAATTACACCCCGAAACCCGTGGTTTCGCTTCAGTCTCCCATTGAAAGCAACTTGCAAGATGGTGCAAGATGGTACCCAAAACACGCGCGCACACACACAAACCAACACAAAGCAACTTGCAAGATGGTGCAAGATGGAGGCCGAAAAAAAGAAAAAAAAGAAAAAACAACAATCAAGCCAACACCCACAAAAACCAGAGCCGCGCGGCTGTTGCCGCTGGGCTTCCCGGCTAAGCGGCTTGGGCTGAACCGAAAACGGCTGGAGAAAAACGCCCTGGGCCTATCTGAAGGTTCTCTGAGCCGCCGAAGGCAACGGGTCGAATCTTCGGGTCGTTTCCACCAGCTGCATGCCACGGTCACAACGCGCAGGAGGAGCGAGCCCCCACTCCACGGTTTTCCCTTCATTTGGCCATGGGCTTTTAAGCCCAAAAAATGGCTAGCCCCCAGTGAACATCATCCACCACTAAAATAGGTAACCTAAAATGGGGGCACCTACCCCAAAATGGGATCCCTTTCGTTTTGACCCACTGCCATTTAGTCTCATGGATTGCCTTACTCAGGCTTTGTGGAAAATATCATGGGGAGTGTCGTCACTCTCCGAAAAAATGGTGTACAACTCCCCCACCCCCCATTTGGAGTCCATGGATGAGATGGGGCATTCCCATGTGTTCCCCCGATCCTTCCTTAAAAAACAAACAGCTCCGGTGGTTTGTAGTTTTCTGGAAAGAAGCCCCAGGTTCAGAATGGAGAAGAACTCTCCCATCCACAAAGGTGTGGGGTTCCTGGAAGACAATTTGAAAGGTTCCATGTTGGTCCGGAGGGAACCCCTTAAATCTGTCTTTGAGTTGCCACACGAGTCTCTGCGATTCTGGTTGAGCTGCGCCGCCCGATCTTGTTTCTCCCCGAGCTGTTGCGACATGGAACTGCGCCAGCGTCTACCGTTTGACCGGAGCGAGATCTGTTAAACGCCCCGAATGCAAACTGGGTCCGGTAAAGGTGTTTTCATCTTGAGGGACTCTCAAGCTTGCTTTTGCAGGTTGCTTCCTTTAAGCCCATTGCAAGTGATGTCCCTTTGAACCACACGTGGCCTTCCAAGCGCATGTCAGCTAGAGGCTGTTGAGGATGTCGCTTTAAATGGAAGACACAACATGGCCAAACGCACACCAAACACCTTGGGGTAGCCCAGCCGGGTCTCCAGGGTAGGACTGGACTTGTATGCATTGGGGCCTAGTGATTCCTTGGATCCTTCTTTCCAGAAAAGCCACAGGGGACACGGCTGGTGTTTGATTCAATGATTTTGGTGAAGCAAGTCCTAGAACCTCACGCTCGGCATGTGCTTTAAATATCGGGCGCTCGGCTCCCATGGAAACTCAAAGCCTTCTTTTAGATCCCTCTTGGGCTTGTCTCATACTATTTGGCGTGCTCTTGGTCTCCTGTTAAAGATCCGTAAAGCAACCGGCAACTGGATACCACACCTCGAAAAAGTCACAACCACCCCGTTTGAATGCTGCAGTGGTCGCTTTAGATATCTTTCAGGCGGGTTCAGGTCTTGGTGTCCAACCACAGCACCAGGTCAAAAGCATAGGTGGCCTTTTGGAAAATTAGATGGCCCTGGTAAATGGAATAAACCCACCTAAACCAGTGGAACCCATCTATTTTTAATCAAACTCACCTAAAAAGGACACCTATGGGACGCGGGTATTTATCATAATATTAATAATACTATTAATTATATTCATATTCATAATAATATTAATAAGAACAACAATCATATTCTTAATATTAAGAATAGTCGTGCAAATTAGTCGTGGGTACGTTTGTTTGAGTCGCGGGTACGAAAGAGTAGTCGGTGGTACACCACCTTCTCCACCTATGGTCAAAAGGCAAACCCTCTGCGCCGCTTCTCGAAGCGTCCGCTTTGGGGGGCAATTCCGCAGCTGAACCCGCGTTTCTCAAGTTGCGCGGGCTCAGGCAGTTGCCCCCGGCCGCATGCTGTGGCGAAACCTGCCGGGGAAGTCCTGCATTTAGCCAAGCGAACTGAGCACTACTACAAGGGCCTAAATCAGAATGGGCTTGGGTGGTGTTTATAAACTAAGATCAGAAATGCCTATCTTCACTTCAACGTCGCAATCAAACTCTGATTCAAAGCGGTCTACTCAAAGCCCACCAATCCAAAGTTGACTTTCCGGGTGAGCAGTTGGCTTACTTCGGACTCGGAAATTGCAAAAATCCGCCAGAGACCTAGGGTTTGAGTCGTTGGGAGCTCATTCGGTCGAGCTATGCGGCTCCTCTAGTCGACGTGGTTGGCTTAAAGGGAAGCCAATGGAAGCCAACCACTTGGGAATCCTCAGACACATCCACACGGATCAAAATCGGGTTCTGACTTGATCCAAACGCCAGCTTGCACAGGTCATGGTTTCCACTCAGAACCCACGAATTCACCCCTGGTCGATTCTGGGCCGTCTGCGAGGGGAATAGGGAACTCCGCAACTCATCTGCAAGGAGTAACCTGAAACTTTGCCCGGGAAACCCTGAAACTTTGACTTCCTTTCAAGACCACCCCAAGGAGACCAGCGCGTTTGCCTGGGAAGCCCTGAATTTGATTTCCTGAATCAAACCCTTCCCCCCAAAGGATATTTTCTCAACAAACGAGACACCGAGAAGGGTTTTGTGAAGGTGGGTGCTTCGGTCCGCAGCCCTTGGTTGTCTGTTGGCCAAGTGGGTGTCTCACCCAAATGAGGGAAACCCCCGAGGTCGTCTTCGTCTCAAAATGGGTTTGAGCCTTTCTGGGGTGGTTTTCAAGGCAAATCAAGAGGAAGCAACCCATTTCGGGGTTCTCCACAAAAGAAGGTACCCAAATGAGACCTCCAAGTTCACCCTTCATGTCAAGGGCTCCCCTGATTTCGCGCCTCTCAAAAGTCAACACCCCAAAAAGGCAATGCTCGGGTGAAATTTGGGACGTCTACCTCAGTCTTCCATGCAGGCCGAGTCGCCCTTGTTGAATGCAGGACTCCCTCCGTTCAGCTTGAAAAAAGGGTGGCAGGGGCTTCAAGTTGCCGCAAGTTTCCATGCAGATGGGGACTTGCTTGTTTGTTTCCTCCAGTTGCTCAAGTCCGCTGGAAAACATAAATATTTCCAGTGATAGATTCCCTTTAAAACCAACAGGGGAAAATGAAAAAATCTTAACCAAATGGAAGTTGTTCAATGGTTCCCACTTCCTTGCCAACCGAACAGGAAAGGGTCAGTACCCTCGGCAGTGGAACCCAACCTACAGGTACCCATGCTGGCAAAGTTATGGCACTATGTCAAGCAACTCGAGTAGTAGATGCACACATATCTGTATGTGTATATATATATATATATGTATATAGATTATGATATCACATACGTGGAGCAGCATGCAAAGAAACACGCGCCTACAAAATGTGCTTCTCTTCAGTGGTTTGCCCCTGTAGTTTCGGGTTGATCTGAATGCTAGATGTGGGGAACAAAGACAGCATTGTCTACCTTCATGGACAGGAGGCTGCAATGATTTCCCATTTGGGTGTGTCTTTTCTAGTTGGGCCCCCCAAAATGGCTTCGGTTCTCCTTTTGGTTTCCCTTTCAAAGCACTAAAGAAGGGGGACCCTCAAAAAAGACGAGGCACCCAATTGTTTATTTGCCATATACTTCAGGAACTTGAGGGCAACGAGCAACCCAAATCTGCTCAATGGGTGGTAGGCATCTTACATTTTCAGGTATCCCCCCGAAAATAATGGTTTTTACTGTTGGACTATTTTTAACCCCACAACAAAAGGACCTCTGGACAAAATGCAATTTCAAAAACCTGAAATGAGCAACAGGTAAGGACCTTCATAAGGTGATGTGTTTCCGCTGTACACCCAAATAGAATCCGTGAACTCAGCACAGCAGGGAATGTGGGAATGACCCCGAAACAAATCAGCTCTGGAGGCTTTTTCCGTTTGGTGGATGCCTAGGTTCACTCCAAGAACCTCAGTGGATTCCTTACTGAAAGCCAGAAAGTATCAGACTTACATGATAAGTATATGACACATACAATGCGCGTGCGTTACCATATAAACATATCGAAGATATATCTTTGCAGTTTATGGAACCCCCAGCCACTGGAATCACCGGGCTTGATTGGAAACAGCTCGCGCGCCACGTCGCAGTCGCGTCAGTCGTGTCACGCGAGGGCGATCACCCTGCCTGAGAAACTGGCTTCTGTGCACATCCGCGCCCCCAACTGTCTACTTGAGAAGCCTATGGTTGTTTTTGTGTTCTATGATTTTCACTGTTATCAATATTATTATTACTATTATTACTATTATTATTGTTGTTATTAGGATTACTATTATTAGTATTCCGCATTATCATCATTATTATTATTGGTGTTATTACAATTATTGTTTTTATTACCATTGTTACTATTATCATTATCATTATCAGTATTATCATTATCAGTATTATCATTATCAGTATTATCATTATCAGTATTATCATTATCATTATTATCATTATTATCATTATGATTAGTATTACTAATATTGGTATTGTCATGAATATTATCAGTATTGGTATTAGTTATTATGTTGTTATTATTTATTAGTATCATTATTATTATCATTATTATTATTATTATTATTATTATTATTATTATTGTTGTTATTATCATTTTTTTATTATTTATTATTATTATTAGTTATTATTCTGCGGGGTTATACAACTACTAAATGGAGGCAGCTGGGTGTGTAACCCCATATAAAAACAAAATACAGGTACCACAGGTTTCCTTCTTGAGTATTAGGCGGGTTCGTTATGACTCGCCTATGTCCCTAGTGAAAGTGAAAGACAAGCAGCATGGAAATTCGACTAGAGGACCAACACAATCGTGGGCCTTGTATTTCCCTTGGGTGACTCACGCATCACTGTGGGCTTGGAATTTCCTTTTGGCAGGAATCCCCCTCCCGTATTAACAAAAGAATCACACACACACACACAGGCGCGCACACAAACACAAAAAACAAAAGAAATATGCTGAGTTCGGACCGTCAGGGCCATTCCTATAAGTTGTTGCTCGATGGCGTTTTGAATGTCCTCAACTGGAAACCTGTTTTCCCGTACACGTTGTCACCGTGCTCCCCCTACCCAGGAAGTCCACTTGCCTGCCCCATTTCACCCATCCGAAAAAGGATTCCCTAAAATGGCACACGGTCTTTCCACCAAAAGCCTGCTTGAACCAGTAAATCCCTTGCACCAAACTGGGATTTGTTGCACCGAGGCCCCACATATTGTTCATTGTTTTTTCCCCCTTAAAACCGCCCCAAAAAGGGGCCCTCCAAAAAAGATACCACCCCACGAAGGGGGGGGGGCATTGGTCATCTTTCAGGAACGGCTCCTTCCCATGCACTACAGGCAGATAGTAAAACAAACAGCCGGAAGTTGCACAGGAACCGGGTGCCCTGAAAAGGGAGAACCGTCTTCCAGGAACAAATGCCCAGACAAAAAGTCAGCTACCACAGAGTTGCCATCTGCTTTCACCCAACTGTAAGTCAGCCACATGTTGAGAGTGGATGCCATGGGGACAAACGGAATTGTCCGACGTGATTGGTTGATTTTGTAAGGAAGCAAACAAAAAAAGAACAACAAAACACGGAGGTAAACAACAGCGAATGAAAATGGGGGAGTGGGGGAACCCGCTGAGCAACCGGGTCCTGGGAGGATAATTTGCTCTTTTCGGGGTGAGTGGAGCCGGAGACCCCCAGGTCTGGGATGATGGATTAGCATTGGTCCTGTCATTGTTCGACTCCCGGCTTATTGTTGTTGCGAAACCAGAAACCAGGAGGTAAACTGGAGGTCGAACAACAGGTTTCGCTGGAAAACCAAACTCCCCAAACACCTTTTGAGGTGACTCAACATGTTCGACAGAAGGGAGAAAGCCAAGAGTTAAATGGAGGTCGATTTGAAATGGGCAAGCACAATGTGTACAACTTCAACTAAGCTCACTGTAATCAGTACAGAAGGATTGGTCCCGGGTCCAGACGTCTAGGCTTCCACAAGCCTTGGTCTTCAAAACCCAAAGCCTCCTGGGGTCTTTTCTGGAACCGAAATTCCGGGTGCTCCACATTGACCGGCCCAAATCTGCGGTACAAACAATCATGATGCTCAGATTCCGGTCCATAACTAGCCTGCCCAAGGCTGAAAAGAAAAATTGAAGGAGACCCCAGCTACGACCCACGACCTTAGAGCCCCGCATCGGCCAGGTGGGCTGACATCAAGGGTGCTCTAAAGACTTCCCGTGCCGCTCCAAAAAGTCGCGCCTGAAGCCGACGGCGGAATGCACAGCTCCACATGGGGGGGGGTGTGCGTGTCCGAGTGTTTTGGTTGCACCCCGGTGGGAAAAAAAACAACGAGAAACCCAACATGTATCTATCTATTTGGTTGATTTGCTTGTTTTTTTTTGGGGGGGAGTGCCTACAAAAAAACACACCCATGTGCACATGGTTTAGAACATCTGGCCTTGTGGTACCAAAGCGGTTGATACTTTCTCACTTTGAAGGGCATTTGCTTAGTATCGTCGAAAGTGGCCGCCTGAAACCCGTAATTTTCCACGGCCATGTACTTTTCCACAGGTCAGCGCTCGCGCTCAAGTCTTGTTCTTTGTCGTCCCCTTGAATCCTCGGACTACCTCCAGTTGGTGTATGTCCCCTGAAAAAATATATACTCAAAAGCAAATGGAAGACTATGCCTGAGACCATTATGAATTGCGCTGTGCTCAGTCCATCAGCAAATCCCTGCACGGGTTTGAAAGGGCTTAGGTCAAGGACCGGACATGATAAGGCTCATTCACCTTGCCACGTGCTTTTTCGCGGGAAAGCCGGCCAAGGGCTCCAGTGCGTACATGTGCCGTGCTTCGTGAGGGTCATGATCATGGCTTCCTCTACAGGAACCCTTACATTGGTTGTCTAAACTCCCGAAGTAGTCCATGGACATTCCTTAAGACCAAGCACACGTGCTCTTGCCCATACGCGTGTGCCTCAGGCGTCCTGGACTTGCACGCACCCTTGAGATGGCATGGTTGTCTCAAGGGAAGCCAAAGGCAAACATCACCCTTTCGTGGGAGAAACCAAAACACCAAGCAAATGAGCCACTTTTGATGTTCATGGTTTCTGCACTCATAAATGGAATCTGCCCCAATGAGGGTGTCTTCCAAATGAATTAAGCCTGATTATTTTACATATTAACCAACTATCACCCTGTGGGATTTTGACGGCGATACTCTCCCTCGGACCATGGCCTATATGACGGGCTAAGGCCAGTGACAAAATCGTATGTGTGTGTGTGTGTTGTTGTGTAAGAGCCTCCGCAAAAGGGCTCTCAGCATGGTTCTTCAAAGCTTCCATGCTAATATTGTCATTGGGGAGAATCAGTCCACATTACAAACCAATGGTGAAAAACTACCATGAAACATGAAGAGCGAGTGGGACACCCCTTTTCGCCCCTCCGCTAGTAGACGCAAATGCTGCCAAGGCGCACGAATTCACCTTCCCACCTCGGCAACCGGTTCGCGCTTCCTGGATTTGGGAGTCACAAAAAGGGGACCCGATTTGGGATAGGACTTTTGGGATTAGATGGATAGGAATTCCGGATTGGATAGGTTTCAATTGTCCATTGCCTCCCCATTGAACTTTACGGATGTGCACAACACCCTGCCAGGTAAAGACACAGGGCCCAAAGAACTGGCAACCTCAAATTTGCTCATCTACTCTCAGAATGTGTGGCAAAACAATCGTCAAAGTATGTGGAAAAACACATATGGCCGTGGGTCAAAATCCAAAAATCCCGTACCCCAGTGAACATCAACCAATCCAACCACTGAAATAGGTTCCAAAAAAAGGTGGTGAATTCACCCATCAACCAACCTGGGATCCCAAAACGGTTTTGACCACCACAGCCATATGAGTCTCTTGCTCAAAACCCGGTAATAAGATGGTGAACCCAGAACCATGCTTCAAGAACCAAGAAGGCGGATATCCGCAATTTATGGCAGGAATTGGTGGGATTTGTTTCCCCTGAAAAGCCTCAAGCCTTTTCGTGAGCAAGCCTTTGGAGGAGAGCCTTTGGAGGAGAGCCTTTGGAGCAGGGCGTGGACATATGAGCCACGTGCTCAAAACCGATTCGGGTAGAAGAAGGTTAGTAAGGGCCACTCTCAACAAAGACTGCATGTCTGTGCCTTGTCCATGCAGGGCATAGCATTTACTGGACTCGGCTAAAATAAATCTGGGTCTGGGTCAAAATTCAAGCACCAGAAAACCGCGTTTTTAGGTCCTTGGTTCCATTTCCTAGGGTTCCAAAATGGATATCCATTTTGGACCCACATTTGGCAGTGCCACCATGCTCCGCCGGGGGGCTCATCCAGGATGTGGCCTCGGCCTGAGGGGCAGGCTGGGTGGCCAAAGGGGCGCGTGGCTCATCTTCGGTTCTTTGGGAATCGGACCCCCGGAAGCCCCGCAAATGGTGGTGTCCCAAAAAAAAGGCACCCAACCCCCCCCCCCCCCAAAAGAAAAAACAAAAGAAATATTTATTTATTTTTCGGTTGGTTTCCCTCTGTGCCAACGGAAAAGTTCGACATGCCCAAATGGCAACAACGATAGTTTCTCAACACGAGCCCTCGAGAAGTTTCATTTCCTTTCCGTCTCCTTAAACCATCCACATGTGGGCACCCTCCTTTTGCTTCCAACCATCCTCCCAGAAATGACGAAAAAGCACACCTCTCCCTTTTGTGGTTGAAGAAAGGGACACCACTGTTGGTTCAGTTTTATACAATTGTGTGGGTTCCAAAGGGAGCCTCAAGGAACCCTAGGGATGGACTCGCCACCCACTCTACCCCAAACAAAACCCACCAGTTTACTGCGCACTCAGACTTTGATTCGCCACGACCACGGCGTTCCCATCTCGGCCATCTCAGGCTTCGTCCCCTTTTTCAGGGGTCGTTTTTGTTTGAAGGTGGTTGGAATTTCCAGCCAGGTTCCGGTTTAAATCAGGTTTGGTTTGGTTCCGCTGTGGTTTCATGGCTTAAACCGGATCCTGGTAGGCGTCCATGGACAAACCGCTTCGCCCACTCAGCCTTTTGGCAGTTTCCTTGAAGCGCGGGGTTACCAGAATCCCTCCCCATCCCTCAAGAACCACGGTTTGCAGTGGCGCTCCAGGGGCCCTGGAAAGGGCCGGAAATGCTGCAAATCCGAATCCAAACCAAGTTGGTGACCCCAACCCAACGTTTTCACCTGTCGGATCTGGAAGATCAGCTTCGTCTTAAAATCTGCCATGGCAACATGGGAAAGAGTACCCGATACAACCTGACCGAAAAACCTCTCCAACAAAGGCCCTTCAACCACGGATCCCGTGTCGAGGCTTGCAAGCGTCGAGAAGCATCTCTCCGCGCTTTTCACCAGTTTGCCAGCTTATGAGCGCCTGCTACCCCCTGATTTGTACAATTGTAACACCAAACGGGAAATTTGCAAAACTTGATCACTGTTACAATGGTAACACCGCTGCTACTTTGCCCGTTCGGAACCGATCGAAACCGTTCGAAACCGTTCGAAACCCTTTCAGCGCCAAAAGCGTTCAACATGCTTTCAAAAACCGTTCGCAAGTCGTTCCAGAGCGTCCGGAACCGTACAGAACCGTTCTGTTGTGACAATTCGGTCGTTGGTGCTGGAAAACCCGGCCGCGTGCAACCAAAAAACGATCCAGGCAAAATGTTGCATTTTGTTCGTGTGATGTTAAAATTGAGGGGTAGCAGGGTAGCAGGGTAGCAGGCAGCACATAAGCATTTTTAAACCAGTCTACTCCCACCCTTTCGTCAGTCTATACCCAGTTCGAAAGAAACAAGAAATACATTTGGCTGTGGCTCAAAATTCACCAGGAGGGGCAAACCGCAGGCTTTGGTCCATGTTTCCACTTACCAGGGTTCCAATTTTGGTACCGGTTTTTTGAGCCACAGCCATTTACCCCTTCATCACCAACGACCGCCACGCCGCACGCAGCCCGCAGCCCGCCTCTCACCTCCTTCACGTAGAGCCCGGGCAGGCGGTTTTCCGCCCGCAGAAGGCTGGGCTTCACCGCACTCCTCGCCGAAACGCATTTTGTGGGTCAAGGTCGGCTTTTCGTTTGGTCCTGGTGCTTTAAAGGGAAGAATTGTAAGTCGTAGTTGTACAGTTTATGTGTACATATTTATATATTATAGTTTACACACCCTTTGTGCGAGGCTCGTTACCCTGTTAAAAAGGTTGGTTTAAAGTTTAAAGGGAAACCACCCAGACAAGCACTGTTGTTGGGGTCTTCTTTATTTCACCTTGGCCTCAGCGGGAAACCACCAGCACAGTTTAAGTTTAAGAATTCCCCCCCCAGAACCAAAAAGAAAAAAGAACATCACCCAGACCCGCACTCATTCCTCCAATTGCTTAAGTCCCCTGGAAAAAGTACAAATATTTCCAGTGATAGATTCCCTTTAAAACCAACAGGGGAAGCTATAAAAATCTTAACCAACTGGAAGCATTTACTCGCATTCGGATCTGGCCGCCGCACCTCCAGGGAACCATCTCGGAGTCGTCTGTAGCGCACTGCCTCGTTCCGCCCCATTGCAGGGGAGGGGAGACAAAAGTTCCTCCAGAAAAGTGACGACTTCTCCACCACCACCACCGCCATCATCACCACCACCACCATCATATCCTCATCATCCTCATCATCCTCATCATCCTCATCCTCCTCATCCTCCTCATCATCCTCATCATCCTCATCCTCCTCATCCTCCTCATCATCCTCATCATCACCGTCGTCATCATCATCATCATCATCATCATCATCATCATCATCATCATCACCGTCATCGTCATCTTCATCTTCATCTTCATCATCATCATCATCATCATCATGATCATCAGCATCAGCATCAGCATCAGCATCATCATCATCATCATCATCATCATCATCATCATCATCATCATCATCATCGTCATCGTCATCGTCATCACCGTCACCGTCACCGTCACCGTCATCGTCATCATCATCATCATCATCATCATCATCATCATCATCATTATCATCATCATCATCATCATCATCATCATCATCATCATCATCATCATCATCATCATCATCATCTCATCATCATCTCATCATCATCATCATCATCATCATCATCATCATCATCCTCATCCTCATCCTCATCCTCATCATCACCATCATCATCATCATCATCATCATCATCATCATCATCATCATCATCATCATCATCATTGTCTCATCATCCTCATCATGATCGTCATACTCACCATTATCTTCTTTCTCCTCGTTGCAATGATGCCCACTGTTGGAATGACCATTCACTCATTTAAAGCTTGATGACAACTGCGATGATAACTGTCTACGCATGTTTGTGCATTGTTCTGCGCATTGCCTGACTGTAAACTTGACGCAAACCCATGTATGGCCCAAAGAAGCGCTTCCAGCTTCCTCTTAAAGGTATGCCAAAATTGTCCCAACAAAGGCTTTGGCAAGTGCACAAAGGTGGTTTCAGGTGACACATAGATTAACTTGTCAAATAGGCTGCCAACTTATTTGCCACATGGCATTTGTTTCCAACAAACTCAGTGTCCAATGCAGTTCTCAACAACCAACTACGTTGCCAACTAAGTTGGCAACTAACATGCAAACAAAGGTGCAAATTAAGTCAACCTTGGTTGCTAACTAAGTTGCCAAACATGTGGCCAGCTAGGTTGCAAAACTCAATTGACAGCTACCAATACATGTCCATACAATTAGTCAAGGCCTATTCTACAACCCAGACTAACTAAGTCACCTATTCAAAACCTAGGGGGGTGTTCGGGTTTCTCCCCAATTTTCATGGAAGGAACCAGGGGGTTCCACTTCCAAGGTTCCGATTTCCGAACGCGGGCTTAGCTTCACAGCTGAGCTCTCTGGGTGTCAGCAAGGCTAAGAGCGACTGAGGACTGGGGTCGTTCGCCTTTGTCGTTTCAGCCTTCCTCGTTGGGTCTCTGGAGAATGGCCCCTACCATGGGACCCCTGGGGGGTCTCTGGGGAACGGCCCCTACCATGGGACCCCTTGGGAGTCTCTAAAAAACGGCCTGACGATGGACCAGGGTTCCTCGTTGAGTTAGGACCGGCCCTGCCAAACGATGGACCCTTCGCTCGACTCCGTGCCGAGGTCTTCGCAGCCAGATGGGCCGCTGCCGCTGCTCGGGGTCCGCGATGAGCCTGGCAGCTCGTGCGCGGCATCGAGGGAGTCTTCGGTGTGTCGCGCTTGGCTTGGCACCTCCGCTTGGGCGGGGGGTTTGCAAGGGAAAACCACGAGGAAAGCCGCGCTCAGCGCCATTTTGGAGAGGTCCAACCTCAAGTGGCTCGAGGTTTGCTTGATATTCAGAGCTCCTGCACACCTTCCGAACCCAACCTCAAGACAGCTCATGAAAAGGGCGCGGGAGAAGTGTTGGAAAAACTGAGAGCTCCAAGGAGTCTGATGAAGCGTTGGCAGTTGACTTAGTGACTGGGGATCGATGGCTAATTTTGGGATCAAATTTCTTGAGCCACATCCGCGTCACAGGAAACTGCGCCCTGGTTGCTGCTAAGGGATGAGTGGGAACTCCCTCAAGGGGTTCAGATCCAAATCCAAACCGCCAATCCAAACTGCCAAGCAGGAGCAACCGGAATAAGGTGATGCTCCCGACGGTGTCCTTTTGAAAACCACGGAAACAAGATCTTCACGCATCCAAAAAGGGGGAATTCCAGCGAGCATACACCCAGAAAACCTGAGATGCACCGAAAAAGGGTAAGCACACACCAAGCAAGTGGTGGCACACGCACACACACACACACACCACAAAAAGCGAAGCACAGGCAACATGATTGGAACCAACCAGCATATGCATAAGCCATTTGAATAGTGGTACATTTCATACAATGGATTTGGGGGGGCTTTCTTTTGGTTTCCCTTTGAATACCAACCAAGAACGCAAATGATGCCGCAACTCCAACCCATGTGGACGTTTGGTCATCCCCTATGCTGACCAGTTTCACCCTAGCTGGGGAAAATTGCAATCAACGAGAGATTCCCCCGAGCCGGGAGTAAAACAAGAAAAACACCACATGAGAAGGCTCTTTACTCAGGGAGTCCTTAATGGCATCCAGTCTGTGAAGTAGTAATTTGAATTTGTGTAGGTGTAAGAGGCTAACAAACCATAAACCAATAGTGTACTCCCATAATCGTGACTGAATGCTGTTACAGAGTACCCCGCAACCTCATTCCAATCTTCTTTGACCTTTGAATGATTACAAACGCGGGGGAATTATTTAGGTAGGGTGTGGGGGATTTGTGCCATCTTTGACCCAACTGATCTGTCTAGGAACATAAGTGGCGAAATACCTGCACACCTCATGGTCCTGTGACTCTCAAGTACCCCACCACCTTCGAATTGCGTTGGCCCTCTGGGAGCAAACTCCGAGAAAAGAAAGGAATCGAGCCTGCAAGGAGCCTACCCCATTCTCCAAAGTCTACCCCAAACCTGGGCTGTCGTCAGATCCAGTGAATAACTCTTAGTCTGGACACCCAAGCACTAAACCCACTAGGGGGGTTTGCCTAAGGAACCGGATGGCTGAAAAACCTACGCTAAAAAACCACCCACCAAGGCTCACAACCACCAACCAAGGCTAAAAACCACTAACCAAGGCTTAAAACAAAAAAACAACCAACGCTTAAAAAAAAAAAAAAAACAATAAACCGACTAAAGCGCTAAAACAAAAAAGGCACCGGATGGCTGGGAACCTTCCGTTCCCCTTCCGTTCCGCCACCCGAACCCTCCGTCTACGCTTCGGAGCCCCGACTTCTCAAGGGCGCGCGTGGCGCCGTGGAAGCCTCGCTCGCTCGGCTCGCCACGCTTGGCCGCGGATGTGTCGGGGAAACCGCCCTGAAAGTCCTCGGTTTTTTTTTGGGGGGGGAAGCCGAAAGGACTTGGTGAAAAAGAAAGTAGGTGGTTTGAACAATGAATATATTGTTTACCAACCCCCTGGATTCTTTGAAGAAGACAGCAGCTCAGGTACTGGTTTGAAGAGTTTGCTGGCCTACAACTGATCTTAAACACGTTGAATCGCCCAACCCTGCCCGTCGCCGGTGAATCGCCCTGCGCAAGTCCCGAGAAGGAAAGGCATTGCCAACTGGCGAGTCTGCTTTGTTTTTTGAGGCGAAGGGTACTCTTCGTGGAGGGTTTGGAAGCGAAACCAAAAGTTCCCATTTGAGACAACCCCTGTGCCCGTGTGTGTCAAAACTTGGTGGCTTCATAGGAAGAAATCAACGTGTGGGTTGTCGGAATGAACCGGATGGGGGTGGGCCAGTCAATCTGACAGTACTTGGATTGGTTACACACCCAGCCCATTTGGGAGGTTAGGCTCGTTGATCTGAACAAGCTCTAATAAATAGCCCAAATGGATCCAAGGACCTCCCTTGTGAAGCACCATCATGGTTGGTCTTACCCAAAGAAACCTCGTCACAAGTTACTCAGATTCATATTTGCAACCACAGGCAGTCAAGGTTTGCCCACCTCGAAGACAAATGAGGTCATGCCCCTGACTACATCATCACTTTGAAGGGGTTTCCATTCATATCACAAACAGTGGCCTCAAACCCTGCCCTTGCACAACTTCCTCTGTCTCTTCAGCCATTTGTTTCGAGCTGCGTAAGTCCCAATCTCCATGGAAGTTGGTCCTAAAGCTAAGTTTTCTACAACCATGGTGGCGGTTCCTGTTCGTTTCCCTTCAAACCAAGGTCAAAGAGGTTCTCTTCAAAAAGCACCCAATGTTTGAACAACCACGGTTTCCCTCAAAAAAGGAAGCCGAAAGGATGGTTCAACAAAAGGAGGAACCCAAGCTCTCCAAACATCACGCCAAGTAGACGATGATCTCCGGTGATTTGAGTCTTCGTCTGAAGCTCATATCCAGCATCGGCATTGGGGCCTTTGCGCGCTTCTTTGCGACGTGACCGCAGCAGGCTTGCTTTGGGCAAGAGCCGGAAGGTCTAGAAGCGCAGCGTCAGGGTCGACCGGGGCTGTGGCACACAAGCGCGCGGCGCAGCAGCTTGCTTTCCACAAAACTCCTCGGAGCGCCCGTCCAGCGATGCAAGTGACAGTCCTATGCTCAACTCACATATGTTGTAACCATGCGTCAAACCCACACCCTCCAAAAACCACTCACAAGAAAAGGAGGAGCCTTACCTCCAAATCTAAGAAAGCCTCCATTTGCTTAAGCCCCCGAACAAAAAAAAGGAATATATCCAGTAGTGATAGATGTTCCTTTCAAGCCAGTGGACAAATAACACACATCCATTTCAGCAAATAGCTTCGCAAGTGGCTTCGATCTATAAGTCTGGACTCAAAACTACACCAGGAATTGGACCGCAGGTGTTGGTCCATTCCACTGACCGCTCGGGCCACAGCCATCTTGGGGCTCCCCGCTACCAAGGGCTCTGAAGGATTCCTTTTTGAGGGGGTCGCCAACTTTCTCACAAGAGGGCAAAAAGAAAAATCCCCCTGCCCGATACCGCCGCCCGAGTTTTTTTTTCTCGCTGGCCTTGGTGGTCGTTGGGCATGAAGCCCACGCTGCCCACGAAGCCGCCCAGCAGCAGCTTCCGCGCCTGCGGGGCTTCGTGGGCGTTTTGAGGCGAGTTTGACGAGGGCGAGGGGCACGGGATCTCGAAAACCGGCAGGACAAAGGAGGAAGCACTCAAAGGGCCTAACAAGGTGAGCCGAAGAATCTGGCAAAAACAATATTTGGTGTGTGTTTTGAAGGGGAATCGAATAAAAACCGTCCCCTTATTGTGACGTGATATATATATATATATGGTCCTGTGTTCCGCGTTGCTACCCCCGCCACCCCTCCCCAAGATGGTATGGGTCCCCCAGGAACCCCCCCCCCCCCCCCCGGCCCGAGACCCCGAGCCCCCGGATCCTGGCACCTACGGTCCCACCCCCACCCCGACCCCCTGAACTCGCACCCCGACACCCCGGCACCCCCACCCCCAGGACAAGGCAACCCGCAACCAACCATAAACCAACCCTAAACTAACCCTAAACCAACCCTAGACCAAACCCTAAACCAAACCCTAAACCGTAAACCTCTAAATCCAAACCAACCCTAAACCAATCCTAAATCAACATAAACCAACCCTAAACCAACCCTAAATACACTCTAAACCAAACCCTAAACAATAAACCCTAAATCTAAACCAATCCTAAATCAACATAAACCAACCCTGAACTAACCCTAAATTCACCCTAAACCAAAACCTACACCAACCCTAAATCAATCCTAAAGCAACATAAACCAACCCTAAACTAACCATAAATGCATCCTAAATACACCCTAAACCAATTCTAAACCAACCCTGAACCAACCCTAAACCACCACACCCAACCACAGGACCACAACCACAGGGGGAGGGGTACTTGTCTGACCCATGACCATTGGGGGGGGGGGGACTGGCAACGCTGTACCATATATACATATGCTCATGTTTGTTCACATCCTCAAACTGAGCGTCAGACCGGTGGCTCAAAATGAAACCACCACCCGAAACTAAGATTCAGAGCCCCTCGAAACGTTCGCTTTCAAGGACCCAAATCTAACATCATCACTCGGTTGCTTTCTGCTCCCCTGCTGAAAGTGACAAACTTTGAGTGGTTTGATACGGAAAACCCATTCGTTGGCAAAAAACGCTAAATTCCTAACATCCCTTGGCAAAATGCACCAAAGATCATGTCAGAGGAGAGGTCCCCAGTTAGAATTGTCACGATGACTGTTGTCTGCAGGCGTTGAGAAGGTTCTTCTCCACACAGAAGGAATCCAGACCTGGCTCACGTCCGATGGTGTTCGGCAGTATGGAGGTCATACACCCGGTGGCATATAAGCATCCATGCCTCCAAAAACCCATACCTGAAACTGCCCTTTACCAGGGGTGGTTCATGTCTTCCAAGCACGAAGCTTTGGCTTTGAGTTCTTTGGGGGGTACTCCACTGCAATCCTGAAAAGGATATTCTGAGGCTAGTTTGGTTCCATGAAAAACTTGCGGGGAACCACGATGGTATTAATTCTTGAAATAGGGCGTGGGGTACAATAAACCAACTTATTTAAGTCATGATCATGGGAGAAAAGGTTGAAAGTATTACGAAGGGTGCTCTACATCTTCCCCAGACCTCCAGCCATAGTGAGTGGTGTCCCTTTGAAATCAACCCAAAATCGGGCGCCGAGTGCTCGCCGTTTGTTTCTCATAGCCACTGGAGGTCGGAAATCCAAGCTTGTACGTTTTTTCCCTCCCAATTTGACTCTGGCAAGTAATCACGGACTTGAACCCAACCCATTAAACTGCGGAGCCCCTAATACGGCCATGGGACCGCCAGATCTAACCCCCCGTGCCCTGCAAGCGTGCGAGAGCCATGGCGAGCGCCTGCAGGAGATAGGTGTCCTTGGGCGGAACTGCAGTTCTCGCCGGTCCCGTTTTCGAGGCGCGGGACCCGAAGACCCGAAAGAAGCCGCCGTGCAAAAGGGACGTCACCCCAGATTTTTGGGTGGCAATGCCCATGTCAAGGGTTAACCTTTGAGGGTCCCAGTACTCTTCTCAGGTTGGTGGAAAGGGGGAAGTGCGAGGCCACCCTTTTAGCCCATTTCGGTCCCGGACCCGGACCCAATTCGGTGGACACTGCAATTCGGTGGGGACTCATGTCCACCAACCACTTTTGAGGTGGTTCCGTCCTTCTTTTTCCGACACACCGGTGTGGCATCTCGGGCAACATTTGGCTGTGGGTCAAAAATAGGTACCCAAAATGGAACCCTGGCAAGTGGAAACATGGACTGAAACCTGCTGTCCCCTGGTTTAATTTTGACCTATACCCATTTAGCAAAGGTTCTTGGAGGGTTCCAGGCAGGTTGCAATTCTCCTTGGGCCCAAAGGAGATGAAGGGCTTCGAGATGTGTGAATAGGTGTTGGGAGGAGACATGGGGTTGTCTCCAAATAAAATATGGAACCCCTGTGTGTAGCAGTCCGTTTGGCTTTCTAACCCAGAAAGCGGGCCAGGCATTCTTAAGCTCCTTCTTTGGGGACCTCTTTTCGGGGGTCACAGGTCAAACTTGCCCACATTCCACACCCTCAACCCCTCAAACACCTCAATTCTAAACTTAGCCTCACACTTCAACCCTTTTGGGTCTTCCAGCCGTTTCTGAATCGATACTTGGAAAGTCTCCTTCTGATCGCCCCATTTCTCAGGGTCCTGAGGGAGACTCCAGGTACATCCTTACCTCAACGTCCTTACCTCGTTTTACCACGTGTACGTCTCTTCTTTGGCAACCAGTGACCAATCTTGGTCCCCTACACCCCCCAAACAACTCCGCGGATGGCAAATCCACAGTTTAACCAGTGGTTGAACTGCAAACCCAAGTGCTACACCAACCAAAAACAGCTTACAAAAACCTTTCTGGGACCCAAGTTGAACTAGTGGGTGGGTTTGGACGCCAACCCTAGGTCCTCCAGTAGAGAGGTTAGAATAAGGGTGCCTTTTTTTTCTCTTTTAGTGGGGGACCCTCCTCCCCCCAAAAAAAAGTTGGTAAAAGGGAATTACTGGGGGGGACCTAGAACAGCGAACAGCCAGCCAAACATCACCAGAGGGGAACTGGATCTTTGCAAGTCCCTTTCTAGGCTGGACACCCTGCATCTCACCATTTGGGTATGGCTCAAAATTAAAGAGCGATTTTGGGCCAAGCGCAGGTTTTGGTCTTTGGCTCAAATTCTGCCATGCCGTTTTGGTGTCCATGTCTTTGAGCCGCAGCCATTTTGGGTTTCACCTGGCCTTGCGCCCCAAGTGACTGACTGGATCCATGGCTTCGACTCGACCGAGCCGCCAGGGCCACGGTGCAGCCCTGGGAGGCGCCGCCCAGGAAGACGCGGTGGCCCTGCCCGTGGAGGCGGTCCACCTCCTGAGCTGCGGATCCGCGGAGCGCGGTCCGCACCCAAAGAAGGCCAAGGAACACCGGGAGGGGGGGGGGGTTGGGGCACTTTCTGTCCTGCTTGCTTGGAAGGTTTGGGTTCGTTTTGGTTTAGACCGCTTGATTCGAATGGGGGTTGTCTCATTTTAAATGGGGATTCCGTTGAAAAGGGTTACAAATGGGGAAACGGGCTTTTGCACGCGGGAGATGATTTTACATGCGTACCCCAAATGTACAGGGGTCCAGACTACATACCCCCGAAGAGAATATGGTTTGTCGGTTGGGGCAGGCACATCAATATCCCATGTTCATGACATAATTTGGTCTTGAAGTAATTTAGCCGTAGCCCCCTATTCCTATGAGTGAACGGCCCTTGTAGTTTCATTTAGGCCTTGGTTCAAACCTTGTGATGCGGCATCACCTGTTTTTTTTCAGAGGCTGAATGTATACACCAATAATAGACGAACCCCTGGTATGAAACCCAAGTTTCTTGTGCTCTGAACCGTTAATATATGGCTGAAACTATTGGAAACCCGTGGCTTCATGCATGCGTTTGTCGTAAGGGTACTACAAACACATTACTAGAGTAAGCAACCACCATTTGTTCCTCGTTTGTAACAGGTGGAGCCTAATTATACAGGACAATGGAATCACTGGGAGATATGGGTCTGTCTTTGTGGATGGTGCACCTTTTTGTTGTGTTTCAAGAGAAACCAAAAAAGGAAAACACTGCTTGGGGGGGGGGGGGTCCGTTTGGACACTTAGGCTACTTAGGCTCGGGTATTGGTTTCTAAGGTTGCAGGCTGCAAAATAACCTCTAAGTGTCCATGGCTCGGGGGGGTTCCCCCCCCAAAAAAAAGGACGACCAACAAAAACAGGCACTGCTTGGGAGGGGGGGGGGAAGTTTCACCAGAAAAAACGAAGAACAAAACAACTGCTGGGGGGGGAGTTGGGGAGTTCGTTCCCCCCAACAAAAAGAAAGACGACGTCAACAAACCAAACGGTGGCGCCCGTCACTTCGGCTTCTTCGAGGCGCGGAGTAGACGATGTGCGCCAGGCGATCCCTGGTCTCCCGCAGCGTGTGGTAGTCCCCCACCTTGGTTGCGGCTGTTGACCCTGCAAAAAGTTTTAGCTTCCTTTTTTCTTGGGGGGGGGGTAGTGGAAAACTATACTAGCCAACCACCTTGATTTCCTCAAGCTACCCTCAAGCTACCCTATAAAAAAACATTCCCTCAACCCTCAACTCCTTTATTTCAACCAAAAAGTTAAAGTCTAAAGATCCAACCCAATGGCCGTCAAGCCGCCTTGTTGCTGCTCTGCTTCACCTCGGAAATCCGAGGCCGGGGCCGACTTTTTGGCGTCGGCACGGACGGACGGTTTCACCGAACCGTGCGAGCGCCCAGGCAAAATCCACCCCCACAGAGAAGCTTCCAGTGACGATTTTCCGCCAAAGGGTCTGAAGAAATTGGTGGCTCTGTTGGTCTTCCGTTGACACCACCAAAAGGAGGTTCCCTCAAAACGCACGCCACCCAAGTAGAGGACCCATGTTGGGGAGGGAGGGATACCCTAATCTTCCATTTGAGGAGATCGCCCCCTGGGAAAATGAGAAACACATGTCCACTAGTGAAATCGATTCCCTGAAGAAAAAAACAAGGGGGAAAAAACACACAAAAAAAAAAAAAAAACAATATTCATTTCAGCAAATGGAACATGGGATTAAATCGTTCAATCACCACGAAGACCAGTGGCTGCTTTTTCTCAGCGTGGGAAAGAAAAGGCCCCCGCTTTTCGTTGGATGAAGCGAACTAAGGCCCCCTCTTTTCGTTGAAGGGACAAGATTCTAAGGCGAACCTCGGACTTTTTCGGACGACCCTGCGATGTTCAGGGCTAGTTTTCCAACCGAAGATTTCATCCGAGGGCTGGTTCCAACGATCCGAATTTGAAGGTCCACGGGCGGTTCTTCTCAGTGGATCAAAAATCATAACCCCATTTCCGGCCCATTTCCATTCTTTTATTTTTATTGTTTTTCATGTTTTTGCTTTAAACAAAATGTGATGCTGCTGTCTGAAAAGAGAGGCAGACATGCCGCTTTTGACAGAAGAAACGGGTTCGCCGCGGTTCGCAGCTTTCAGCAATGGCTCAGAGCAACCCGGACGATCTTCGCGTCTCTTTATCGGGTTCCCGTATATTCTTCGGTTTTCACATCCCCCCACCCGCAGACACTCACTTCAAATTGGCCCAACAGTGTGATGGGAGCCCTGAACCAGGACACCAAGCCTTTGGTCTGGTGAGAGATTTGAGGTACAAGCCCTCGCCTTTTTCTTTGTGGCAATCCCTGTTGTTGTGATTTTTGCCAGATCTGTCCTGGGATTGGGTGATGCTTCAGCAACCAACTCAAGACCGAACTGCATCTCAGGAATTCCTTACTCCCAACAAGAAAGATCACTCTCTATGGCGATCTTAAGGTGGGGTCCAGGCACGAATCTCGGAAGCCCAGAGTGGGGCAAACAGTTGGCACCCGGTGTTTGTGCTTACAAAAGACACCCATCCCAACAAGGAAGGAGAAGGCGCCACTCTACCTGTTTTCTGGGTGAAAAGGGAAGCCAAAGGCAAGCCACCAGTAGAAGGACCTTTGGGAACCTTGACCAAAAGGACCAAACCAAAGAAACCGAGAGGTTCGTTTCGGTGGATTCTGTCCCTTTTGCTGGCGATTGCTTTTCCTTTAGGCGTCCATTTGAAACCATCCAACAAGGGTCCGCAAGAAATAGAGAGAGCACCCATGTGTCGTGCAAAGCCAAGCAGCATAGGCATGCCAGGAAGGTTCTTCTTCCCCCCAGGGCTGCCTCGCGACATGCGGAAGCGGCACGGAAGGGGCCGATCCCTCTTGAGGGCACTGGTATTGCCCAACGGGGACGCAAAACCTGGCATTCACTGTTGGTCAACCTTTTGGCCTTAAACCTATTTGGATCTGCACTAGCAACCTTAGACCGAAATCTTCAATTTGGTCAAGCTTCCCTGCCGCACGGCAGCTCAACAGAGGTTCTCACACTATCCATCTAAGCAATATCTCCCCAAATCTTGGCCACATCTGGGGAGCACAGCAAATAATATGTTGAGATTCTGTCTGCTTCATGCTTAAACTACCCCAAAATCGAAGTTGCTTCTGCTCTGGTGGAAAAGGCTTTGTTTCAAAAGAGCAAAACAAGAAGGTCGTGCAGCCCAACATTTGGCGAAGTTACGCCCGGGTGATACATACCCCAGGGATCCTAAGTTGCCGCACAAGTCAACTAGAAGGGGACGAGGCATTCGAGTCACAGAAAGCGGCTCACCACCGTGGTCCGTTTTGCCCGAAATGAGTTCAGCAGCACCAAGACACCGATGGACATGCGGCCCTATTAAAACCTATCGAGAAATACATACATGTATATATATATATGGTACCCCCCTCAGTACCCAGATGTTGCAGCATCATTGTATCAAAACCATTGATATTTACAGTGTATTTTGATTGAACTCATGCATTCTCTGCAAGGGCATTTTGTGGACCCAAAAAACAAAACACCAAAAAACCAAAAAACAAAAAAACAGAAAACCAATCCTAGCCCCCACCATGGCTGGGATTCTTTGGTTTTTTTTGGATTTTTGGTTTTTTGGTTTTTGGAAATGTTGCGCAACAAATTCCAAATGTTGCGCAACATTTGCGGAGCATGCGAGGATATGTGAACTTTTGTGAAAGAAGGCATGTTCTGGGTGAGAGGATATGTGAATTTTCTGTAGAGAAGAGTTATTGAAAACATGTTTTGTGTGAGATGATATGTGGGTCTTTGTGGAAGAGTCAGGGTTACAGTGATTCATAAAAGTACAGCAGAAGACAGTAAATATCATGTAAAACCAACATGTATGTAACACAAACTGTCCCAGCCATAGCCTGGTGTTATTCTACACAGGGTTCACTTTCCTTGGCAACTCTTTCACATATGCTGCCTTTGTTTCATTGAAAGAAGACCTGTAAAAAGACATGTGTTGGGTGAGAGGATGTGTGAATTTTCTGTGGAAGAGCCTTTGAAAGAAGGCATGTTTTGGTGAGAGGATATGTGAACCTTTGTGAAAGAAGACATGTCCTGGGTGAGAGGATATGTGAATTTTCTGTAGAGAAGGGTTATTGAAAAAGACATGTTTGTGTGAGATGATATGTGGGTCTTTGTGCAAGAGTCAGGGGTTACAGTGATTCATAAAAGTACAGCAAAAGACAGTAAATACCACGTAAAACCACCATTTATGAAACACAAACTGTCCCAGCCATAGCCTGGCGTTCTTCTACACAGGGTTCACTTTCCTTGGCAACTCTTTCACGTATGCTGCCTTTGTTCCATTGAAAGAAGACATGTAAAATGACATGTGTTGGGTGAGAGGATGTGTGAATTTTCTGTGGAAGAGTCTTTGAAACAAGGCATGGTTTGTGTGGGAAGATATGTGAGTTATCTGTGGAAGAGCCTTTGAAAGAAGGCATGGTTTGCGTGGGAAGATATGTGAATTGAATTTTGTGTGGAAGAGCCATTGAAAAAGGGCATGGGTCACGTCCAAGGCGTCTTTCTTCAATGAGGCAAACCTCCTTCCTCTGGTCTCCCAGCGTGCAAATCTGAGCTATTCTTCCTGCCTGCTTCCGCGGTCAAAGCACATCTGAACCAAGCCCAAACCTGGGTACCTGGGGGGGGGGTAGTATATACACATTCATATATATGTGTGTATATATATATATATATGTACCCATATGTATGATATAAATCATGTAGTATAAAATAGGGGAGTTACTGGAACCATGAAACCAAGTCCAAGTAGTAGAACCGCCTGCTATAAATGGCCCTCTTTGGTTGTTGGGCGCTGCGCACTTAGTTACTCTGCCGCCCAAGCGGTTGCCGCTTGCAGGTGCCATTGCAGGTTGTCAAGCCATCAAACAAAAAATGACCTCGGAACCTTTGCTTCTGGCTCCGAAAGGTGAGATTCATTCTTTGCGCTTCTGGCGTTGGCTTTCTTGAGCACTTTGGCAGGCCACATGTGGGCCCGGGCCCTGGACAAGGTTACGAATTCCCCGAGAGCACATCCGTTGTGGTTGACATTTGGGGCTGTCTATCAGTAGATCGGCAAAAATATCACTGGCTCATGTCTTACCTGGCCCAAATCTGGCAGGGTCACACGGAAAAATATGTACAGAAATATATATATATATATATATATAATATTCAGATTCTATTCACTCTATCTTACCTCCCACCAAGCAACATGGAAGTGCATACTGCAGAAAGATGACTTTCCCTCTTGGAAAGGTGCTTGGTTGACGTTGGAAGGGGAGCAGAAATGTGTATTTTAGCAGTTAAGTAGGGATTTCAACCACTAAACACACAATAAGATCAAAAATGGGAAACATGCTCCCCAACAACAACCATGTGCTCATGGGGGAGGGGGGTACCCCAACACACGTCCCCGCGAACTCCGCTGCCCGGATTTGCCCCCGCGCCTGGTGACCTTTGCGTCTGGCAGCACCGTGCGAAGGTTCGGGCACCGGTCCTTAAGCGCGCTGGACCAGATCTTTCGCCTTTTGGGCGGACCTGCAACCATGGCTTTGAATAAATTTCGAGCCCCCCCTGCAAAAAGTGAATCACTTTTCGGGGGTTTAGTGGAAAACCCAACTTGATTTCCCAAAAAGTTGAAGTCTAAAGATCCAAGCCGGTAGCAGTCAAGAATGGGAGTTTGAGCCCCTGTTTTGATGTCACCTGCCCAGAACTATTCCATTTGCGCAGCATATTGGATTTCGTCCACGGCTTGGGTGGGATTTGGGGCGCCATGGAATCTAAACTGGTTATACTGTTGGTACAGAAGGTCTGGGAGTTTATTCCCACTCTCTTCGGCTTTTGGGAGCACCTTCAGCGTTTCTTGTAATAAACTCTTCCATTTGCGCAGCATGTTGGATTTCGTCCACGGTTGGGTTGGATTTGGGTTCCCATGGAATCTAGGCTGGTTATACTGTTGGTACAGAAGGTCTGGGAGTTTATTCCCACTCTCTGCGGCTTTTGGGAGCACCTTCAGCGTTTCTTGTAATAAACTCTTCCATTTGCGCAGCATTTTGGATTTCGTCCACGGTTGGGTTGGATTTGGGTTCCCATGGAATCTGGGCTGGCTATACTATTGGTACAGGTGGTCTAAGAGTCGATTCCCATTCTCCTCAATCACCGTTCTTGTACAAACCAGGCCCTTCCCTGATTTTGTTTCTTGTTTGGCAAAGAAGGGCGGATGCAGGGCGGATCCTAGCTGCCTTTGAAAGCTTATCCGAGAGGAAAACTCGAGCAGCACCAAAAAGTCAGAGTCTTGGGAGGACGAAGGCTTGCTCGGGAAAATCAGTCAGTCACGAATGTTCATGGGGAACACCCTCCGTACTGTTTGGCGGACACAAATCCGCAGGAGATAATCTCCACCAAAAGGGTCCCAATTTGAAAAGAAAGTAGATCGCGCCCTGGTTGGCATTCAAAGGGAAACTAAAAGGACCCCAACCATTTTAGGGGACAACTGTTTGAAGAACGCCCTTTCTAAATCGTGAAACTTGAGCAAAGAGATCTCTCGGTTCCGGCGCCACTCACCGCGCCTTGCCAACCCAGGGCAGCTCCCAGCCGTCCTGTGTGGAATTTCATCGGCAAAAAGAACCACATAACTTCGCACAAATTGGTGGCTTTCCTGCTGGTATTCCTTTAAAACCACAAAAGAGAGGTACCCTCAAAAAACAAAAACAACCCAAATACCCCTCGAATGGTGTGTTTCCTGTTGCCTCGACATATTTCTCAAAAAAAAATGTTTCTCCAAAATGGAGGACCCCCCTTTTGGTTGGTATCGAACAGAAAACGAAAGCAAACCAACCACTTTGGGGGACCCCTTTTTTGAAACACGCCCACATTGTTGTCTAAGGATTGATTTGATTTGGTTTTCAAGTACGGCACAACTCCATTTTAAGTGTGTCGGCCCTGATAGCAACCTGCCTTGGATAGTTGTAAAGAATACTGAACACCAGCTCGAAGACAAAGTGGCAACCCCCTCCCGAAAAACAAAAAGAGCCTGATTTCGAGCAAGCGACACACACACACACACACACACCGCCCGCCCACACGCACACCAAACAAAAAAACAACACAAAAGCGAGCAACAAAAATCAACGACACCTGCAAAACGGCTGAGCTTTCTTCCTGGTGCTCGAATGAGAAATGCTTCCTGACCCACCGGCGGCTTCCTTGCAAACCGGACCCCTGACCCCTGGGTTCATTCCAAGTCCCCAGCAATTTCGCGGTGGCAAGTGGTCTCTTCCATATGGCTGTGTGGTCAAAATGTGTATCCATCTCAAAACCCTAGTACATGGAACCAAGGGCTAAAACCTGCATGCGGTCCATACCCTGGCGCGTAGTCATTTTGACCCATACCCATTTAGCTGTGGCTCAGAAAAATGCGTTGCCCAAAATTTTAAATGGCTCCTTGATACATGGAACCAAAGACTAAAACCTGCGTAAGGCCCCAGCTCTGTAATTTCGACCCATATCCATTTCCCCAGTCCTCCAGGTACTGAGACGCGCTGCAGGAGCAGCCGTGCAGGTAGATCAACGTGGCCCTTGGGATCGGAGCAGTTCTCATCAGCTGGGCCCACCCCGGGGGGTTCGCGGCAAAAAAAAAACGCGGGGATTCGAAAGACACACCGAACCCCTGGGGGGTTTCCCCCGAAAAAAAAAAACGCTTGGAAGGGGGTAAGGGGGGTTGCCCCGTGGGAAATGCCGCCAGTTGGTGGGTGGCATCATGCTTGTTAAGCAAACAGGTATTTGGAGTGGGTTGATTGAAGAGAGAAAACAACATCGCAGCCAATGGCAAATGTTTACCTCCAAAGACCTCCTTTATTAGTCAGGTTGACAGCAACCCTTGAAACAACATGCATTTTGAAGGGGTGGTCGAGAAAAAAACACGAATCCACGTTGCGGATGAATGCCGGATTCGGTTTCTCAACTTCTGTGCGATCCTTCGAGCTATCATGCCGTGAAGAACGAGTCAAGTTGGGTGACCCCAAACTTGGATTCTGGCCAATGGGCTGTAGGACGCTGCACACAGGCGCCAACTGGAGCCCGCTTGATTGACCCGTTGACCGGGTCCGACCCCCTCAATTCAGGTCGTGTCAGAGTGGTTTCTCAAGTCCAAAGGCCTTATTCTGGGTGAATTAGTGTATGTCTCACCAACCTGAAATAAGGTGGTTGGGGGGGCTATTCCCCGCATAAACTACCATTTGGGGTGAGGTGTGAGGTCACTATAATTCATCAACTTATTGGACTCAGGTGGCGCCTTTTGAACAAACCAGATAGAAGATCTCTGGGATTCGAAAAAATACCGGTTCAGCGCTTGTACAGTGACCCACGCGCAGGAAACGGATCAAACAGAACAGGCTGAAACACCGGCCTACCGCTGGGACAGCCGACCCAAGGGAAAGGGCCTCTTGTCCTTGGAGCGGGGCCTGCTTTACCAAGAACGAGTAGGCAGCATCTACCCCGTGCAGGCTGGAGTTTTGGTCATGGCTGCCCACCGTTCTCTCTTTAGTCTGGCGCCAAAGGATCCCATTTGTGTCTGCCACAATGGGTCTAGATCGGGCGGCCAAGGGGGAATATAGGGAATCCTGTTCAATGGCCCTCAACAGGGTCACATCGAAAGGACCTGGAAGGGTTTACGAATCTTGGCGTCCTATTCTTGTTGAACCCAAAGGGCCCCTGCGACCCTTTTGCGGGCGCATTTGCAGGCAACTAGGGCTCAACCAGTTTGCCATCAATTGACAGCGACATCCGGCTTGAGGCGCTCAAGAATGGCTCGCTCAAGGAAGCCCTGCCAAAATCAGCTTCTCACATTGGAAGTACAGGTTTTGGCTCCCCTACCAATGTGAAAATGATTTGGGCAGCTCTAGCGATCCATTATACGGTTGAAGGGTGGGGGGAGGCTCGGCCCCAGCCAAGCGTCTCGTGCTTATGCCCCTTCTTGGGCGGAACCACCTGGCGCGCCGGGCCGGGCTAAGGCTCTGACCAAGGGAGCGTGTCTTTGCCTGTTCGTTGCTCCCGTGAATGATATCCTCTTGGAGGCGGATACGGTTGGCCTTTCCGTTGGGGAACGCCGAGGATGACTTCCGGCACCGACCTACAAGTGCTATCAACCGTGTCTGGCCCCAGTCTTTCACCGTCAAAGTGGTGGCGCCAAGCGGAGCGATCCCAATTACTGACTTTCAGCACCCCAACAAAAGGTCAACATGCCACCGCAAAATCTCCAGGGTTGGAACAGCTGGCTGAGAAGAACGATCGTGGAACAGCAACGGAAAAGCAGTCAGCCCCAAGAATGATGAACCCACCAACTAACAGGGACGTAAGCGTTGACGCCTTTTCAAAAAACAAGAGTGGTCTAAATTGTTAGTAACCCCAGACCATCCCATTTTGGATGGTTTCAAGGGAAACCCAAGAGGAACCCAAGTACCTGGCAGGGTCCCAAGTGGGAATCACTTTCGTCCTTTTGGCTTCCCTTTTTGTCCCCTCCGGCCTCCCCCCCCCAAAAAAAAAAGCGACCCGACGAGACCTCTCCGGCGGCCGACTCGCGGGTCTCCGATGCCCCGCGCCTCGCCCCCGTCGAGCACCTCCCGCTCCTTGGACCTTCGGACCCGCGGCTTCGGCGAGATTGGCCCGGCGCCTGAGACCCGCGAGGCGAGGCGCCAACTGTGAGTGGCATGGGGTGACTGCTGATGGTCGCAGAATTTTGTCAGAAACCCAAGGGGTTGATAAATTTTCCCGGTGAATATGGTTGCGACTTCTGATAGTCGCAGATGTTGTTTGCAGAAACCCAAGGGAATGATAGATTTTCCCGGTAAATACCAAGGTCGCATATTTTTGTTCGCAGACACCCAAGGGAATGATCAGCAGTTTTCCCCCGGCATAGTACCAATGATTTCAACGAGAACTTTCTTGGGCGGTGCAGGAGTTCGTCCATCCACAGTGTGAGCCATGGTAAGACTCCCTTTGTTTGGCCCATGGTCATGGTTCTCTACATGGTTGTCAAGGATCCTTACTACCAAATGGATGACCATCCCAAGTATAGAAACCGGTCTTTTGACCATGGCACATCTGGGCTTGTCTTAAAATATACGGTCGATCAGCTTCCCTCTGATTGGTGGTGTGGATTTGTGGGGTTGTCTTCACATAGGGGACTCGACACATGGGTTGTGTCCCTGTGGCTTCCCTTTAAGCGCCAACCAAAGGGAAGGCTCCAGTAGACTGTGGATGGACCGGACGAAATCCTGCACCACTTCGAAACCATGAGACACATTGTGTGTTGGTATTTACAGTAAAATCATCATTCCAGCGTTTCTTAGGTGGTGCGAAATGGATTTTGTCCATCCACAGTACGGGAGTTATTTGGAATTATGGACACCTTTGGTGGACGAAATTATACAGGTGCGGATCTATGTCCACCAACCACCTTTGAGGTGGCTCCTTCTGAAATGGCCGAACAGACGTATCTGCTAAGGGAACCTTTTAAAGAGTTGTTTTCCAGAACCAAAAGGAAGCCAGAGACTTTTGAGGGAAGGGATTCCATACCTCTGGCTTGTGCACTACCAGTGACTGTGTCAGAGAGACCTTCCAGTAGCAAGTTCAAATGGACATACTTGGAATTTGCAACGGAGGGGTCCAACAATGTGTTTCAACCAAACAAAGGTACCTGGAGTCTCCATGGGCATTTAAACATGGGGTAGACCCCACATTGAGGCTGGAGGTGTTGAGTCTACCTTTTGGAGTTGTTTTAAAGAGCCAAAAGAACACCACCCATTTTTCAATGTGTCCAACACGGGCAGCAACAAATATCCCATTCGCCTCGCGCGTAGAACGTTTGGCCCTGGTGGACAAACAAAACAGTGGATCCTTCTGACATGTGTTTCTACCAGTATGGTTTGGTCCTTGTCTCACCGATGTGGATGGTTGTTTTGTAATTGGGTATTATACCCATTATTTGCTTATGCAACTTTATAGTGGCTCTATATCCCACAAAACCGCTGAAAATCGTGATTTTGGGTCTCACTTGCCAAGTGGCTGACGAAGAAAGTAAACCTAACGTGGTCCAAACCCAAAAAGTGGCTAAAGTCCATAAACTCAGGGAGTGAGCTGTTTTGAGGTTAGCACTCAAAACCGGACCCAGAATTTGGAGGATCCCTGTTTGCGGGTGCGCCTTTTTTCCTTTCCGGGCATCATATTCAAAAATGAGCCACATTAGCAAGCCCTTTAAGGGAAACTAAAAAAATATGGCCGGCACATAGCCCTCAAAATGGAGGTGTGTCCCTGGCTTGCCCTTCAACCCAACCTCCCCCAACATGGCCACCTTAACCACGCTGCTCTTTTGGCCGCCCCAAAGAATGGTCGAATCACATTCTGTCTTTTAGTTTCCCTTCACGGACCTAACTCTTGTTCTACATTAGTCCAAATAGGCGGGACCCGTAAATCTTGCTTTCCTCTTGGCTTCCTTTTGAACCCGGCTGATGGCACCTCACAAATCAAACCTGTGATGCAGTCGGTGATTTTTTCCCAATGTTCCTCGGGCGGTTTGGGCAAAATATCCTTGAGCCCAGTGGAGCATGGCTGATTCGATCTAAACTTCCGAATTTGGAGGACCGCAACTACTCAAGGAGAGTTCCCATTCTTGCTCAGTCGGGTATTCCGGAGGGTGTTCCCTAGGAAACCACCAGTTGGACGGTTTTCCTCTTCTTTTTTTTTCGGGGTCATTCCCCATTCCCTGAGAACCAGCAAGATTGGGGGTTGATCAAATCCGGTAAACATGGGGTGACCATGAGGGAAACCTCCCAAAAAAAACAACTTTCACGTGGGAAAAGTCGCCCATGGTCATTTTGGGGCCAAACGGAATATTGCTCAACCCCCATTTAATAAATAGAAAGGTGCAATTTTCGGGGCTTCCTTTCGCTAAGGCTCTCCGGATTCATCCCAAGCTAGCATTACTTGTGTCCAAGTTCTAGAAAACTCTAGTACTTCCTAATCAGGCATGGCTCGTTACCAACATTTGGGATATGTTGTAAAATATGTGGACACCCAAAAGTGGTTAGTTTCTTTGACATGTTGGTGTCCATTTTGAAGCCACTTCAAAACACACGGACACACAAGCAAATAAACAAACAAACAAACAAACAAACAAACAAGCAAGCAAGCAAGCAAGCAAGCAAACAACCCAAACCCAAACCCAAACCCAAACCCAAACCCAAACCCAAACCCAAAACCCAAAACCCAAACCCAAACCAAACTGAACCAACCAAGCAAACCAAACCAAAACAAACCCAAACCGAACCAAAACAAGCCAAGACACCACCTGTAGAAGAAAAAAAACTCAGATCCAATTCGATGCAGGGCGCCTACGGCGGCCTTCTCACAGATCACGGTGCAAGGATGGCCCCAGGGGGAAGCCTGCGCGGCGCACGTGCACGGTACGCCCGTGGCGGAATCTCTGCGAATCAACAGGTCCTGAAAACGGATTGGATGCGTTTTCTGTGCAAAAAGTTCCTTCTTTGGCACTCTGTTAGTATCCTTTTGCTATGCTACAAGGGTGGATCTACAAGAAGCGCATCCAAACCGTGTCCTAGACAGGGAACTAAAAAAGGATGATTCATTTCGATGAACATGGACATCCTTAAGGGAAACTACAAGGGGATGGTTCAGTTCGACTCGGGTCATTCCATTGTTTTTCAGGGGGCGAGGATTGACTGGGAAGGGCCATCAACCATTTGGGAACTAACCTGCTGGATAGTATGAGCTTACTGGTTGGGTACCCTTCTTGGTTGTTCTTAGGAGAATCTCCCTTTGCAGTCCCTTTTTTACGGTTCCATGTGATCGAGCGGCAAAACCAAAGACTACGTTGGGCGATTTTGAATGGGAAGTTATCGTTGTTGAGGTTGCTAAAAACTTCTGACACTTGTCTTGGGGTTTCGCCAAATCTCCGAAGACATATCTCTAGATGAGAGAGCTTAGCCTCTTGCTCATGTGAATGTCCAGAGTGGGAATTGCCATGGAATTGCCAACCTCTGTGATATCAATGGATCTTCCACATGAGGATTACTCGTTACCCTTCGCCCGAGTCTGATTTTGGGGGTTGATCCATTTGGAGTACCTGGGGCTTCACGGCTGGCCTTGGTCTTCAAGGGTCAAAGCCCTGTCCGGACAAATCACAAGACACTAAACAAAAAACAAAATGATCTATGCATGCATGAATTTTCCCTATCCCTTCAAGACAACCCAACAAAATTATGGGGGTTGCCCGTCACATGAAAAGCTGCAAGCCCACATACGGCCCTGTTGAAACATGGCTACACCGCTGCTTCAACATGAACTCCCACCCTCCAAACACGCGCAAAACAAAAACACCCACACGAGTTAGCGGCTGAATCCACCCCAAAAGAGAAAGCAAGGCTGAACAAGACCTTTGAATTCTGCTTTTCCCCTTAATTGGGGACCCTAGATGGCTTCTAACAAATGGCTTCCTTTTCGGATACAGAGTTGTCCGTCGCAAGCGATGATCGGAACCAATTCGTTTATTGGAAACCGTTGAATGGGTCCCCTGATCCCAACAGGCCCATGGTCCTTGTCGAGTCACCTTTCCATCTCTAGTTGCAACCAGTGAACCGAACGACAGAAGATGTTAGAACTACCATGTTCACCGGGAACTGCCCAGCAACAAAATCATACGAGTGTCTTCTTGGCGCCACAAAGAAAAGTGGAAACAGAATCATGTAAGTGGCCATTCCAAACCTTTTGAAGTGCCATTGAACAACCAAGAACAGTCACAAATCCATATAAAATGCAGAATCTCAAGAGTCTCCGATTGCTTACCAGCCCTCAGGCGAACCTTTGTCCCAGCAGGGAACCAAAGGGAAGCCCAACCATGGGTTCTCTCCCCTAGAAACAAACCATGCGTTCGATTGCTTTTTGGCACCGCAAGAGCAGCGCCGAACAACCGTTGACTGTTGGTTCTATCATGATTGTAAAGGCTCAAATGGACCGCACGAAAACCGACCCCCCTGAAAACCAGGTAGTAGAACAGTAGAACCACCTACTAGTGGCCTATCGCGTTTTTGGGCGCTCATGTTTGTTTGTCTTACCATCTCTTAGGAATAAGTTTGGCTCAAAGTTGGGCAACCCTCAAACTGTGTGGTATTCTTTCGGTTTCCCTTTCACCCAACCCCAAACATGATTTGAGTTAGGCCCAGTTGTAGAATGTATATTATATTGATTGCTTCCCTTTGAGTCACCGGTAAAATGTAAAATGTATCCTAAGTCTACCCCAGCACAGGTTACCAAAGGAACCACACCCGCTGCGAAGCTTCGATCCAGCCTGCCACACTGCCAGACTGGCGCCCAGCACCCAGCACGCGCGGCGACGAGCTTTGCGCCCCATGGTTTCTTCAAGCGCGTCCGAAGCGACTGGCCCAGCCCGAAACACCTGGAACTTGGCCTCGGTGCCCTTGTTCTTGGTTGACGTTGGGTTTGGGGAGTAAAAATAAATATATAAACATGTTAGCATTTCAGTGGTTGGATTTCAACCACTAAACCACCACAAGCAAAAATGTAAGATGTGTCCCAACAACAATCGTGTGTTAGACCCGGCGTTTGTTGCAACCTGTTGGCACTTACCCCTAAGGGTTGCAAGGGTCTGGTTGCTTAGACTACTGTTGGGGCGAGCTTTACTGTAATGCATCCCCACGTGGCATTCTATGGGATCCCAGTCTCCCCTTTCTCGCATTCGACAAGAAGAAGATCAGCTTAAGGACGCAAATGCCATCAGAAGCTTTATAAAGCAGCATTCGGACATGCTATTTGGATTTTCAAGGCCCTTTGCCAGCCTCGAAATGCGGCTGGAAAATCACAAAAGACCAGATATCCCTCGAGGTCGATCACTTTCATCTGCCAAAGTGTGGTCGTTTTCCTAATCTGTGAGCCGTGGTCATATAGGATCCCACGGGGTCGGCTTTTCTAAATTCGCAAAAGAGGTCCATGAGTGCGACGCCAAGTAAAAAATGCTACGGCACCAAAAGGGCCTCTCTGGGCAAAAGAAATGGGCCAAACTCTGCAGCTGGAGCCCAAGTTGCGCGCAATTCCTCGAAGCAACCGTGGTCGTTTCCAGCTGGTGAAACGTAGGGGTCTGGCTGTCTTCGCGGGTGACTCCTTTTGGGAGGACTTTAATGGGAAACCAAAAGGCAGCCAACCACTCCCCCCCCAAGAACAAACACCCATATTCAATTGTGCGAATAGACTAGGAATCTCTCCAACCAATATGGGTTTACAGACAGGCCAAGCAAAATCAAACAAGATCCTGGTGCTGATATCTCGCTCGCTGTCAAATTGATTAGCCATGGCAAAAGGAATCCTTACCGGTCGAAATTCCCTGAGACCATAAGCATCCCAACCCCAAGCAGGGCTGTTTTGATCAAGGCACATGCGTGTTGCTCCGCAAAAAAAGGGAGACGAAAACTGGTGAGGGGCTTCCTCTGCGTTTGGTGGCTTTGCTTTGTAGACCTGCAAGAAGGGACGACCTTTCACCGGGCTTTCTTGAGTACCGTCTGTTGGATTCCCCCCAAACACGGGGGGCCAAACGACTCTGAACGAACGCACCGAAACCCACCCTGCGGTGGGTGGCAGAACTTTGACCCAGGCCGGTGGCAGAACAAAACACGCACGCTTCTGTGGGCAGTTGGTGTGTGATGCAAAAGCCCTCAACAAAAAGCAACGCACACAAACAAAACTAACACATCTCCCTTTGCGGTTTAAAAGTAACTCATCCTTCTATGCGCAGCTGACGCTTGCAGAAAAAGACATCCAAATCCACTGGAGCTCGGGTTCACCTTCCGGATAGCTCTGCGTGCAAAACTCGGCCAAGAACCTCAAGCATTCCCCGATTATCTGGCGGGGAAGGGGGTGAGTCTTCCAATCACAAAACAAAACATGGACATCTCCACCTACCTCCACTGAAAGGACATCTGGGTCGAAATCCCTCTCTCTCCGAAGGGAGGTGACCCGTAGATTGCAACATCTGCTAGTACTTACGCTTGCCGGGCCAGGCAATCAAGCCGAGAGAAGCAAGTCTCCAAGCCCAAAGACGCCCCGTTCCAAAGATACGACCAGAGAAACACCATATTGGCATCCACAAACCATCTCCTGTCAGCCTGACCCTTCTCCAAAGATCCGGTTTCGTGGGTTGATGTCTTGGTTGGGTTTCTCACTTTGACTGCACGTCGTCATTTTTAGTCTTGCTGAAAATGAAGAGAACGAAACCAGCAGGCTGAAGGGCCAAAAGCAAATAAATGATAGGGACCCCGACGAAAGAAATGAGAAGCCACAGGACCGGAACTGCCTTCCCCGCCGTGTTATCTAAAGTCTTCGCACCGGTTTATGGATGGTTCATCCCATAGGGTTTCATCTATCCCAAGTGGTGCGATTGGAATTCGTCCGCCAGGGGTCACTGGATTCCCCACATCGCCAGTTGATCAATGTGCTGGCGGTGTCCATTGACATTACCACTCTTCAGGTTTCAAAAGGGAAAATGGAGGGACCTCCGAGGAGGTACCTTTCTGATTCTTCCTTTGAAGGAAAACCCACCAGAACTCTAGGGGTACCTTCCCCATTCTTTCCAGGATCCGAATCTTTTCAGGAAACCGTCCAAAAAAAGCCATTGGAAACGGATCCGGTTGAGAAAAGAACGATGGTTGAAAAGAATGGAAAAGGAAAATCAATCCCTAGAGACATGGGTTTCTTGACCCCATGCTAGGGTCATGACTCTAGGTATCTGTTATCGAATCAACCCCTAGAACTGCGGAGACTGGGTTCCTCGCCTGGCGAGGCTCAGCACCTCCGAGGCGCCTTCCCCCCAAAAAAAAGACAAGCCGACGACGGAGAGGTCGGGGTGGATGGAGTGGAAAGGACAAAATAGGGGTGGCTCGTCTTTTTTTGGGATGTTCTGTTTCGGGGTTCCCCCATTTTTTTAAAATCAGTTTTAGGAGTTGGGCCCCCCAAAAAGGGGTGGTCCTGTGCGTGTCCCTTTGGAACCTACTAAAACCTTGGGTTGGTCCTTGTCGAGGGGACACTTCAAAAAGGACACCGACAAGAAGTGACACCACGCATTTTGGCCGGTTCCTCAGAACAAGACAAACCTATAAATATTGGTGCATATTTTTTTCAGGGGACCATTTTGGGGTTGGTTTGAATGGAAGCCAAAAAGGAACACCATCATTTTGAGTGGTTCCCCTAGATCAAAACCACCCAAATGGGCTTTGATTTCCCAACATGGGCTTCGGCGTCCCTAACAGCCGTTTGGCCATTTAGGGTTCTACTTCAATCGGTGTGTCCCTTTTTTTTGGAGGGTGCTCCTGCAAGGGAAAACCACCATGGGGGTGTGAATTTCAATCAGGAACCTCTTGGTGAACATCATTTGTGTTTACATGCGCAGGAGTTTGACACAGTTCCCTATGCAAGGTCTTCTTGTTTGGGAAACACACCAGAGCTATCCTCAGATCCCCCGCTAAAAGTGTAATTTTTAGTGGGCTAAGTGGAAAATCCCACTAAACACTAAAAAGCTAAAAAGCTAAAAAGCTAAGGGAGCCACCAAGACAGATGGCGGGAGTTGCGTCGAGGGAATTCTGAACAAACTTGCCGGGCGATGTGAACCACGCAAGATCCACTTCCCCAGCGGTGATTGAATTTTTGGGGCTCAGAAAGGGAACATGATTCTAGGGATTGATTCGTTCGAGGGCATCTTGTTTAGCCAATGACACCCCCAGTCCGCAACCAAGGGCATTTGAAAGACCAAAATGAAAATGGCTGGTTATCTACTACTAGGGGTTGATTCCTTTTCCATTCTTTTCAGCCATCGTTCTTTTGGAAAAAAAAAGAGCAACTTCAAAAACCCAGGGGTTTTAGTGGTGTTCTAGAGAGAAGGATCCCTGGAAAGAATGGGGAGGTTACTCCTAGAATTATGCAAAGAGAATCTTCGCTTTTCCCCTCTCCCCAGCCCGCCCCCCCACCCATGTCGGCTGGCCCAAAATCCTGTCCGGCGAGCCTTGAAATTTTCGGGGTTCGTCGGCGTCCAGCTCCATGGGTCCATTTTTGTCGAAGATGTGCTGACAATTGCGAAAATACTAAAAAAAAGCTTTTTTGTCCTGAAAAGCATGACCTCCTGGTGGCCAGGCCTGTCTGACGTGTCTGAGACTAGGCTCAGGCCCAGCCCAACCAGCAACCCGCCTGCTGGCCAGGCCTGTCAGCCCAGCCCACCCAGCCTCAGGCCCAAGCTTGTCGCCTAGCCCAAGCACGGCCCCAAGTCATCCAGCAAGCCCAGCCCAGCCTGCCCAGCCCAGGCCCCGCGCATCTCAGGGCAAGCCACTAGGCCGGCCCCCAGCTCCCAGCCCACCACCACCCTCAGCCCAGCGTGCCAAGGTCAGGTTTGTCTGATGTGTCTGAGACTGGCCTCAGGCCAACAGTCTCACGTGTCTGAAACTGGTCTCAGATATGCCAGCTACTAAGCCTGTCTGACGTGCCCCAGCTTCTCAGTCCGGCTGCCCAAGCAACTCAGCCCAGGCTGGCCAGGCCTTGACCTCCTGCTCGCGTCTGGCCCCAAGTCATCCAGCAGTTCGGCGCAGTCTGAGACTGGTCTCAAAGTATGCCAGCCTGAGACTAGCCTCAGGCCCAGTCCCTCAGCCCGCCTGCTCGTGTCTTACGTGTCTGCGACTGGCCTCAGCCAGCCAGCAACTTGCCACCCAGCCTCAGGCCCAAGTGTGTATGAAACAGGCCTTGCCCATCCAGCAACCCGCCCAAGCACAGCTCAGCCCAGCCCGCCCAGGCCCCGGCATCTCAGGGCAAGGCTCAGCCCAGCGTGCCGTGTCTGAGACTGGTCTCAAGCTATGCCAGCTACTAAGCAGCCCGGCTGACCAGGCCCCTTCGGCGCAGTCTGAGACTGGTCTCAAGGTATGCCAGCCTGAGACTAGCCTCAGGCCCAGTCCCTCAGCCCGCCTGCTGGCGTGTCTTACGTCTCTCAGGCCCAGCCCAGCCAGCAACTCGCTACCCAGCCTCAGCCCATCCAGCGACCCCCAATGTGCTCAGCCCAGCCCGCCCAGCCGAAGTTCCAGGCGCAACCAACAGCGTAGTCCGGCTGCCCAGCAGCCAGCAACCCACCCATGGCTTCGCAGCCTTGTGGCTGAGACTAGCTTCAGGCCCAGCCCAACCAGCAACCCGCCTAAGCCAACCCCACCCAAGTACCTCACCAACCTGGGCTCAACTGTCCGCCTGCTGGCCAGGCCTGTCTGACGTGTCTGAAACTGGCCTCAGGCCCAGCCCAGCCATAGCCCAGCCCCCTCAGTGCGGCTCCCCACCCCGCCGTAAACTAGCTTCAGGCCCAGCTCAACCAACAACCCACGCAAGCAAGGTCCAGCCAAGCTGCCCGAGACTAGCTTCAGGCCCAGCGCAGGCTTATCTGATGTGTCTGAGACTAGCCTGTGGCCCAGCCCAACCAGGCGAGGCCGGCTTGTCTGACTTGTCTGGAGCCAGCTTCAGGTATTCGGACCTTCCCAACACTGGATTTCGGTGTTCCTGACCCTTCCCTCACACTAGGCTGGGCCGAGGCGGGCAACGCGAAGCGTTTACAATTACTCTCGGGGGCGGTTAAGGTGATGTTCCGAGCCGCAAACAAGGGAAATATGGGCCTCTCTCAAAATTGGGAAACCCCTTGCTTTGAAAACCCACCACAAAGCGGGTACCAACCCTAAAAATGACCCTGCCACAACCCGGGCTTCCTTAGCCGAAGTGCCGCCCGCCTGGCCGCCTCTGCGGTTGCTTCTGTAACATGGCGCGCACCTCGGCTCGCGTGGAATTGGCTTCTTGAGACCCCGATTTTCACCGGTCGGCTCGGGTCAAAGGTCTTTCGCACTTTGCGCGTGGCGTCCCATTGAAACTGCGACGGTTGGAGGTGTCAAACAGTCAAATGGCATTTGGCTTTGTCGAACTTCCTGGGTCGTCTCCACTAATCAGTCATGATTCACCCCTTTTCAAGGTTGCAACCACACCAAGCGGTGCCCATTGCAGGGAAGGGAATCGAAAGATGAGCAGACATCAGCCTCTTCCCTCCTAGACTCCTTAGCTCGTCTTGGGTGAGCAACCCTTCAAGTAAACAGGCGCTGGACTTCTGGGCGACTTTAGTGTGTTTTTCGAGGTACCCTTGGGTTGGTTCAAAGGGAAACCAAAAGCAACATCACCTGCATTTTGGCGCACACCCATTTGCAACACAAAAGGGAAACCACAAATCG